>OY992884.1:82429192-82658471 GCA_963921405.1 Cepaea hortensis | reverse complement strand
CATCAGCACGCCACAACTTTCTGAGCGACCGGCTCCATACTCTCATAAGTCACTGGCGCGACTCGAACCACTTCTAATTCTCGTGCGCTCACGTCAACCACGAGAGTATTCGGGGTTAACGGAGAAAGCTTCTAATCCCTCGGCCAGGGAGCCGGCATATGTATATATATATACATATATGTATATATATATATATATATATATATATATATATATATATATATATATATATATATATATATATATATATATATATAGCTGCTTTTGTTGTTCTAGACAATTTTACGTTTTGAAGTTTGCCATAGCTTTCTGAACGACCGACGCTCTTACCGTTTCCCATGACTATTATATTGAATTAGTGTTTGCCACTAGTACTTTGTGAGATCCGAGTTAGCTTTTCACCGCATTGTTTTCTGTGATGTTCTTGGAGTAGTATTTCCTGTCACTAGAGTTGTTAAATTATTATTTCTGTCTGTGGTTGCATCCCCCTCTTCCTCCGCCCTCCCCCTCCTCCTCCTTCTTGTTTCTGACGTCAAACTGAATGGATTAAAAGAAACCAACAGTCGTCTTATAAGTCCATTGTCATCTCTGTAGAGTGTGTCCTCCTCAAATGCAGCGTGTGTAGGCTAGAATAGAATAACCTTTCTATTCTGTGTGTGTTGGGCTCTCTCATTGTGCTACTTGTAAAAGGTAGATGGGCTAGTCGGACTGTCTTCCACCAGTTCCACACATTTATTGAATTTAAAATGTCAAGGGGTAAGTTATTTCCGTAACGTTGGCGAAACAAGCTGAGAGAATTGAGAAATCCGATAATATAATTAAAATATTGGAAAGAAACATCAGGTAGTACTAATTAAGCAGCTGTCTTAGTTCCCTTTTACCTGGAAATATGTTACATTTATTTTAAAAGGTGATTTAAAACAAAATTTTATTGATTAATCGTGAATGCATGAGCAAGAGTTGCTTCGTTGTAATAATGTCGTACTGCTACGGACAGATCAGATGGAAATATTAAAAGAACCTGCTAGTAGGTAGACCGGAGAAAGTTAAAGGCTAATGAAAGCAATGAAAGCCAACCCGAAGAAACGCTTATTGCAGTCGAATGTCAAAGCGTATACGGACTTTACGAAACAGCTGTTGTTTTTCCATTACCCCAGCCTACTTCAACCCCAGAAGAGAAGTTATAATTAGGCCCTCCCCAACCTCAGATTAATAATCCTGTGACCAAATCGGCCACATTTCGGATATTAATTTGAAAGGGATCGTTGTCCACACGTTAAAGGACGAAACAAAGCAACACAACAGGCTTAAATACTGTGTATAACAACACCCTATTCATCGTGGAAGATTGGGTGACCATTTACTTGATTCATTCTCATTATCTTTGCTATTCATCTCGCCACAGCCTATAATACAGACTGTGAGGTTATAAGGAAGCGCAGGACACATTTGACTGTTATGATCTCTTATCAAGTTTGCTTAATTTGTGTAGCATCTGATTTCATTTGCGGGAGGGTAATGTCTTCAGCGAAGTCCAGATGAAACTGGTCTATCAGAATCCATTAAATGTCATTTCTGCTGGTAGTTATTGTTGTCTTCTTAAACCAGTCAACTGGTCAGTAAGAATAATAAAGGTAACGAAATGCGTAAAATAATAAAGGTGACGAAATGGCTTTTTTATTTTTAAATTTCAAAACTATACGTAAAAATGGAAGCTAAATGTAATAACACATACTAGAACAAGTCTAGATGTCTAAATAAAACGTGATTTGCGGGTCTACTTACGTTATAAAACGAATTTCAGAAGGGTGAGAAGTACTGAATCGTAAAGTATAGAGGGAAAAACAATGTCAAGTAATCAATTCTTGTATTAATGCGATCTTCAAATAACCGTAATTCTCTCTCTCTCTCTCCCCCCCCCCCCCCCCCCCGAAACCCTAACATTCCTCCCTGGGGGGAATTCTCCACCGTTGAGAACCACTGAAATAGCGTTAATAAAAGTGAGCAAAGACCAACATCTTTGCTTCAATGACTACTACACAAAGGCTTTCGATAAAGTAAGACATGTAAACATGATGAAGATGCTTACTGGTCTACAAATTGATGGGAAATACCTTAAACTTCTTTTTTTTTTTTTTTTACGTATATTGGAAACAACAAACTACTATTAAGATGGATAATGAAATTGGTCAATATCATACTATTAAGAGACAGAGATGAATAATGTCTCCAGATCTTTTCCCTTATGCAGTAAACACATTGTTAGAAATTTAGAAGAAATGAAAGGAGTCACCATTTGGGGGACATAACATCAATAATATTACATATGCGGAGGATACAGCATTGATTGCAGACAATGAGCAGGATCTGCAACATTTAGTAGATATGGTTGTTGTTCACAATGAACAACTAGGGGTACAATTAAATTGTAAGAAGACATAGATTATGGTCGTCTATAAGAAGACATAAATTCCACAATGTAATATTAGGATAAATGGGAATATTCTTAAACAAGTGAATCGGTACAACTATCTCGGAACAGTCATGCCATCTGATGGAGAGATTAGAACAAGAATCGCAATGGAAAAGGTAGCCTTTTGAAAAATGGAAAACATACTGACTGTCGCTAGTCGTCCCTGGAGGAAAGTGGACTCGACAAGCACACCTTTAATATCCTTCTACTATTGGAACTATTGAATGACTTTTGTCTACAGTCCTCCCTTCTGTCTTCCATACACGATATCTCTCTCTTTCTCTCTCTCTCTCTCTCTCTCTCTCTCTCTCTCTCTCTCTCTCTCTCTCTCTCTCCTTCATAACATACCCTGACAACAGTTTCCGCCAACAATTAATAACATGTTTATTGTTGAAAACTATGTCAGTTGTATGTATTGAATGTGTATATGTAGTTGGTAGTGTCTGCTATGGTGAATGCAAGATATGACTCAGGACTTCTTATGTGCCGTATACTTTCTCTCCTCATCAATACGGCGAAACCACAGGACAGCAAACATAGAAATGGACTGATCTCATCCTGGATGCTCCGTTTCTGCTTGCGTCTGGAGGTAAATCCGTTATTTGAAAAAAAAAAAACTGTTCATCACTGGATCACCGTAAAATAATGTAATCCAAGTAAGTCTTATGCCTAGACCGAGTGTTCTTACGTTTCTTATTTACTTAATAAATCCATCGTGAACAACACATCATCACTATCTAGCACTGTCTATCCGTTTTTTTAGGTGAGTATCCAATTAGAATATTTTAGCCTATTTGGCTCTGCTTGTATAACTTAAAGTTCTTTCACTGAGGTTCACAAAAACCGGATTCTTTATTGACATACTTTCACTGGTTGAATTTTCTCCAGTGACATACTTTCACTGGTTGAATTTTCTCTAGTGACATACTTTCACTGGTTCTGTGACGTTAGAGTCTTTACTCTTTTCTTAACAGGTCAGGATTATATATGAAACCTGGGGACATATATACAAACAGGTGAGATGAATCTGCTTCAACCTTCTTCTCATGTGAGTGTCCTTCTCTAGCCATATTGAGAAGCCCTCGAAAGACACTCTGACATGAGATTAATGAGTGTCATAAAGTTTAATCAATTAGATAAACGAAAGAAATGCTACAAGTCAAGAACAACCACCTCTTTCCCTATACTATACTATTACCCTAAGGTTAGGTTACCTTATATATAGAATTTATGTAAATCCCAGAATTGAAATCTATCAGCACATAAGCACTCTATCCCATTGCAAGGGATGATATTTCTTTTCTATTACAGGACACATAAATCCAGCTTTCCGTCCAGTTTGGTAGCCCACTAAATACCAAACCACTTTTCCACCAATTTATACCGAGTGTCCAAGTCTCCCTTGACTTTTGATGTCACTACATCAACCATCGTATTTTGCCGTATCCTTCACATCAAAAGTTTGTGAAGTCACGTATGCGGTATTGGCGCCCCGTGTCGTGTCTCATTCGTCTCGTCCTCCGTTCATCCGCTAGTATCTCCAAGCGTCCGAACCCTTTGATCACCGTCTTCTGCGTTTTCCCCGTTCCGATATATTCGTGTCTCCGTCTTGTCGGCCGATAAGATCGGCAGTCATTGACCCTTTGTTACTCTGTATTTTTCCTCTTTATCCTTCGGTCAATAACCCATACTTTGTCCTCGCTGAAAACTGACGTATTCGACTGTTAACCCTCCTCATACCTTGTAATTAATCTTACTCGTTTATCAGGGAATCATTAACTCACAGTATCCCGTGACACTGACTAATAAAAAGATGTCAATTGCAAAGAGAAAAAGAGTGTTGAAGTAGTACATAGAACCTGTACTTTTGTATGGATGTGAAATGTGGACGATGACAAGACAATATGAAAAATATCTAATGGCAGTGGAAATGTGGTTTGTGAGGAAAATGCAAAGAATACTATGGGCAGACAGAAAACCGGAAGAAATAAACTAGAGAACTTGGTGACAAATGGCAAGATTGAGGGGGGAAAGAACAAGGGGAAGGCAGACAAGTATCTGAATGGTTTGACTACTTGGTATGAACAGGACAAGAACACAGAGCTGATCCACGACTTTGGTGATAGTGTAAGATGGCAAAACAAGACCGCCCACGATTACTGGCGTGGCACATCATAATGATGATGTGCTTGTCAGTTGATATGCTAAGTGCCCGAATTTCAGACCCGCGTATTGCCATGGGAAGTATGTTGTAAATACTCTTGACCTTTGTTGTTTGTCGGTTCCAGTCTGTAAAGGTTTTGTTTTAGTTGTTGCAGGGCAACGCTTTTTCTTCTTTTACTTTCTGTCATCACATTTCATCGCCGGGCAGCAGTGAACCTAGACATTCAGAGCTGCTAATTTCATGTAGTTTCTATCTATTGATAAATATATGTGTGGACATATTTGTTTTATCGGGTTTTCATAATCTCTTGCCAAGTGACACATATACGCTCTTGATAATTGCAATGCTGTTTGGGTGTAATGGTGGTGAATGCATGTTAGCTCTATCATCTCGTCTCCCCCTTCCCCCCACCCCCAGTTTGCTTATTGACACGCCATAGAAACCTTGCTTATTCCTTTCCAGTCTTGTTTCGCTCTCTCTTCTCTGTTCGTCTCCGTACATCTGACATCCTCGCGCCATGTAAGAACTGGTTAGATAAATACCGCAGACAAATCATTTACACCAGTTCACAAACAATTGTGGCCGTTTTGACGTCTTAACTACGCGCATAACATCCCAGTGCACGCATACCACATCTTTCTTGGTATTTCCTTCTAGGATAGTTCAATTATAATACTTGTTTCTCTCTCTCTCTCTCTCTCTCTTTCTCTCTCTCTCTCTCTCTCTCTCTCTCTCTCTCGCTCTCTCTCTCCCTCTCTCGCTCTCTCTCCTTCTCTCGCTCTCTCTCCTTCTTTCTCTCTCTCCTTCTTTCTCTCTCTCTCTCCCTCCCTCTCCCCGCTCTCTCTCTCTCGCTCTCTCTCTCTCTCGCTCTCTCTCTCTCGCTCGCTCGCTCTCCCCGCCTCTCTCTCGCTCTCTCTCTCCCTCTCTCTCCCTCTCTCGCTCTCTCCCCCCCCCCCCCTCTCTCTCTCTCCCTCCCTCTCTCTCTCTCGCTCGCTCGCTCTCCCCGCTCTCTCTCTCTCTCCCCCTCTCTCTCCCTCTCTCGCTCTCCCCCCCCCCTCTCTCTCTCTCTCTCTCTCTCTCTCTCTCTCTCTCTCTCTGTTCCTGGCTGTCTAGGTTGTGCGTGTGTATACGAGCGCCTGCTCCCTGACGCCCTAAACGTTCAGAGAACCCCATCAGGAAATTTTCATTTACACAGAAATACTGTTGGGTTGCCGGTCTCCGTGGCCTACACGGTTACGAACGCGATTCGTGAGCCGCTTACCACGCGTTCGAAACGCGGCGGCGACCGATGTGCCAGCAGACCGTGTCGCGTTGGGGGTTTTAACGTGTTGATATGGGAGCCGGTCGTTCAGAAAGCAATGGCAAACTACTGCTGAACGTAAAACTTGCCAAGACATTAACAGCAGCAGTAAAAATGATGGTCAAGAATGCTGAATGCGACTATGCGACACGTCTCCCCTGTCATTTCCGCAGTTTTCAGTATGTCTGGGGTTCTGGGAGCACATGTAGCACACATTTTATTTTCATTTCTTGCATTCTTTGGTTCGTTTCCATTCTTTTCATTCTGCCTTAATATAGTTACTGTAGTGTTTTCTTCGAGGCTTATATGTTGTTGTGTTTTCTTGTGTGTGTTTGCTAATGAAAGCTTGTCGCCGCAACATCCTTTGTTTTTCGTAATTGTGTTTTGTAAAGCCATACTTTTGCATGGATGTGAAACGTTGAAAATAAGCAGACAAGCTGAAAAACATCTGATGGCTGTGGAAATGTGGTTTCTGAGGAAAATTCAAAGAATACCATGGTCAGACAGAAAAACTAATAAGCAATTCCTACAAGAAGCAAATGAAAACCATAAACTGATTGGAGAAATTAGACGCAGACAGTCAACATTTTCTAGGTACGTTATGAGAAGAAATAAACTAGAGAACTTGCTGACAACTGGCAAGATTAATTGGAAAAGACAAAGGGGAAAGCAGAGAATACATTTCTGAATGGCTTGACCACATTGCATGGCCGAAAACAAGAACACAGAGCTGATCCACGACTTTTGTGACCATGTAAGATGGCAAAACATGACCGCCCAAGCATATCGGCACCGCACATGATGATGATGAAAGCTGCCCTATAAATGTGTTTATATGCCAAAAGTTTAATTAAAAGCTGAAATGGAAGCTTTCATAGCCTAAAATATAGACTACAGGCTGGCTACTCTGAAAGCAGTCGCATTAACTAACGAGTATGTGTGCAGAAAGGTAGACAACAATATGCACACATGTTTGTGACTTGTCACACGGTGTGCACCATTGTTTATCAGTTACCCACAGTTTGTCTCTGCCCGGCAGAGATTTAAGTAAACAACATGCCCTTTACAGCGGACGTAGTTTGTGTGTGTGGGGGGGGGGGGGAAGAAGGAGATTTACTTTTGCCCTTGTCAAGGTTAGGACAATGATTCCCCGCGCGTGTTGGGTTACGATAAACAGTAAGACACTGATGTTGTTTAAACAGATTGTTCGAATGTTTCTATTTCGCAAAGCTATTTTCCAGGAGGAAGGCAAACGAACAACAGTGGATGAATGTGTTGTCTTACTACATTTAGGTAACGCAGAAAGGTCAACAGATAATTAATTCTAGAAAAGCTATACACCAGCTACACTGTAAAAATAACACTTTCTAAATCAGTATATTTCTTTGTTCTCTTGTATGAACGGGAAAGCCGGAGACATAGGCAGACATGGAACGATAGATTTCAGTGTTCTGATACAAGAGTTATAGAAAACCACTACATGTTTTCTATATAGCACGTACAACTTTGTGATGGAAGAATGAAATACATACATATACAAGCTACACATGACCGCTCTCGTCAGAAGTGAATAAGTTTGGCTGATTTATTCTCGCAGTTCACGATCATTTATTGCCAAAAAATGATCTACGGTAAAGTTGACGACACGCGTCCAGACAACAGACCTGAACTTGAACAGACTACAACATGGCCGTGCTTGTACTCATTGCTTACACAAAGGAAGCATTTTGAGTCCTCTCAAACATCCATCATGGCAACCTCCGATAACAGCTTTTTGAAATAGTAGAGGACGATACATGATCTATGTGTAGGCAACCCTACGACAATCTACGGGTTATATAATCAGTAGCATGGTAGACATTACCTGCTAATACATTCATTATGAAGGTGCATTGGGCACACGGTGTTAGACCCATAGTTGTTTTTATTTTTATCCATCTGCACTCAGTGGGTAATATGATCAATATCATTCCGATACCGCCTTTACTTCGTAAGACAGTTTCTGGTATTTATTTTTAGACTGAGTCGGTTTGGGAAACGAGGACAATTTTAAAAATGCGTCCCTTTGCGAATTGGAACCCATGGTCACCGGGCTTACAGGAAACGTCTGCCCACTATGCTACCGCGGTGTTAATAACATACCAGACATAATCACTTGTTTTTTGTGATATTACCTCCTTTTTGAGAATTTTATTTATTTTTTCTTTAAAGTTTTAATTTAAGGATGACGGTTATTACTGGATGTAGTGGGTATGACATAGTGAAATTCGTTATTAAATGGTGGTTGAGTGGTGGAATAGCTAGATAAGTGCTTCCGAACACAATCATCATAGGTTTCAGCTCTTCAAGTGAAAACCTTAAAAAAGTAAAAATTCCCGGTATTATTGGTTGTAGTGGGTATGGCTTAGTGAAATTCGTTGTTAAGGGGTGAGTGAGTGGAGGAGTGTCTAGGTAAGTGCTTCCGAACACTATCATCATACGGTTTCAGAGTTAAGGTAGCTGTTTTGGTGGGAAAGTCTAGTCTAATGGGTGGAGGAGTAGTAGTGGTTAGGGGTCAGTGGTGTCCGGCTTGTCCACCTCTAGTGACCACTACTCCGCCATCGAGAAGTGCCCACAAGTCCCACTGCCAATGTAAAACAAGGGCATCCCACTGTGCCATTGTCTTTAACGTACCAAACCTTAACATTAACCCGTAAATTGCACAAACAACACCTGTTGCACAAATCAATATTGGCAGATCGTATTTTTGACTAATCTCTTAATCCCTTTACCTTCACCGTTATGAATGAGTCGTGATATTAATATTACTCCATTAACTGAGCTCAAGGGACTAATCCCTTAATCCCAGAGATTATCTCCACAGGTAAAAAAATGGGTTGGGATATTAATAATACTCCATATACATGCCATTAGAGGCTTCAATAAACTTAACCCTTAACACCGGGGCATCTGCCTGGAGATTACTATTTGTGTACGCACATTTACCACTGCCCATAGCTATGTGTAGTATTATTGGAAAGCATCTGTTGTGTATACTGTAGCAGACCGTGTTTTGACTTAATAGCAGGTATAGTGTCTATGTGTCTGTTATGCTGTATTTTTGTTCTATTACTATGTATTATTTGAACGGAGTTTCATGTGCCTGTCTAGTAAAAGTTATTACATTTTTTTCTCTCAGAAGCCATACCACCACTGTCATTAGATGTTTTTCAACTTGTCTGCTCATTGTCCTCGCTTCACATTCATAACAAGTACAGGTTCTATGTAGTGCTTAAACACTCTTTTTGTTCTCATTGCAATTGACAGTTTTGTATTATGTTGTCTAGTTTACCAAAGACAAAGGTCATCATAGCGATTCTTGTTCTATCCTATTAAAACTACCGCCCAGCAGATATTGCTGGTTTTTCTTTGGTCAACGATTCTTGTCTTTCTTTCTTGTGGTCTCTTGGCGACTGTTTCCCCATTTCAAGTTCCATATCTCTACTCTTATGTATTAGTATGTTAGAAATAAACCAACATCTCACAAGATAGACATATATTACCACAATGTACACAAAAAGAAACAATATGCATAGACACAATATATAAATATAGGACATATAGGAATATGCAGTAGTGTAAATAATTCAAGTACATTACTACAAGTTAAATTACATAACAAAGTAAATACAGTGCTATGAAGAAGATACCACACACCTGTATTACATTAACAAATAAGTACAAAACAATGGTATGAACACGTTGGTATATTAGTTAATTACAATTGGCCCATATAACATACCCTCATGGCAGCCTAACGGCCTAACAGGTAAATCACGTGACCACTATCTGTACTATATTGCTTCCAAACTAGCCCAGTCGCCCCGCATGTCAGAGCAACAGCCTACCAGTTAAATCACGTGACAGCTAGCTGTTCTATAATGCGGCTAAACTACCCAGATCGCCCCTGATGGCAGCCAAACGCCATAACACCTAAACAGCATGGCCGCTATCTGTTCTATATTGCTGCCAATTATCTGCAGGCCTCCATCCTTTGAAATTAGTCTGATTGGGGCTTTATGCAGCAGCTTGAATTGTAAAGTATACAAACCGATGTATGTGTATTCAGATTGTTTGAAAACTTCTGTACACCTACCTGTAGAGTTGGTTCAAAGCGACTAAGGGACCTCACACATGTGAAGTTATATCTGCAACACACAGTAATGTGTGTGTGAGTTGCAATAACTATGATGTCTGTCTTTCATTGTGTATCTGACCTGCTCTTCGTGTCACAACAATACGTCGTTCACTTGTGGTTTACAACCAATCAGGGTGTTGGTCTTAGAATTGATCCACATTTTATATTAGACAAGATCCGATTGGCTGGTGAGTATATGGTGGGCGAGGCTTACTTTATGTATTATATAAGACACTCACTAACTGTCACTCAGTTTGGGATGTCTTACCCGTCTTTAAGGTGGTTTATGTATGGACTAATAAAAACGTATATACATTGGTTGATCTTGTGATGTGTTTTGATACTACTCCAGTTGTCAGTGTATACTTGTCTGATATCATCTGGAAGAGTTTGTAGAGAAGCCGCTTCATCCTTAGGTTGTGTGTCGTTGACTACATAGAACTTTTCGTCTTGTTTAGTGTTCTTCTCGCTGACTGCCACATTACTATTAGTAACCGTGGGTCTCTTATGTAATGTTGTTGAAGTTCCTGTTGGCATTACACAGGCTGATACTCCTGGTGTAGTGTGTTCCTATTTAATGTGACGTAGATTGTCTTTCCTGTTAAAATAATGACCACAAGTGTGACACAAATACACTTGGTCCTTGGTACTGTGGCTGGTTCGAACATGGCGAAGTAGACTGCGATTTTCAGTGAAGCCTTTCTTACAAGTTGCGCATAAGTGGTTCTCAGTTGATTGCCTAGTAGACATCTTTTTATTTTTTAGGCACGTTTGCTTGCGGTTTGATACTGAGACAGGCAACACTCGACTTGAATCCCGTTTACACCGAAACGCTGAATATGGCATTGAATATAATTAGTTTCTACCTTTCACCAAAAATAGATAGCTCGATGTATGCTAGGTAAGTAAGTCTAATACCCAAACAACAAGATGTATTGTTCACTAGTCTAGTGATATAGCTTTTTGGTCAGTCCTGCCGCGGCGCTTGAAAGCTCGTCGGTAGGCGTCCAGTGGTTTTGCATATATCACCTTGTACCGGGAGGGCGCGCTTTAGCGTTGCTACTCTTGGCCTGCGTGTGCGTGAATAGTCTGTTCGATAGATATCCGATTGATCCTGCCAGTAGTCATATGCATTGTGAACTGATGAGGCTCAGCCAAAGATTTGTTCGCAACTTAGACGAGCAACATCTTCTGTAGGCAGAATTTCGTTGGCCGCATGTGTGTGTGGTCTGTTCTGATGGTCAGTCTATCTATCTGACTGATATCTGGTTGATCCTATCAGTATTCATACGCTTGTCGCTTGTCACTACCCTTGTCTTAAAGCTGAAAATTAAAGGAATTGACGGAAGGGCCGTTTGTACGAGGCTCTAGGCTACCATGTGTATTTGAGAGCCAATATATACAGGGATAACTGGCCGTGGCAGCCTAACGTTCACTGCATCTGTGTCCGTCTCCAGTCGTCTTGCCGAGCTCGCCACTGAAACCAGATGGACGCAGACGAGAGAGTGAGGTCGACGAAGTTGCACAGCCACTTCCTCACTATAATCCAAACTAAAACGCAAGTCATTCGTTCTTCATCAAATCAAAAGATGCAATGAATGAATGGTCCTCATCATTCGTGATGGGCGAACATCCATCAACCCCGAACAACTTTTCCCAGTCTTTGTTTAAATCACTGATGAAGTCTTTGCAGATAACGTAAACTATGGACGGCTATTGATATGGCTTACCATAGGTGTCTGGATAAACAAATAGTTGATATTGCTTACAATGTAGCTGTGAATGATCAAGAATTGGAAGAAAGATCTCCTAAATCTTTAGGTCCGTATATGGCTGGAAAAAAAAGTAAGTCCCTGGATACTGAGAAAAAGAGGTGGCTGCAAACTTTCTACACTTGAAGACACATAGCCGTTGAATAAGCACAAAACTGAAGACTCACTCTTGCATCATTCTTTTTTAAATCCCAACCTGAGTGACAGTTAGTGAGTGGGTTATATAATACATAAAGTAAGCTCCGCCCACCATATACTCGCTAGCCAATCGGATCTTGTCTAACATAAAATGTGGATCAATTCTAAGACCAAAACACTGATTGGTTGTAAGCTACAAGTGAACGACGTATTCTAAAGACACAAAAAGCAGGTTAGATACACAATGAAAGACAGACATCGCAGTTATTACAAATTCACACATACACACACATTACTGTTTGTTGCAGACATAATTTCGCGTGTGTGAGGTCCTTTAGTCGCTTTGAACCAACTCTACAGGTAGGTGTACAGAAGTTTTCAAACAATCTTAAAACACATGCATTAGTTTGTTTGCTTTAAAATTCAAGCTGCCGCGGGAAGCCTCAATCAGACTCATCTCAAAGGATGGGGGACTGCACATAATTTGGCAGCAATAAAAAACAGACAGTGGCCAGGTTGTTTAATTGTTACGGCGTTACGCTACCATCAGGGGCGATCTGGGTAGTTAGCCGCATTATAGAACAGCTAGCAGTCACGTGATTTAACTGTTAGGTCATTGCTCTGACATGCGGGGCGATCAAGCTAGTTTGGTAGCAATATAGTACAGATAGCGGTCACGTGATTTAACTAGTAGGCCGTTAGGCTGCCATGAGGGCATGTTGTATGTGTCAGTTGTAACTAATACACCAACGTGTTCATACCTTTGTGTTTTGTACTTATTTGTTAATGTAATACAGGTGTCTGGTATTTTATTCATATCACTGTATTTACTATGTTATGTAATTTAACTTGTAGTAATGTACTTGAATTCTTTACACTACTGCATAGTCCTATATTTTATATTGTGTCTGTGCGTATTGCTTCTTTTTGTGTAAATTGTTGTAATATATGTCTATCTTGTAAGATGTTGGTTTACTTCTAACACACTAATACATAAGAGTAGAGATATGGAACTTGGAATGGGGAAACAGTCGCCAAGAGACCACAAGAAAGAAAGACAAGAATCGTTGACCAAAGAAAAAGCAGCACCATCTGCCGGGCGGTAGTTTTAATAGGATAGACCAAGAATCGCTATCATAACGGTTGTCTTTGGTAAGCTGGACAATATACTGACTAATATAAAACTGCCAATTGCAATGAGGGAAAAGAGTTTAAGCACTACACAAAATACTTTTGTATGAATGAGAAGCGAGGACAGTGAGCAGACAAGTTGAAAAGCATCTAATGACAGTGGGGTTATGGCTTCTGTTGAAAAAAATGTAATAACATTGACTAGACAGATACATGAAGCTCCGTCCAAATAATACATGGTGATAGATCATACAGAATAACACAAATAGACACTATACCAGCTATAAATCTCGAGACAAGAATACAGAGTTGATCCATTACTAGTTCCTGTGTGAGATGGCAAAAAATAACCGCCCACGCTTATTGGCATGGCAACACACGGTCTGCTACAGTATACATAACAGATGCTTTCCAATAATACTACACATAGCTATAGGCAGTGGTAAATGTGCATACACAAATAGTAATCTCTGGACAGATGCCTCGGTATTGGTGGTTAATCTATATAAGTCTCTACCGGCATTTATATGGAGTATTATTAATATCCCAACTCATTTTATACCAGCGGAGATAATCCCCGGGATAAAGGGATTAGTCCCCTGAGCTCAGTTATGTGGAGTAATATTAATATCACGACTCATTAATAACGGTGAACATAAACCTGATTAGTCATATATGCTATCTGCCAATATTGATTTTGTGTAACAGGTGCAGTGTCAGAGTCCCAGGAGTATGAAAGAGAGGACATATGACAGGGACGAGGACATGGGTACAACATGGGTAGAGTAGACAGGTCTATACAGCCATTAATAGACAGGACATGGGGTTTATAGATAGGACAGTGTCCTTGAATGACAACCCAACATTTTACTGGACGACCTGAGACACCAGCCATCAACAGACGGTTGAAGGACAGGACGATGTCCAGAATTCTGAGACATCCTACTTAGCATGACTATTACGGACGACACGAGGTCAGGTACCACGTGACCACAGACGAGGGAAGAAACGAACAGACTGGACTAGACTGGTTGAGGAAGGATGTGTTTGGTTATTTGTGTGAGAGAGTGTACTGAATACCTGACACAAGAGTTTGCTCATGCTGAGAGAGTGTGGCATTGAATGGCCTGTGCGCTGGTATGGGAGATAACCTGCGATACGAGAGCGCACAAGTGCATTGCTGAGTATTGTAATGTATTTCGCCATAAATTGTTATAGACGTAACTTGTGATTAACGTAAAACATATTCACGTCAATAAATACCTATACATGTTCACTGTGTTGACAGATTATTCATGCATGTATCAATTTCTGTCATAACCAAGACTAACGAGTGACGGAAACGTTGACATGTAGTATGTGCAATTCGTGGGGTAATGGTAAGAGACGAATGGAGACGGATTGTATCTGCAGCAAAGAACCTCAATGGCTCGGAACGCTGAAGAAGAAGAAGAAGAAGAGAATGGTAAGTTTTGGTACGTTAAAGACAACGGTGAAGTCGGCAGCCTTTGTTTTTCATCGGCGCTGGGACTTGTGGGCATTTCTTGATGTCCGGAGTAGTGGTCACTACGAGGTGGGCAGGCCGGACACCACCGACCCCTGACCGCTACTCCTCCACCCTTTAGACCAGACTTTCCCACCAAGACAGCGACCTTAACTCTGAAACCGTATGATGATAGTGTTTGGAAGCATTTACCTAGATACACCTCCACTCACGCAGCCCTTACCAACGAATTTCACTAAGCCATACCCACTACAATCAATAATACCGGGCATTTTTACTTTTTTAAGGTTTTCTTTTGAAGAGCTGAAACCTATTATGATAGTGTTCAGAAGCACTTATCTAGTTACTTCACCACTCAACCACCCCTTAACGAATTTCACTAAGTCGTACCCACTACATACGGTAGTAGCCGTCATCTTTTAATTAAACTTTTAAGAAAAAATAAATAAAATTCTCAAAAAGGAGGTAATATTACAAAAAACAGGCGATTATTATTAATGAGTTAGGTCCCCTGGCACGTACTTTGCGCTTACTATTTTATACGGCACTTCCGTTCTTTGTTCTTAGTATTTTGTGGAGGTCCCACATTTTAATCTGGGTATATGTCACGAAAAACACCGTGGATTAACCAGTTGAGGATAATACAGACAATCTGATTAAACGGCATGTTTGCAGGGCCCCAATTGTTTTTTTAACAATACAGTAAAAACAGGTCGGATTCAAGCAGAAGTGCCCGGCTCGGGAGATAAAACAGTCCCGTCTGTCATTTAGAATTTCCCGACATCAAACAAAATGGTGGCTTTGATTGTCACCGCACGTCAGAGGGTTGTAGGCTTGTTACTGCGAACCTTGGGTCAATACAAGAACTCGCTACCTTGTTTTGGGTTGTCAGGACAAGGGGAGATTACTGGTGCACGTTAGTGTAGACCAAAAAAATGGATTAGGATTGACGTGTTTTGTTGGAGAGCTCTACAGTGTTAGATTAATTAAAAATTAACTAGCATGTGTCGTTATGGCAAAGTGTAGCAGCCATCCAGGAATGAGGCGGGTTTGCATAAGGTACAAAATATAGTCTATTTAGGCCTAATTAATTTAGGCAGTAGCATGGTTGAAACTAGTTAGAGTAGTGAAGTGATTATTGGCTTTGCTAGGATGAATAGGATAGCGGGGTGATATTTGGAGAGATTTAAGATGGGTTGGGAGATGGGGAAAGTGTCCAATGGGGGAGGGGGGGATCTTTCAGTGGTTTGCCCACTGAAGTTTTGCACTCTGTTTATGGGTCTTTCCTTGTCATAGCCTGATTCGGACGTAGGTGAGGAGCTAATATGCTCTATGACAGAGTTTAGTTAGCTGAAAAATAACAGAGCAAGGCAATAGGCTTACACTCAGCCGGTAGGATCAGTGACTAGTGCTATCACCAGATGTGTTGTTTCTCTAACAGGTTCCCTGCCAGTTACGAGGAAGTTCAACACTGGTTTTGAAGAAGTGCAACTCCAATTAGAAGAACACCAGTTGGACACTCAAATGTTTCTTACGGAAAATGAATAACGTCCGAGAAGAAAGATGGTATTATGTTTACGCTGGACTCATAATCAGGAGGGTTCACCATAACATGGCTGAGAAGAGCCAACCAATATAACGATTCCTGTGTGTTAAGGTTCACCTAGGATGGGTGATGATTGTTGATATGTCACACATCATACAAACATTGTTAAAGGAACGAGAACATTAAAATGTAAGTCACATGGTGTGATAGATTCCAGTGAAATATTACAAAAGACATTATATTTGAGACTTTGTAGACACTAGTTATGATCAAGTATATTAACAATAACAGTGATACCTAAGTACACACAACAAAGGATTCGTACATTTTTTAGGAACGATAGGAACTTATAATGTGTAGTGTGCAACCGGTCCATGATCAGCTGTAATTACAAACAGTATCTATTTCGGATGATCAGGAAGATGGATTACCAGGTAGCTACAGATGACAGTCGGTGTCCGGCAGGAGAGATACAGTACTGGGGGAGATGGACTTGTTTTGACTTAACGTGCTGTGGTGTGTCCTTGCAAGGATGAACTGACTATGCTATTATCTGAGGGTCCGATCCTGCACACATTATAGAACACATCACACATTTTCTTCGCATACACGTCTCACGTACATTACACTTTTCTTTTAATAAATTAATCCCTCCTCCTCCTTCCTCCACATCCCTCCTCTCCCCTCCTCCTCCTACCCTCTTCCTCTTCCCCTCCCCTCCTCCCTCTCCCTCCTCTTCCTCCTCCATCCTCCTCCTCCCTCTTCCTCCTCCTCCCTCTTCCTCCTCCTCCCTCTTCCTCCTCCTCCCTCCTCCTCCCTTTTCCTCCCTCCTCCTCCTCCCTCTACCTCCTCCTTCCTCCACCTCCTTCCTCCACACCCCTCCTCCTCCCTCTTCCTCCTCCTCCCTCCTCATCATTCCTCCTCCTCCTCCTCCTCCTTCTCCCTCCTCCTTCTACCTCTTCCTCCCTCCTCCTTCTCCATCCACCTCCTCCCTCCTCTCTCCTCCTCCTCCCTCCTTCTCCCTCCTCCTCCTCCCCTCCTCCTCCTGCGTTCTCCTCCTCCCTCCTCCTCCTCCCTCCTTCTCCCTCTTCCTTCCTCCTCCCTCCTCCTCCCTCCTCCTCCCCCTCCTCCCTCCTCTTCCTCCTCCCCCTCCTCCCTCCTCTTCCTCCTCCCTCCTCCTCCCCCTCCTCCTAATACCTCCTCCTCTCTCCTTCTCCTCCTCCTTCCTCCTCCTCCCTCCTCCTCCCTCCTCCTTCTCCTCTTTCCCCTCCTCCTAATCCCTCCTCCTCCCTCCTATTCCTCCCTACTCCTCCTCCCTCCTCCTCTCTCCGCCTATCTCTTCCTCTTCCCTCCTCCTCCCTCTTCCTCCTACCTCCTCCCTCCTCCTCCTCTCTCCTCCTCCCTCCTACCTCCTCTCTCCTCCTCCCTTTTCCTCCCTCCTTCTCCTCCCTCTACCTCCTCCTCCCTCCTCCACCCTCTTCCTCCTTCTCCCTCCTCATCATTCTTCCTCCTCCTCCTTCTCCCTCTTCTCCCTCTCCTCCCTCCTCCTTCTCCCTCCTCCTTCTACCTCTTCCTCCCTCCTCCTTCTCCCTCCACCTCCTCCCTCCTCCTCCTCTCTTCTCCTCCTCCTCCCTCCTCCTCCCTCTCCCTCCTCCCTCCTCCTCCTCCCCCTGCGTTCTCCTCCTCCCTCCTCCATCCTCCTCCTCCTTCTCCCTTTTCCTCCTCCCTCCTCCTCCCCTCCTCCCTCTTCCTCCTCCTCCTCCTCCCTCCTCCCTCCTCCCTACTCATCCTCCTCTCTCCTCCTCCTCCTCCTTCCTCCTCCTCCCTCTTCCTCCTCCTCCCTTCTCCTCCTTCTCCTCTTTCCCCCTTCCCCTCCCTCCTCCTCCCTCCTATTCCTCCCTACTCCTCCCTCCTCCTGCCTCCTCCTCCTCTCTCCGCCTATCTCTTCCTCCCTCCTCCACCCTCTTCCTCCTCCTTCCTCCTGCTCCTCCTTTTTCTTCTTCTTCTGCTGCTGCTGCCGCTGCTCCATTCATCCAAGTTAATTGTTGGGGGAATATGTAAAGATCTTTCAAGTGCTCTTTCTAATGCTTTTTGTAAGTTGGTCTTCGTTTATCTAAGGTTGTTCTAACCGCAACCAATAAATGATTAGACAGACAGACAGATAGTCGGGAACGGGAACTTATATGAATTAAATGAGATGCTCCCCATCAGGGGCTGGGCGAAGCCGGGCTGAGTCAGACAGACAGACAGACTGACAGATAGACAGACAGACAGATAGATAGTCGGGAACGGGAACGGAAGCTTATATGACTACTTATATGAATTAAATGAGATGCTCCACGCCAGGCGATGCCGGGCAGGGTCAGACAGACAGACAGACAGATAGACAGACAGACAGGAACGGGAACGGCAGCTTATATGACTACTTATATGAATTAAATGAGATGCTCCCCACCAGAGCTGGGCGAAGCCGGGCCGGGTCTGCTAGTTCTGTATATACTGATATTGTCCTTTCCTCTGCATAGTGTTATGAATTTGCACCAAGTTTGGACAATTTCTAAGTCCGTGCTGTAAAATCATTGGAGTTCACACCTGTAAAATATGTATTAATGTTTTAAGTTCGGTGGCCTTACTTATGAGTGTGGCCATGGTGCGTCTGTATGTGACTGTTTTTGCCATAGTTAGTAGGTTGGCATCTGGTTCATTAAACTGGTCCCTGGGAATGGATGTCTGTACTTGTGAAGTTCTTGTCGTTGTTGGTCGATTTCAAAATGTGGACTCTGTAGATACTCGTTTGAAACAAAGTCAATATGGATATAGCTTACTGTTAGATACTTGAAATCACATGTTGAGTCTTACTGTTCTGCCGATGACACTTTTCACGTTGAAGGAACTTTTATGTTGGTATATACAATGGAGTGTGCTAGTATCATAGCGCTGGAGTCGTACAGCAGACAAGGCAATTCTGGAGTTACTCGATCTAAGGATATAAAGTGGGTTACGGTTAAAATTAATGTTCCGACGGGTGGGGATTTACAAATTTAATGTTGAGATCATTTTGAGTGCTATCTCCAAACCTGCACTCGTACATGTGTGTATACATCCAATAGTTCAAATAATAATAATAAAAATACACCATGTATAGTTTTGAAATGTAATCGTACATGTTTGTACACTGCTATGCAATTTGTGTATATATTCCAAAATGTGTGGGGTACTTTGTTGCTGCTTTTTGTCAATAATTCCACCGACTGATGATTTACATTGTTCAGCCTAAGTATGTGTATGAGTTGATTTGACATAGTGCTTATCAGTGGTAACAACAAACTTTGGTTCACCAGTACTGATGTAAGTATCAAAGTTAGCTGGTTTGTCATGAGTAATATCATCTGTGTTACATGATGATGATGTGTGAATAAAACTGTTAGTGAAGTCATTTGTTTTGCAGTTACAATGAGTAGTGCGAGTAGAATTCTCCATTGTGTGCACTTGGGCATGTGTGTAGTTAACAGGAGGTATAGCATGTACCATGATGATTTGTGATCTTTTCCCGCACTTGTGAAATGCTTGTTATCTGTACCTTCTTTTCTTTGTGGATAAACACCAGTTTCTGTGTTTTCTTGTTGTGAGAGGGTAGTTAAGTTTGCCTGGTGTGGTACTTTGGTCTGTTCATCATGTTGTTGTATGCTGAGTGATGTGGTTACGGCAGTGTTTGTCGGGGTGTTAACTTTCTGCCACGTCTGGATTTTGGACTCTGTGTGGTTTGTTACATTTATTACATTTCCAATTAATAAATCGCAGCATGGGTTGTCTAATAATGCGCAAGTTACTCTGCCTGATAGGAAAGGTGATTTTATATTGGCCCATGCCATAGGATATTTCTCTATTGTCCCTGAAACAGTTCTGCAATAGATGTACTCATCTAGGTAGTCTTTCGGATCAGCTAGGGTCTTCCGAAGACCGATAAGACAGGACCCTGTGTCGCGTATACATGTGTATACTGTGTCATTAATGTATCCCTCATGGAATGTTAGTTTTCCTACCGACAGTCTGGAGGTTTTGTTCATTTCCTCCCTTTCTTGTTGAGTATTATCCTCTTTTACTAAGGAGTGAGGCTGACTGATGTTAACAACATTATTGAAATATGGTACGAAGTCTGTTGGATAAAACTCCGTCTGTTCTGTATTTGCAGTGTTTGTGCTACTTGTTTTTGTATCTGTGATGTTTACTTTTTCTTGGTTCTTTGCTGAACTGTCTGTTGTAATGTCTGTGGCTGCATTTGCTTTTGCTTTCTGTATTCGTTTTACTCCTTCACATTCGAAACGTCTGTGACCAAACGCTAAACAAAAATGACATTTGGTTCTATATTTCCTCTGATTTACCTTTCCCAGTTTTTGTGCTATAATAGTGTTAAGGTATTCTTGATAGGTGGGATTCTTATCGCATATTCCATTTTCTGTATGCGGAGTGCTACAATGTTTGCACAGTACTGGTTTTGTTTTCTGTGGTTTGTTTTGACAATCTGTGGTTGCAGATGCCGTTGTTCTTACAGAACTATTCTGTTTAGTGTTCTTAACTGGGTTCGTATTTTGGTTGTAATATTCGCGGCATTTTTCTAGTAAATCTTTGATAGGCTCTGTGTTGTGTTCTTCTAAATATTTTCCGCATTCGGCTGGGAGTGTTGCTTTAAGTTTTTCCATTACTAAGAAATTTATTGCTTCTTGATTGTTGTCTGTATGTTTAATTTCAAATGTTAGCTTCCTGAAAAAGTCTTCTATTTCCCTTATATACTGGGTAAACGACTTGTCTGGGGCCGGTTTCAGATTTTGTACCTCTAATTTTAGAGTCTCGGAGTAGTTTACATGGTGTTTTAATATGTTTGTTTTATAATATTCATAGTCTGCCCTTGACAACTCTGGTATGATCTCTCGTAGTTTGTTACTACTTAGTGGGACGAATCCCCTATACCATGAATACCAATGATCTTTTGGAATTTTGTAGTCTTGCATTTTCTTTTCAAATTCCTGCGTCCAATCCCGGATTATGTTATTTTTCTTATTACATTTTTCAGAGATTTTCAAGTTTTTTTTAACTTGTGGTTCTGTCGCTTCGAAATAGCTCTGCAATTGTCTGTAATGTTTTGTGCCCCAGAATCCTGATCGATCTGGACTGTGTTCATTATCTGACATCATTTTCTGTTACTTTATATTTAACTTTACTAATGATGATATTTATACAAGCAAATCAAAGAATGCATATTTGGGTAATTAGCAATCAAAGTTAATCAACTTATCTTTATCTGCTGTTTACTCGAACGCTTGATGTACAGGAACGTGATTCTCGTGCTGGTTACAGTTGACCTGTTCTGGTTACGTCGGTCGCTTTGTAGAATTGAAACCTGCTGTGGAAAGAAATGACGTTATTTTCGTTCTGATTTTATTAACAAATATCTGATTTACAATCCATTATTATTTTCTTATTGATCTTATTCAATAGATCTTCTTCTTTAAATAAGTAGCGTTCTTTTATGCATTTTACTTGGGTATGTGGTTCGTGTGTACTTCTGACACCATTGTACCTGTCAGAGTCCTAACTATCTTCTCCTTCTAGCTCACTGGACTTGGACAGGCAAATTACAACGTCCACGACACATATACTAATAACAATGACTGCAATCGGAAACTCGCAGGAGCTGTCTCCTGAACAACCTTTATTACATTATACTACAGGATAACAATATGGTCTCACTTCACGATTAAGCAATCATTCTACACAGGCAGCCAAACGCTCGCTCACGTCCACATGGGCGATATTTACACTGTCGCCCGTATGACCCTTCGCAATCACAGTCTCACATCATCCCGCACATATCACAGTTAGTACATTCCTCGAATATCAATACACAACGTTCATCTCATCTTTCCGTCACAACACTATCGTTCGATCGTTCTATCACTCGCTATTCTCCACACGTCCGTCTCTATCCGCTGTCTCACACACACTGCCTCCGTCCTCCTTGACCTTCCCACATCACGTGGGTCTGTCCACGGGCTTCTTGCCTGACCGTCCGTTAGCCAAGCCGTGGTGTCTCCTACTGCCCTTGACCTCAGCTATTGCTTACACTGACTCTTGCTTACATACAGGCAATTACACTATTGCTTACATACTGGACCCTGACACCCGTGTGTCGTGATGTTGATCCGTCGACTAAACTAAACAAGCACTGAGAGAGCGCAGAGATACCAAAACGCTAATACAAGCAGAAAAGTACCTTAGTTTGCCAGGCCACCCTATGAAGAACAGATTTGAAAAACTAGCTATGGGGTGGTTGAAAAAAAGTAGTTTTATCCACCAGGCCAAACGACTCTGCGAAGAAACCACCGATCTGCCCACAGTTGGTATCCCCCTAACAACTATTCCAGAGCGAACTCCATGGAAAGGTGAACATAGACTATCATTAAAAATCCAGACAAGTTGAGTTGAGTTGAGTTAAGAACCGACATCACTGCACTTAGGACATTCCCATACGTGCTCCATCCCCTTGTTCAAGAGTCATACTACTAATCGTTCCCACCGCTATCTGATTAAAAGTTCTCCTGGTCTTCCCTTTCAGTTTTGAGATTCTTCCAGAACCCCTACCGATCCCCCGCAATCTCATTCTTTCCACATATGGGTTCTCAATCTGTTCCTACGATTTCTCCACCTAGTCCCACAAGCGCACGACCGCCTCCCCTTTGTCCATAGGCAAATTCCAACAACAGGTGCCTTCCCTGCTAGTCTATCAGCCTGTTCATTCCCTCGTACACCCGCATAGCCAGGGCAAAATATCCATACAATTCTCATGATCTGTGACCTCTGATGCGACGAGAGCCATTCCGCACGAAACATTCCTTTCTCCACCTTGCTAAGCATACTCTTTGAATCCGTAATGAATACAACGTGTGTTGCAGTAGTCTCCTCTAGCCACCGGAATGCCGCTGTTACTGCCTCCACCTCCATTCTCATGCTGGAGGTCGTAGTCTCATATGCCAGACTCTCCTTTTTCAAGACTTGCCCATTAGCCTTTGCAATAAAGCCCCAGCCACTACGTCTGTTTCTCACCACTGACCCATCGGTGTAGATGACTATGTCACCTTGATGTGTGTTGCTCTGGATCAGCTGTTGCACTTCAAACTCAGTGCGGCGCGCTGCCCATTCTCTGCACTCACGACCCAGTGTTATTATTACATTGTGCCAGTCCGTCATGTCTTCCGGAACTTCCACCCACTCTCTTTCACGATTGATGGTCTCTAGTTCACACACCTGACTTCTGCCTGTGCCATCCAGGACCTGCCTCGTCTCAGTCTATGACCCTTAACCATATCCATTGCTGCATGCAGCGGGTGATACCTGTCTGCGGCAACTCTCAGGTACCATTTGGCCTGAAGGACCCTATGCCTAGCCGTCATTGTTGGTAGCGCCAGGATATGCCTCATGCATATAATTGGTGTGTCCTTTGTGCACCCCAGGATTACCGCATGGCAGCATTCTGTATGCGCTCCAACCTTTCAAGCTGTCTCTTTGATACTGTCAGCAGCCCCAAACCATACTCGATGACAGAAATTATTAACTGCTGAAAGAGCCTGTACAGCATCCTCTGATCTACTCCGGTTGCTGCCATAGCCCTCAATGCATTAAGTCCCCTACCAGCCTTCACCACCAAAGCCTCCACATGATCCTTAAAAGACACACACCTGTCAAAGGTGATACCCAAGTACTTCTATTTACTCTCTCGACTAAGAGGACATCCATTAAACATAGTACCTGGGACGTCTGCCTTGACGATCCGGTTGTCCAAGGAGTACCACACAACCGATGCCTTGTCTGGGTTTATAATGGCCCCTGCTTCCCTGTACCACTCCGCCACCCTGTTTACCACCACCTGTAAGTCTTTCGCCAAACTGGCCTTGTCTCTGCCCTATCTGTACACCAGCACATCATCTGCAAATGTCAAGATTCTACCCACACCTGGTGTCTCAATAGCTGCGATTTTACTGGTGTAGATATTAAAGAGCACCGGGGACAAGGCAGATCCCTGCGGCAACCCAGGTGTAATAGTACAGGGATCAGAAGTCCAGGAACCCATACGCAGTGCAACCTTACGCCCATAAAGGACTGCCGCAACCCATCTAACAAGGCAAAGGCAGACCTCCATGCCCAACAGTGTGTGTATTAACCGATCATACCTAACCCTGTTATACGCATCCTCCAGGTCAAGAGCTACCGCCACTGTCTCCTTTTTATCCTAGAAGCCCTCATAGACATCAAACGCAAAAGTTGCAGCATTGGCCCAGGTGTCCTTTCCCGGCCGGTAGCTCCCGAGTCCTTGGGGAAGCAGATTCTGACATTCCAAATGTTGCTGGAGCCTGCGTGCTACTATTTTTTCGAGGACTTTGCCATACGTGTTTTGCAGGGTTATGATTCGGTTCCATTAAGTCTGGAGTGATCCTTACCTGGTTTTGGGAGGGGGACCAGGTAGCTATGCAGCCAATCGTGGGGTATTTCCGCCGTATTGATGCTTAGGTTGAAACAAAGAGCCATCTCCTCCAAGTCCCCATCATTTATGTTCCTCATATGGGAGTACCTCACCCAATCCGGACCTGGCGCTGTGTCTTTAGCCCGCTTCAGTACCCGTCTAATGTCCTCCACTTTAACCTCACAGTCCTCCTACCTAGTGACCCGCGACAAGGCTTCTCTGACATTATCTCTAATAGCCCTATCTTGCTGGTCCGTCTGTTTTAAAAATCGCGCAAGAAGAGCCTCCCCTTTGTCCTTGTCAGTTGTCATAGGTCGGTTGTTATCATCATAAACGGTGCCATGTGTACCAGGCATCACCTGTCTCTTCATCTGCGATGTAATTTACGCAGGCATTGTCATGTTGTTGTCTCAGCACTACAGAGCTCAACGTATGGAGTCAGCCAGATTACTGATGTCGTCACTGCTTTGTTTGGGGCTCAACTATCTACCTGCGAGAGTTATTTTTCCGTTATGTAGTGACTTTAACTATGTAGTATATACTAAATCCAGACAAAAGTGAGAGGAATATTTGACAAGGAAGAACAGAACTATGTTCAGCGCAGAATAGCCACTCTCAGCTTGCCTTGATAAAGAATACCCACGGGACCTCTGAATCCGAGTCTACACAGATGGGTCAACACAAAATGCTGTTCGAAATGGAGGAGTGGGAGTTTACATAGAATACCCAAATAATACTAGGGATACAGCCAGAGTACCGACAGGAAAGTACTGCCATAACTATGATGCTGAAATTGAGGCAATCAAGTTAGCAACAGAGAAATTACTAAATTCCAGCAATGGTACAAAACCTGTGGTGCTATTGACAGATGCAAAATCAGTACTCGAGGCGCTCCTGTCTGGGAAATTGCCAGTACTAAGGACACTACTTTCTGAACTTAGCAGTCAGCATAAGGTCACCATACGGTGGATACCATCCCACTGTGGAGTTCCCGGAAATGATAGAGCTGATCAATTGGCTAAGGAGGGAGCCAAAGAACAGCCTGATGTGCCCGTTACATACCACCAAAAGAAAAGACTGATCAAATCAGTCAGAAAGCCACCAAATCCTGCCCAAGATGACTACCACGTTATGGACAGACCAGAACAAGTCATTATTCTGCGCCTCAGAACAGGACACAATAGATTACGCAATCACATCTATACAAAATTCAAGATTGGTGAAACAGCCATTTGCACATGTGGATTGGCGTCGCCGACAGCAGAGCACATACTCCAAGACTGCCCAAAATATAACATATCTAGGCAAACCTTCTGGCCTAGAGAGACGACAGTGGAAGATAAACTCTGTGGACCGCTGTGTGAACTAAAAAAGACAGTTAAATTCATACAAGAGACAACATTGGAGTTATAGACATATTTCAAGCGAACGAAAGAAGAAGAACTCCTGTCTCTCGAAGGAGGAGCGAAGAACATCACACACACACGCAAGCGTGCTGGCACATGTGCATATGTCTGTCGGTAATGTGAGCATAACGCTATCCTGTTCTTTATACCACTTTTCTGTGCGTCTATCTTGGCAATCTCTAACAATGAAGTTGCGTGTGTATACACTAAGCAGAAATCCGTGGCATACGTGAGGGAATGTGCACACGTGGTTGCTGAAGACACGTCCCTTGGGGTATGTAGCTGTCTGGAGTACATTAGTACAGCTCGTCTGAACCTGAACGATGGGTAATGATATATGATGTTGGATGTACACAGTGTCTGTCTTCCCTCTGTCGTTGACATTTGGGCCAGGTAAGAGTACCTATAACAGGCTCAGCTCTAATGGTGCGATGTAGTCAGTGTTTCATAAATACCGTTTTAATGTTTTTGAATGTAGTGTTCAGTGTCCTGTCTTCTCCTCCTTCCATTCTGTTTGTTATGTACTTCCCCAATTGAAAATAAGTCATAATACAGACGGTGTAATAAGACATAACACAGACTGGGGAAATAAGATATAACGTGATTGGAAACATTAAACAGGCCATATGGAGGTCACTATGGTGGAATGAATAAGAGCGCTCGTTCTTAAACACCCGGTGTGCTGATGCTGAGGTAGCGGGTTCAACCCCTACACCGGTCAGTTGGACTAAAATATTAACTTCTCGTCCTCAACACTGGAACGCAAATTACAAGTACCTCCAAAGTCGGAATGAGTTCGCCTGATGGCGAGGGACACTAGTTAAAGGGAAAGCTAATCCACACACAACAATCAGTAGTAGCACTTGTATGGACTACACTTGAGTTCAAAGTGAGCGAACGATAAAGAAACAGAGCTTATAGCTTCGAAAAGACAACCCCAGGCTTCTGAGATGAGTTAGCACACATGGAGCGCCAAGTGCTAAAGATTTAACAAATAGATTTATGAGGTAATGTGACCACCTCCCTTCTCTAGTTCAGAACAAAGTCGGGTGCCTAGTCTAATTTATGGTAGAAGTGATTACACAACATGACTTCGGGGGTCAGTAGCGAAGTATATGCAAGACACATTCCACAGGATGCTCCACTCTAGCGCCATGCATGGGTTAATCTGTTAGTTTGCATCTTGTCGAAACTTATGTTGCCTAGTTGCTTACTTCTGGCTCAGAAGATAACAGTTGGCTCCCACCAGAAAGCTTTATTTTATCGTTTTATTCTTCGCACCCTTTCAAACTTCAACATGATTATATCCAAGGAAAGAAGATGTCAACTTTTTGGGGATGTTTACAAGAACCTTTAGTTTGTATCACTTAATCTCTTTCGTATTTAGATTAGCTACCCACCCTTCTCGGCAAAGACGAAAAGCATGAGGTCCTGTGTGCAACTTGCAACGTTAACAAATATTACAACTGTTGGAAACTGCCGAAAGTTGCCCGTAACGCCGCAGCTCAGGCCAAATTATTGGTAAACCACCTTTCAACCTTAGCTAGGGTTACATTTTACGCGCACATTCACATCCAGTCAGACAGATCTCAGGGTTAGGGATACAACAGAGTATCATCAGCATCATGTGCTCTGCCAGCTAGCATAGATGTTCATGCACCTTCACACTGAATCAGTTGTGTTAATCATATTTCTCCATGCAACATTTCTAGTCCATCCAGCATAATTTCTCTTAGTCTGTCCCTGCTTCTCCTACGTCAGATCTGTCCAGTCGTCACGATGTTTTCCAATACCCCTCTCCTCAGTTAATGGCTTTCTTGTATTTCTTCAGCAATTAACGTTTCCCGTGCGTCAGTTCCAGTATGAGTTACGAAAGAGACAGTTCGTTGAGGTCTTCCCTAGTCCCCCAGAATTTGTCTCGAGGGTTATTTCATGACTAAGAAACTGTTTTATCCTTCTTATATTTGAAAAAAAAAAAAATGTTCTACTTTCCTTAGCTTTTACCGCATACTCGTTGGCAGACCAAAAACAGTTCTTGCATGTTACATGCTTATAGAACCAATTTTAACATACGCCTGCAATCCTGGACAATTAGTAAACGGGTGGGGGGGGGAAAAATAATCCCTGGAGGCCTTGGAAATGTGGTTTTATAGAAGAATGCTGAAAATTAATTGGACAGCCAAATGCGCAGTTGTACATTTTGAGGGAAGCGAACATTTTACGGGTAACTAAGTCGCAAAGACAACTTATCACAAACGTTAAAAAGAAGCAGTCATCATGTTTTGGCCACATTATGAGAAGACAAAAGCTGGAACATATTGTGACAACCGGAAAGAGAGATAGAGGAAGATAGCGAGAGAAAATTCTTGACAGTCTTGTGTCATGGCACGGAAGGGAGTCAACACACGAATTGATCCATGCTGTCAGAGATCGCAATTTGTGGAGGTGCATAATCGCCAACGCCTACCGACAAGGCACTGTATAATGACGAGGATGATGATATATATCATCAAGTGCCATGCTGGCTCGCGTAGGCGTTCATGACTCTCCAGAGATCTCGGTCTTTGGTTTTTTGGGTTCGATTCTTGGCCGCGTCCCTCAGTTCACGGGTGCATTTTTTCGGAGACTCCCGAGGGTCGTCGCTGGAGCTACAGAGTTCGTGCTTTATGCGACGTTGTATGAGATGTTATGCCATTAATTGGAGACTTCCCGGTTAAAGTTATATGCATATTGTTAGACTTGTTGCTGTACTTTGTAGTCGAGTGTGTGCCTAAATTTTGGGTATTGTTGTTTTTGTTGACTGGCTTTCAAAGAATACTGTTTAGAGTGCATGATTTGTTTTCCTCAATCTCTGCAAAAGAACCTACTCACTTGTCTTTCTTTTCTCGTCTATCATCTGTTTTTGTTGTCAGGGCGAAGGCTTAGCCACTCGAACACGATCTTTCACGACTCTTTTCTCTCTCTCTCTCTCTCCCTCCCTCCTTCTCTCTCCCTCACTCTCTCTCTCCCTCTCTCTCCCTCCTTCCCTCTCTTTCTTTCTTTCTTCCTTCTTACCTTTATCTCTCGTTCATATCTTTTAACACATCTGTCTCATATCTCTGACTCATTCACTCTCTTCGTTATCTATATCCTCTTTATTTTCCATCTCCTGTTTATTTCCCCCATGCTTCATGAAGTTACAGTGTATTGCACAAGAGAGATGAGTCAATAACCATCGTGCTGACATCCATAAATCGTACATATATCATTGGGGACCGTGCTGTGTCGGTATGGCACTCGTGTATGCTGTCGGCTTGTTGTGGTCAGATGAACTGGTATAGACTGAGCTGTTGTCGCCCTCATTATGTCCACGACAACGGTAATATTTCAGCAGTGATGAAGTCATCATGACAAAAGTGTTTTATCATTGCAGCCGTGATTACAATTCTGCTTTTTCTTCGTAAGCCTTCATCATCATTATCATCATCATTGTGCGCCATACCGATAGGAATGGGCGCTCATGGTTCGCCATCTCACACGATCACTAGTGGAAAAGGTGTGTGACCGTATCTCAATTTTGCCATGTGGCCAAGCTAGGCACTACGTTTTCGGTTGCCGAACTTTACCTGGGAGTTTTTTTGCGGTAACTTTCGTTTTCTTGTTTTTGTGTCTCCGATTTAATAAAGTTTAGAGTACTCATGATGTTAAATTCCCCGATTATTTCAAGATCGAGTTAAAACATACACCGATTACTTGATATATCTTTCTCCACCCTGTTTTGCGTTGTGCATTTCTGGCGCTTCGAGGCGAACCAGGCTGTCTATTCTAAGCGGTAAGTAAACCCGTAAATACCGTTTTATGAGACGTATTACATTGGTATACTATGCATTATTAAATTTAGCATATGTGTATTTTGTAATTTTCTACCATTTAAATTGGCAATCAATAGCACACTGAACTTATGAAGATCGCATGCTGTAATGCGGTATTTCAATGGCGGGAGATGACAGGTTTACTCCAGCTAGGAACATTTAATATTGTTATGGGATATTCAGAGAGACTACAATGATAATGAATGCATGTTTACATTCAACACCCATTATCGTATTTATGTGTAATTTTTAATCACTCTACGCGGACCAGATCATTGATAATTTTTCATCTTTCCAACGGAACATCTTTTGTCAAAATGCATCTAGGCTGGCGGCCTCGCGCTGACAAGACTGCGCGTGCAGTACGCGCGCGCTCTGATGTCATCACAACATGACGTGGAGATGTATTTATCTGTGTGTGTGCTGTTTATATATATATATATATATATATATATATATATATATATATATATATATATATATATATATATATATATATATATATATATATATATATGGCAGAGTTATCTGTCCTTGAGTTAGACGGGCCGCTGTGTTAATCTCCCTTGGCATCAGTGTAACCAACAGTTGCGTGAGTGTGTAGGTAGGGTCACAAAAAGTGAAAAAGGTCAAAATCGTTTTTTCTATATGTTCCCATTAAATGATAAACTTACAAACATTAATATCTCGGCTTAAAATTGACCTACAGATTTGAATAAGGTATCGTTGGATTTATGTTTTCAAGAGCTATCTAACTATGCAGGTTATATAATTAAAAAGCAATTTAGAAAATATTACTAAAGTGGCTAGGCCAAGCCGTTCAGGTATTTATCTCCTTGCTTTTCTCTTTTCTCTTTTCCCATCAATTTTGTTAGTTGCCATTAAGTTTTTAAGTTTATTTCTACTCGTAATGTTTCTAATACTAGTTTACCCGTATACCCGGGTTCGAAATACAGCGGTGCTGGTTTTTTTCGAAAAAGGTATAGGAGCCGGTCGTTCAGAAATCAGTGGCAAACTACTGAACGTAAAATTTGCCCAGGAATCACGAACAGCGAAAATGCTGGGGTTGACTGCTACGTCCTGTGAAGGACATGCAACTTTAAGAAATGTTTCTAAAATACACTGTCTACGTCTACTTTATCTAATCAGTTTGCAGTTTCAATTCTTGTAGGACTTTCGCATCCCATTTTCTGCCCATTCATTATATTCGTTGCCCTCTCCCGAGAAACTATATTTCCAACGCCATTGGATGTTTCTCAGCATGCCTGCTTATTGTCGATGTCTCGCAGACATATAACAGTATTGGTTCTATATAAAATTAATGGAACTGCGGTAAAGCTGTGGAAATGTAAACAATATAAAATAACACAAAGTAATGCAGCTTTACAGAACAGAATTGCGAACAATACAAGGACGTTGCCGCAACTAGCCTTCATCAGCAAACAAATAGTATACATACACAAAACACAACATATAATCAAGGAGACCCTCCAGTGACTAAATTAAGGCATACGAACGGGATGAGAAGAATAAACAGATAAAAAAAATTAGAACAGTGAAGAGAAAATGAAAATTCGAAAAAAGTGTTTTGCTACTTATCTCAGACTCCCAGACTGTGATACTAACATCAAGGTGAAATTTATGTTAGTATCACAACCTGGATTCTGAGGCAACGAAAATCGAAGTTTGACTTTACTTGTTTGGCCTTGATTGATCTCATTGAATCTCTCTGTCTCTCTCTGTCCCAGTCTCTGTCTGTCTGTCTGTCTGTCTGTCTGTCTGTCTGTCTGTCTGTCTCTCTCTCTCTCTCTCTCTCTCTCTCTCTCTCTCTCTCTCTCATCTCTGCCCCCCCCCCCCCCCTCCACATTCCTGTTTTCTGTATGACTTCTGTTTTCTTCTGATGCGATGACATTCTTCCTATTCAATACCTGCTTAGTTCATAGAGAGTCCTGGGATAAGGGTTTGAGATCTACTATATAGTGTAGTTGTACTGGTGATGCCAGCCAACCCCACGCCTGCTAGGTACCTGTGATGACTGCTGGCTTTCATTGTACACTCAACTAGTATCAGTCGTGGGATCTTGGCAGCCGTTTCTGTACAGTTTGTGCCATATCAGCATTCCCCTCAGGGCATTGACCAAAATACGTAACCTTAAGTAGATTGAGAAGTTATAATACCCACATATACTACTATTATAGCAGCTTAAAATGCTTTCCCCTTTATGTTCTTTCAAATACTGTATTTAATGTGTCCTAGCCGATTATTTATGTACTTGAGTCATGCGATTTCACCTTTTTCAATGTAGAGGGCATCTTTTGTGACGTAGCTGTCTCAAAACCCAGCCAGTAACTTTCAAATGGCTGAAGGTGGGAGTTTCTTCAGGTGCCTGTTCTATTGCAGACTTTGGCGATCATGACTCCCAAGTTCTCGCTGTCGTCTATTTTACTGAAGTTGAAGGGTATATTATTTGTTAACCAGCTCTTTAAGCTTTCCGCGTAAACCTGTCTCTGTTTACTCCTGTCTCTGTTTTCTGTTGTTTTCCCCAAATAAGGCTCATTTCTTTAGTGAGAAGTGGTTAGTAAGGATCATAATCATCACACTTCGGACAGGTCCACGGGTGCTTCTTCTTCTTCTTTCTTTCGTTCGTTGCAGAGATATAAGGACAGAATGTCAGACGGGCATGCGTGCTCAATTCTTAAATCTTTGAAAATTGTGTTCGTTCGTGCGTTCGTTCTATATCTGTAATGTTGTCTCTTATATGAATTTAACTTTTTTCTTTTAGCTTACTTAGTGGTCCTTATAATTTATTTGTCAAAGTTGTTTCTCCAGACCAGAAGGTTTGCCTATATATGTCATATTTTGGGCAGTCTTGGGCTATCCGCGACCCCAATCTACGTGTGCACATGGCTGATTCGCCAATCTTGAATTTTGTATACATGTGGTTGCGTAATCTATTGTGCCCTGTTCTGAGGCGCAGAATAATGATTTGTTCATCTATCCATAACGCGGTAGTCATCTGGAGCAGGTTTTGGTGGCTTTCTGACTGATTTTATCATTCTTTTCTTTTGGTGGTATGTAACTGGTACATCCGGTTGTTCTTCTCGTGCTCCTTCTTTTCAGTCAGCTCTTTCGATTCCGGATGCTCCACAATAAGATGGTATCCACTGTATGGTTATCTTACGCTGGGTACCAAGTTCAGAAAGTTGTGTCCAGAGTACTGGCAATTTCCCAGACAGGAGCACCTCAAGTACTGATTTTGCATCTGTCAGTAGCACCACAAGTTATGTACAATGGCTGGTTTTTAGTAATTTATCTGTTGCTATCTTGATTGCCTGGATTTCATGCATCATGGTTATGGCGCTACTTTCCTGTTGGTACTCTGGTTGTGTCCCTGTACACTGGTTCTTCATTGACTATGTCATCGTCAGGAGGAGCGACAGACAAGACCTTCAGGTGACAAAATTCATGTGTGATGCTGGACAGATCATCGTCTGATTATCTCAAAAATAAACATGCACATCACACCACTACGGCGTCCTCAAGGGAGAAAAGTGCAAAACAAACAATGTCACCCGCCTAAATAGTAAGAAAGTGCAGCGGTCGCTTGTAAATATGATCGGGGAACGCCTCAAACCCAGTGCCGCAGCTAAACAAGACGCGGAAACAGAGTGGAAAGCCCTAAAGGACATAATTTACAACACTGCTATGGAAAGCCTGGGTCCAACCCCCCGAAAACATAAAGACTCGTTTGATGAAAATTCCGAAATCATCAACCAATTGCTGGCCGAGAAACATCTTCTCCACAAGGCATATTTGAACGAGCCGAAGTCAACATGAAAAAGAAAGATGCCTTCATTAACATCCGGAGAGTCATGTAGCAGAAACATCGGCATATGCAGAGCTCCAGGCTAAGCCGCAAAGCTAATGATATCCAAGGCTTTGCTGTCTGACATATGAGAAAGCGGTCTATGGCCCTACATCACCAAGGATAGTTCCACTTTTTAGTGCAGATGGGGGAACATTGGTCACCGACAAGAAAGAAATCTTCCAACGCTGGACAGAGAAGTTTAGCAACATCTTAAATGCAACCTCCTCCATCAATGACGAAACCATCAACTGCCTTCCTCAAGTCCCCACTAATGATACTCATGTTGATTTACCAGCCATAGTGGAAATAAACAAAGCTATTCAGCGGTAGGGACCCTGGACCTGACTCAATACCAGCAGAGATCTTCAAAACAGATAGACTGGTTCTGATGGAGCAGCTTCACCAAGTCGTTACTAACATGGGTGAACGAGACCATGCCACAAGATTTTAAGGACGTGTCAATAGTCCGCCGATACAAACCTAAAGGAAACCGCCAATCCTGTGAATGAATTAATGAACGAACGAACTTTATTTTCAAAGATTTTCACAGATTGGACTCGCAGGCCCATCGTACATTCAGCCCTTCCAATCACTCATCTTTTGTTCATCATTGTGATGTTACATTCACATAGGAAAAAACAGACATTGTCAAATGAATGGTGTAAACATAAGCAATGCATATTACCATGTTATGAGGCGGCAGGCAGGCAGAGAGACACAAGTGCACACGCACATTCATAAACACACACACACACACAACACCTGCATACATATTTACGTCATTTACCCAAACTCTCACAGTTATGCACCCACTCGATAACACGCAAATAACACCCCCTTGCATAGACATATATTTTCTCACAATCACAAACTCACTAAATCCATCCACCCATCCATTCATTCCCCCCCCCCACACTCTCTCTCTCTCTCTCTCTCTCTCTCTCTCTCTCTCTCTCTCTCTGACAGCCACCAAGGCATCTCATTGCTCTCAATTGCACGGAAGGTACTCGCCAGAATTCTTCTCAATCGCCTCACAGACTATCTCGGCCAAGGTCTTCTTCCTGAGAGTCATTGTGGCTTTATAAAAGAACAAGGAACTGTTGACATGATTTTCACTGCAAGGCAGATGCAAGAGAAATGTCAGGAACAGAACTCCGAAATGTTCTCCACTTTCATTGACCTTACCAAGGTTGTTGATAGTCAGAAAGGAAGGACTGTGGAAGATTATGGCGAAATATGGCTGTCCATGAAAGTTTGTCCAAATAGTGCGGCTATTTTATGATGGTATACAGACAAGAGTCTAGGAAAATGGTGAATTGCCTGAGCCTTGACCTTCACCATTGGAGTTAAGCAAGGATGTATCCTGGCACCAACACAGTCAGCCTTAAGTTTTCATCTATGCTGACCAATGCCTTCGAAAACAACGACATTGGAATAAACATAAACTACCGCATAGCTAGAAAGTTGTTCAGTCTCAGAAGGCTGAAAGCTAAAACCAGAACTACCAGCGACACCGTCAGAGAGATGTGTTCTTACCATTGCGCTCTATATACCAACTCAGAGGCAGACATGCAAAACAACGTTTCAGCTTTCTCACATGCCTGTGCCAACTTTGGGCTCAGTATCAACTTGAAGAAGACTGCAGTTATGTATCAGCCAGCTCCTAGGATTAATCACACGCAGCCGAATATCAAAGTGAAGTGTCATAGACTAAGTTTTGTGGACAAATTCACCTATCTTGGCAGCACGGTGTCCCAAGCTGCTACAATTGATGACGAAGTGAATGAAAGAATTTCCAAGACCAGTGCGGCCTTTAGCAGACTTTACAAAAATGTGTAGGACAGAAATGGAATAAGCCTGCAAACAAAGGTGAAAGTCCACAAAGCAGTCGTATTAGTCATACTGTTATATGCTTGTGAAATCTCGACTGTTTACCAGCGATATGCCAGGAAATTAAACTACTTCCACGCAGTCTGCCTTCGGAAGCTATTGAATGACAAGCCAAGATCCCAGACACTGAAGTCTTAGAAAAAGCATCCATGCCCGGTATCCACACTCTACTAATGAAGAATCAGATTCGATGGGCTGATCACTTGACTCGCATGTTAGATCACAGGCTCCCTAAACTAATTTTGTTAAGGTGAGCTGCGATGTGGCAAACTCTCCCAGGTGGCCAGAGGAAACGCTTTAAAGACACTCTGAAGATCTCAAAATTCGTGGCGTAGATCATTACGCAATGGTGTAGCCACTTGTGAAGCATACATGACTGCAAGAGCTGTGGGGAAAAAAAAACACTGCAGGAGATCCGCCTCCTGGAACGGAACGTCAAGAATTCTTTACCCACATTTTCAAAGAACATTTCGAGCCAAAATATGTCTAGCCAGCCATATTAGAACTCACGGCTCCAAACTTTCAACCCCACTGGATAAAATGAATGGCCATCATCATTCTTGACGGACAAACACCATTTCAGTATTCTATGTACACTCCAGCTTCTCCATTTCGAACATAATTTTATGCTAAGCCATCTGTGTAGATTCGGATGCAGAGGTCGTGTGGGTATTCTTCATCAAGGAAGCTGGGAGTGGCTTTTCTGCATTGTACACAGTTCTGTTCTTCCTAGTCGAATATAACTTTCACTTTTGACCAGATTTGAAGTGATAGCCTATGTTCGTCTTTCAGCGGAGTTCGTTCTGGATTAGTTTATCAGGGAATACCAACTGTGGGCAGCTCAGTGGTTTTTCTGCAGAGTCGCTTGACCTGGTGGATGAAACTGCTCCTTTTCAACCGCCCCATAGCTAGGTTTTCATATCTGTATATTGATAGTGAAATAATAAATCTTTAACTTAAAATCATTTTTATTCATAACAAACTTAAAAATGCAAGCTCTGGTAAAAAGAAACAAAAGTTCTTTTAAAAGGCACAATTTACAAAGGCTAATCTCTTGAAACAAGTTATAAGAATTAAGGAATTTATTAAACTAAAATATTTTCTTTCTTGCCTTTGCCAGAGCAAAGTCACTGATGACATCATCAAATGATAAACTGCGTAGTTTGTCGCTTTCTATGCACATGAGACTGAGGGAACATAATTTATCTTGAGTCATTGTTGTTCTAAATTCATTTTTTATCCTCTTCAGCTGAGAAAAAGATCTTTCTCCAGATCAATTTGCAACCATCATACTAAGAAACAATCTCAAAATTGCTTCTACATTAGGGAATGCTGATTGGACACGATCGTTAAATATTACCCTATACAGATCCTGATGTGTCAGACTATCTTGTTCCGCTGAACTATGGGCTTGACTATGTCTAACATATTGATGAAAATGCTTGACTTCTCCTACAAGATTCATGTCCACATCTTCAGGATATGTTTGGCATAATGCACTAACTCCTTCATGAATATCTTCTTCTGTAGCTTCTAGTTTTGTTAAGAATGAAAACTTTTTTTCAGCATCATTGTATACTGAGGCCCTCTGTGCCAGACTTGACTCTAATGCATCCATCACAGGTATAAATGTTTTGATTCTGAACTTGTCTCTTGGCTCAAGGTTCTCTAAAGTCAGATCGGTAACACTGGTAGTCTTTGGGTTTGAGGGCTATGTTTTCATTGAGGTGAGTTTCTTGGAAGCAACATACACTCACTTGTTCTTGATTCAAGATTTTTTCTAGCTCTATTTTTTTTTTGTTGTTGCTTACTCCCTCCACATTGGGGGGGGGGGGGGGGGGGGGGGGGGGGGCAGATCCTATTTACAGGACATTGCTGTCAACACCAACATTTTTCAGCTGTTTTTGATGTCTTGGCAAGTTTTACGTTCAGTAATTTGCCATTGCTTTCTGAACGACCGGCTCACATACCTTCCATAAGAAACCAACGCAACGCGATCCGCTGCCGAATCTCGCGCAGCTGTGTTTCATACATGAGTTTATTTTGTTGAGAATGCTATGTTTTAAAATATACGGATTACTGTTATTATTGATTGTAGCGGAGCGGGGCTTAAAAAACTGTCATCATACGAGTGATGGTGTGGCAGGGTACAGTGCTCATCCTCCTCGATTCTTCCTCCATTTTTCTCGTCTTTTCTTCTTCTTCTTCTTCTTCTTCTTCTTCTTCTTCTTCTTCTTCTTCTTCTTCTTCTTCTTCTTCTTCTTCTTCTTCTTCTTCTTCTGCGTTCATCCGGATTTTTTTTTCTTCGGATGTGACTGCGTTGTGCCTGTTTACAGCAGAGCTGCGTTCTTGCGCCGACACATCCGACTTCTGCGGGCATTTGTTGACCGGGTTAACCTTCCCGGGGTTTCTCGTCTTTTCATTATCTGGAATGGGCCGGGTGTAAACACTATCATAATTCCATTGGTAACGTGTAAGGGTTAGGGTTACATTGCATTTCCTCGGGATGGTCTAAGGGGGCGGGCGGACGTGGTGTGGGACGCAGGGTGGGGTGTGGGATGTCGGCTCATGGGGTTGGGACGAGGTGGTTTGAACCCACGAGCCGTGATGAGTGTCACAGGAAAACCTTAATAAGTAATAATGTAAATATGGCGGGTATATGGTATATAGCGAGTCGTGGTGGTTTATTCACTATCATCATAGGGGTTACAAATGAAAACCTTAAAAATTAAAGATGACCGGTTATACTAGATGTAGTGTGTAAAGCTTAATGAAATTCGTTGTTAAGGGGTGGGTAGCAGTTATTAGTGACATGTAGAGGGTCGTAGTGGTTTAAACACTATCAGAATGGGGATTACAAATGAAAACCTTAAAAATAAATATTGCCGGTATATTTGGTTGTAATGAGTATGGCTTAGTGAAGTTCGGTGTTAAGGGGTGGGTGGCGGTTATTAGTGACATGTAGAGGATCGTGGTGGTATATACACTATTATCATATGGATACAAATGAAAACCTTAAAAAGTATATATTGTCGGTATCATTGGTTGTAATGAGTATGGCTTAGTGAAATTCGGTGTTAAGGGGTAGGTAGCGGTCATTAGTGACATGTAGAGGATCGTGGTGGTATATACACTATTATCATATGGATACAAATGAAAACCTTAAAAAGTATATATTGTCGGTATCATTGGTTGTAATGAGTATGGCTTAGTGAAATTCGGTGTTAAAGGGTTGGTAGCGGTTATTAGTGACATGTAGAGGATCGTGGTGGTATATACACTATTATCATACGGGTACAAATGAAAACCTTTAAAAGTAAATATTGCCGGTATTATTAGTTGTAATGGGTATGGCTTAGTGAAATTAGTTGTTAATAGGTGGGTAGCGTTTATTAGAGGGTAGTGGGTCGTAGTGGTTTAAACACTATCATCATAGAGATCGAATGAAAACTTTAAAAAATAACGATGACCTATATTATTGGTTGTAGTGGGTATGGCTTAGTGAAATTCGATGTTAAGGGGTGGGTAGCGGTTATTAATGATCCATAGAGGGCCGTAGTGGTTTATACACTATCATCATATGGGTTACAAAGGAAAAACAAACTTAAAAAGTAAAGAAAGTCTGTATTATTGGTTGTAGTGGGTATGGCTTAGTGAAAATCGTTGTTAAGGAGTGGGTGAGCGGCTGTGTAGCTAGATAAATGCTGCCGAACACTAACATCATATGGTTTCATAGGGTTAAATGAAAACCTTAAATCTCTCTCACTCTCTCTCTCTCCCTGTCTCTCCTTTCTATACCCGTTAGAGTGGTCCATCAAGTGTATGTACACTTTCATTACATCTCTGTGTGTCTATACGGGTCGTTGCCTCGTTCCCCAACAACCCAGTTCCAATACCATTGCCACGTTTCACACCCACATAAATGTACAGATTCTGTGTAACACTTTAACATTTAAATAAGGAAATATGTTAGACAAATTATTAAAAATGTTGGTCAAATACAGAAAAATCTCATCCAAACTTATAAAAAGTACGAAAATTTGATGGCCAAATGTGAAAAATATCGGCCAAGTAAGGATATGTTCGGCAGCATTTATATATAGTGATAGTGTATAAACCACTACGATCCTCTACGTATCACTAATAACCGATATCCACCCCTTAACACCGAGTTTCACTAAGCCATACCCACTACAACCAGTAATACCGGCAATCTTTACATTTTTAAGGTTTTAATTTGTAACCCATATGATGATATTGTATAGGCCATTACATCCATCTAAAGATCACTAATAACCGCTACCCACCCCTTAACACAGAATTTCACTAAGCAATACCCACTACAACCAATAATATAGGTCATTGTTACCTTTTTAATATACCGGCAATATTTACTTTTTAAGGTTTTCATTTACAACCCCCATAATGATAGTGTTTAAACCACTACGACCCTGCACAGGTCACTAATAACCGCTACCCACCCCTTAACAACGAATTTGATTAAGCCATACATACTACTTCTAGCATAACCGGTCATCTTTAATTTTTAAGGTTTTCATTTGTAACCCCTATGATGATAGTGAATAAGCCACTACGACTCTCTACATACCATATACCTGCCATATTTATATTTTTATTTATTAAGATTGTCCGAAAATGGCCGATGTCTAGTTAAGGAGAACTTTGAGTATCACACCACAACCACGTCTGAGAATTGAGATGGGGGCGGTTACAGCAGCTTTCCGCTGGTTGGAGAACAAACTGTATAGGTATATTGCATCACCAATAGACAGGGAGAAGATCTGGAGGACGTCCTGGCATCTGCTGCCCTAATCTGTCTGAATGATGGGAAGGTCACTAGAATAGCCACTCGACCAGGTGACTGACAGCGTCATTGACTTGGCTCTGGTGTCGCCCACCATCGCACCAAGGTGCCGGTGGGGCACACTGGGATACCACGATAGTGACCACTACCCTTGTGTCATCCTGATCAAGAAAGACGGGGCCATGAGTCAAAGAAACAAGACAAATGCCTTCCCGTAGGACAACACTAGTCAAGACGCCATAAGCAAGATCAGAAGAAGAAAACTAACTTCCTCCCGCAGGAGACAAGAAAGATGGTTGCAGCCACCATGGTGGAATGGAGAGGTCGAGGAGGCAGGCTGTCAAAGACTGGCAAAAGGCCAGAAAGGCTAACATGCCACAGGTTGAGTTGGCGAACCTGAAGAATGAGGTCGATAGGACGACGACTCTATTCAAATCCTGCGCCAAACATGCCAAGGCCGAGAAATGGGACGAGTTCTGCAGGAAGGTGTGCTCCGAGCGATCTCTTACGACATTCTGGCGCCTCCACAAGAGCATGAACGGTGCTGCACAACGTAGGGGTATTCCAGACTTTCAAGGCACAGACCTGGCATGGAAAAAGTCGGATGCGGATAAAGGTAAGGCCCTTCTTGCACGCTACATAGAACAGACTGACCAGAAAGACGAGCCCGCCAGACAGAGGACCACAACGACACTCTCTCAGTTGTGCGAGGGGGTCGGGACAGACGAAGAATGGACAATCACAGCTGAGACATTGCGTGCGATGCTCAAGAAATCACCTAACACCGCCCCAGGCGGCATCCGATATGGTGACCTACTGGTGATATCAGATGATGACATGGAAGAACTGGCCAGATAATTCAACACCAGTATCCAGAGGGGTCAGGTCAAAGAAGAATGGCTACACAGCTACTTGATGCCGCTGCCAAAACCGAACAAAGACCATTCCAAGATAAGCGGCTACAGAATCATTACGATGCAGAATACTGTTGGCAAGCTACTGGAGAAAATTGTAGCACACAGACTTGCTTGTGGCTTGGAACAGCTCGGCTGCTTCCCGCCCACACTTGGAGGATACAGACGCAACAAAGAGTCATGGCTGAATGCGGCGGTCTTTGCTCAAGATGTTTACGAAGGATTTCAGGTCAGAGAAGAGACATGTGCGGCCGCCAAAGACTTAGAGGACGCATATAACAGAGTATCTGTCGAGCACTTGATGCAAACCCTCCTCAGACTGAAAGTGCACCCTCACCTTGTACGATGGACAGCTGCAGTTCTGCTCCAAAGGAAGGTGGTGCTAAGATGCGGGAGTTGGTCTTCTGAGCCGATAACGATATGTCCAGGACTGCCGCAGGGTTCACCACTGTCACCAGTACTATTCAACGTGTATACGGTGCCGATCACTGAACAACAGTTGGGCGGGAGGGGTAGGACTCTGTCATTCGTTGACGACATCCTCGTGTATCGACAGGGTCGAGATAGACAGGCGGTTGCCAATGACATGCAGGGCGAACTAGATCGAATTTCCTCATGGTGTGCTGATGCCGATGCCCTTGTCAACCCTGCAAAAGCAACGGTTACATGGTTCTCACTAAACAACCATATTGTGAAAACAGACCTGCCGGCAGTAAGAATGGATGGGAGCAGTTTGAGTAGAACCCAGTCAATGACATATCTTGGCGTGAGGCTTGATCGTAGCGAGATCATGTCGACTATGTCACAACGAAGGCTCGAAAAGGTTTGTCAGCAATGAGAGTCATGGAGACTGCCAATATCGAGCAAAGACTGCTAATACTTCTGTTCCAAGGACTTGTGCTTTCACGCATCGAGTATGCCCTGGCCATCCTCACTGTCAGCCCTACACAGATTGGAAGACTTGAAAAGGTACAAAACGAAGCCATGCGCATCATTTTGGGCTGCACGAGAGACACCAGCTGTGTAGCAATGAGATACCTCCTTGACTTCCCGACAATGGAACACAGGATCAAGATCTGGAGAGCTCGTGCATACTTAAAAATAAGTGCAGATGAGCAGCACCCTCTGCATGACGCTATATTCAGAGAAAAGGGTGACAGGCTAAAGAGGGGCAAATCATGGATGGGTCGGGCGGAAGATGTCGTCAGACAGGTCTGCAGTCTTACCAGTATCAACCCAGGCAAGAAATGGGTGCCGGTGCCTCCAGCTTTTAAGTGCACTTTCTCCTGCATTATCACACTCGACAGACGGTGCAGAGAGCAGAACCCTGCCGCTGTCAATGCAGAGGTTAACGCGCTCATCTATGAACACTCAGATAGCCCCGAAGTGCTCATCTATACAGATGGATCTGTTGTAAAGCAGCAGAGAAGTGTGTGGGCATTTACAGCCCGTTCAGCGGGCCGAACCGTTCATGAATCCACTGGTGCCCACTCTATGACCACGAGCAGCATGACGATGGAGGTGATGGCAGTTACACAGGCTTTCATATGGCTGGAATCACAGTATTATACCAACGTGTGTGTACTAAGTGATTCAATGAGCATGATTCAGAAGGTCAAAGCTGGATCTGTACGTAGACAGTGGACTGAATCGCTGCGGAAGTCTGTTGTCCGTAAAGTCACCTTCATCTTCGTCCCGGGACATGCGGGAGTCGAGGGAAATGAACGAGCTGACAAACTGGCTGGCTCTGCACCCCCTGTAGATGGCCAGCCCATGGATCGTGCCGATGTTATTAACGTCCTTAAAGATATGGCGAGAACAGAGGACTTTGACGTCAGTGACTCCACATCGCTGTCCAGGATGAAAGACCTGGGAGTAAGAATCGGCACAGCCAGACGCGAGAGGTACATCGGGAAAACAAAGCGCCTCGTCAACCAACACAGAACTGGCACTATTAGCCACCGGACGCTGATGAATATGCTGGGGGGGGGGGGAGGATCTGAGCACCTATGGACATGTCCGGAGTGCAACGAAGATACCCCAACCGATAACTGATAACTGATAACTGTATAGGTACGTTGTGACTGTAACTGATGTGCAAAGCATGCTGGCAAAGGAGAAGACAGGCATGGTTCTGACAGAATGGCTTGCATCTATTCACAGAGTTCGCGGGTTGTGAGCATTCGCTTGATCTTTTCTCCGGGATACTGGTGTGGTGGGAAGTGAACAGGCAGGCAGATTAGCTGGTTACGCATCACTAAGGGGTGATTTGATGCAGGATAAGGCAGAAGTGATGAAGGCCCTCTGAGAGAATGTGATTAATGCAGAACAGATTGACTATCATTGTCTAGAGATAATGCCGGGGGTGGTCAAAGGTTAAGCAAGACGGAGATATAACTAGATTGCAACGGGCACCATTAGTAATGGAACTCTACGCTGGCTGTTAAAGATGAGGACTGAGCGCTAATGGGAATGCAGTGATGTCGGTTCTTGACTCAACTTTGTATACCAGCTCTTCCGTTGATATACCCCATGAATTGGTACCTCGCCAGTTTACAGTGTTTATGCACTGCTGGGATTTTTTTGTGATCTGTGAAAGGAGACTTGTTAAGATTTGCGCGTGCATTGAATCTGATTCTTTACCAAAACCAAAATGAACTCAAACAGGTCATTGGTTGTTTCTTTGTGGTGTTGATGTGAGATGTAACACATCGGCGTTTGATTTCTTCTCTGACGTCATGGTTTACTTGCTTGAGAAATCATGTCACGGGTATTGATAAGCACTCGTTTAAGTAGAGGAAAGAGGTAGAGAGACCACACTAGATAATATACACATTGACATTACATATTAGTGACCACACTGGGATTTGAACCTGTCACCTCCAAATGACAGTATTCTCTGAAGGAACACGTGTACTTCGTCAAACGTACAACTAGCCGAGCTGTGCTCATGCTATTTCAGTACACTGTATCTTCAAGGTTCCCCAACAATTGGTATTGGATTTTTTCCCAGGTGACTTGTGGAGAACTTAAAAGTGGCCGAACAGAACAATGGCGTATTTAGGTCAAATGTCTCATGCTAAAAAGCATAGGTCAGCTGACTTTGGGTAACTTCCGGAGCACGTGTACGTGCAAACTGGCGGTTTGAATATAGTATAACCGGACTCCCTTTTAGGGTGTCCCGTGTATCACCGTTTCCTTCCACGTCGAGCTAGGTTTCCTGATTCAGGCTTGCTTTGTATTTTATTAAGTAACCGCTGATTTCGAGAAAAGACTACGACCTACAATAGAACCCCAACTAAACGAAACACAACTTGGATTTAGTAAAACAAAAGAAGCACAGATGCCAACTTTGCTCTTAGAAAACTTATCGAAAAATAAATCGGCCACGCCGACCTCCTCAAATTGCATGCCCTTTGCAGGACAATGCAGTCAATCCCAGCTCTGTTGGTTTTATTTTATTGTGTTCGCTGGCTTTGATTTACAAGGCCATTTTACGTTCATTTGCTTGCTGTTTTCTGAACGAGGAATTAACAATTAATTAAGTCAAACTGACCACTACGCTGCCGCCAGAAGAGAAAGCCTAAGCTCGTTAAACATTTCATCTGCGTCGACCTCTTCTTGTCTATTATTTTCCTCACTTCATGCTAATTTCTCTATCAACCTATTTTGTTGCTGTGCCTCAATTTCATTTGGCTTTACCTTTATGGTTTTGATGAATGGTCTTGTAACACTCGCATGTGTCAATATCTCAGCCTTTGTATTTTCACAATAACTAATACTTGTTTTGTTTGTTTGTCATTTTTAAGGCCTCTTCTTGTTCCTTTGAAAGGTATTGTTAAAACTTAATAGGTCTTCCCCATCCACAGTGTTTACGTAGACAGGTTTAAAAAAAAAAAAAAAAACGGTATATATGCAACCGAAAACTGCGTCGATAGCCTCTAATTTGCCTTTACCGTGTCACATGAATACGAAACCTAATCAGTTCTCATTCTGCAGTCTGTTGTTTTCAATATTTTGTCAGTTATTTGTAAAAGAAAGCTGACAATATTATAACTATGGTTAGTAAGCAGAAGTAACTGCATGCATGTTTCCCTGGTGATTTTCCCGCCCCTAGTAAAAATCCATCTTTTTAGTTGACTGTAGTTACGGTGACCTTTGTTTTCATTTCGAGGCAACGACCTATTTAACATTCTCTCTCTCTCTCTCTCTCTCTCTCCCCCCCCCCCCCCCCACCGCCTTCCTGTCATGCGTTAGCACAAAGGAAAACGTCAATAACAGCCTGGTTACGTGCATTTCTGGCGGGAGAAAAACTCCCTCTATCAACAACTTGGTCGTAGGCGGCTTGTGTTCGTCTTCAGTGTTGGTTATATTACGTCATCCAGGAACAATATGTCCTAGCTAAGGATTCAGTGGGAAACACAATCTAACATTGTGTTGAATGTTTGGCACACAATATTCATCAATAGAGGTTATCACAATGGTTGTTATGTGTCAACCACATCTAGGGTTAGTGGAGTGTAATTTCATAATAACTTAGCTCAATCACCAACCACGTGGGTGTGTTGTTGTCGTCAGCCGGCAGCGGCTGTAAGTCGGTCGCAGCATAGTTTCTTGTTTCCCGCCAGTAGCACATTCGCACCGCGCGTCGGATTTTCCGTGAACGTGTGATTCGTCAACCCTCGTGGTCTATCTTCATTATTAGTGTACTATTATATACACCCCCTAGCAGCTTTGTTTGCCTTACAACCACAGAATTACATTGTTTCCCCGTGGAATAAAATTTCCAGCAGTTCAGCGTCGATATTCTTTCGTTTGCAACGTAAAGGCAGAGACGCACACACCACTAAAATAGTGTTAGTCTAAGTACTAACAACTGCGGTGGTAGTGCTCCACTGGAAGTTCGGTCGTGCCATGTGGATTTCATAACTGTTCATATTTTCACAGCCATAGGCAAGCAGTGTTCATATTTTCTGTACTATTGCCGGTAAGTGTTCATCTATCTTCATCTAATTAGTATTAATTAGTGAAACGAAATAGCTTATAAATAATTATTCTTGTGCATGCGATAAGTTATATTTACAGTGTTGTGCCGCCGCCCAATTTCCCCTGATTAAACTAATAAGTAATATTGTAATTTAAGTGATTATAGTACCACTTACTTAACCTTTGTATCTTCGAACGTTGCTCAAAACAAGTGGCTCATATTGGAGTTAGTTTACTGTCAGTGGTGGTTTGAAAGAGTTCGGAGAGGCATAAGCTAGAAATTGAACTAATCACCCACTATATCCGGGATCTTAGACAGTATGACCTTATGCCTTATATATATATATATATAATTTCAATCACACAAAATATTGGAGTATCCCAATTGCTTCATTGTTATATCCATTATTGTTGTTACATATTGTTGTAGCAAACTATTGTTGCATCTTCATTGACCTATATAACATTGTTTCACATCTCTCTCTCTCTCTCTCTCTCTCCCTCGTAAACACAATAAATGGTGAGAATCGTTGAGGCCACTAAGACGATTAAACAAATAAACACACATAGTATTATTATTTGGCGTTCACAGAAGAAGAAGAAGAAGGAAATTGAGATTAGAAGACGCACTAGACAACATAAAATTTGAAAGCTATAATAATAGTTACCGACCGGGACCGACTGTCAGTCTCTCTCTCTGCATGTTTGTTATAAGCCATTTTGCTGGCAGTTTAATTAAGAATTGGGTGTGTGCTTCACTCGGGGCGGGGGTAATCATGCAGTGGGTAGAAATTACTAGCATTGCCGGGATTTGTTTTCATTGAAACAATGGGAGAAAGCTGTAAAAACAAAGCCCCCGAGTGGGTAGCGTGATTTTAATGTAGCGTAAGTGTAAGCAGCCAACATCCCCTGATCGTGTTTAACTAGTCATGCAGTAAAGATCAATGTTTCCTGGACTGATACCTGTCAGTCAGGTCAAAACAGCGGGGAATTTTAGTTCGATTAGCAGAGTTATTCACACGCAAGCACCTTCCCTCATGTCCCTGAGTCAAAACCAAGGTTGTCTTGTCTTTGACACTATCCACTGTGAAGTACTTATATTGTACAGACTTAATGTTTTACTTTACACGCTTGCTTGAATGAATACTGCGTGTGTACCTTTACGCGTATATAACGGTTCTGTATGAAAGGGGAATTGTGTACCACAGAAGACCGGCTGAGACCAGAACCAGGCTGTTCGCTGTTGATAAATCAGCCAACCAGCTGTGTCCTCTGCAGACCGGATTGGTTTGGTTTATAAGACTGGCTGTTGGTTAGGTTGGAAATTGTCCGTCTGTCCGTGTTGTGTCAGAAGTCGTCCATTTGTGTGCTGTGTTTGTGCGTGCATTGCATATGTATGAAACTGTCCTGTAATTTTGAGTGAAGAGAGCGCACGCATTGTTTGTGGTAAATAGAGCAGAAACACACAGTAGCCATTAAACACAGTATAATAATAATAAATTATAAGAGAAACAATGCTCCCATGTGTAGTTCTTGGCTGCTCTACGACATGTAGTATGTAGGTAGGTAGACGAAGGGATGTAGTAATAACCAGGGGAAAAAAATCTCGTTAAGCTCCCAGAAATGTTATTTGAGTTAGTTGGAAACATTATATATTCATGTCAAACAGCTGACTACACATTAAGTAGGGAGATTAACTCTTACACTATAACTATAATAGAGCATACCACTTGTTTGAGAGCGAGAAACTTACAGATAATAACAAAATTGGCAATTAATTTACTTACTCCCCTAGAGTATTTAGTTTTAACATGCCCACCAACTGGTGAAAATGTAAACGTCTTGGTCCAGGCTGTGGGTTAATTTTTAATCTGTTGTGCTGTAGAGAAGCCAGCCATAAAATTACAAGTTGTGTGTAATAATATCAATGCCACACATAGACAAATGCTTGACTGTAGACAGAATAGCAGTATTGTAGTTCTGTTGTGCTTGTTTCCTATAGTAACTGACACACCTTCTCTGTCCTCCATTCTCTCACCCAGATATTTTCTACTCCATTCTCACTTCTTCTTGTTAGGGTGTGTGAATGCATACTGCAGTGGTTCTCAACCGGTGGGGAATTTTAGGGTTTCCAGGGGGGGGGGGAATGAAGACCATTTCAAGATCGTGTTAATACAAGAACCGATTACTTGATATTGTTTTTCCCTTCATACTTTATAGTTAAGTACGTCTCATCCTTCTAAAATTTTATAAAGTAAGTAGACCCACAAATCATGTTTTATGTGGATGTCTAGACTTGGTTTAGTATGTGCTATTAAATTTACCTTACATTTTTACCTATACTGTATAGGGGTGGGGGGATTTTTAGATAGGAAATATGAAAGGGGGGGGGAATGACGTTCTGAAAATAAGGTGAAAGGGGGCACGGGCCAAAAAAGGTTGAGAACCACTGGCATACTGGTCTCTCCTCTCTTAATTTTTCTCCCATAGTGTCCTGTAAGCTGCATTAATGCTCCATAACTGCTAACTTGTGCATGTCAAGTAACAGGTCAGCTCACATGTGAACTCAGTTTCTGAGGAGAATGTCTTTCTCATCACTCAGGGGCACATCTGCCTAGCTTGAAGCTGCCATTTATTTTTTTATATAAATGTATGTTTCATCCAGATATATGGTTTTTGGTGCCTGGACTGATGTCTATGTTTCTCTTCAGTCATGTATTAGAGTTGTGGTTATAAGTTTGTAGCGGTACTTCTGTACACATTTTGTGTAGATTGGTACACATCATTATGCACTTAATCATCTTGCATTAGAAAATAATCAATGTGGAAACATGCTTCTGACCTGGAACCGTACCATTCTTAAGTGTAAAAGTTGAATAAAACAAAATATTTATTAACTGGATCTACATAGAGAAGAAACTCATATAGATCAATTTCTGCAATCCAACTATCCCATGAAAACCAAGATTAGTATAAGGTTATTGCAGAAAGAGCCAATATTCTTTGCACAAAAATGAGTTCAGAAAAACTACAAATAAATAGAAGTGGTTTTCAAAAGAAAAATAGTCACTGCATGAAACTGATCAGGAAGGCTATAAAAGATATCAAAGTGAATTGCAAAAGACTCAGTGATATTATAAAATACAGGGACAGTACCTACAATGGAAGTTTGACAGAACCACACATATGATACAAATTATACAAAAGCAAGATCAGACTTGCAGCAAGTATCAACATATGCAGTTAAACCCACAATCAATAAATTAGTACCTTGAAGACCTAAAGAAATCCCTAAAAGATGTTCATTGTCATGTTTTAAACAAAAAAGCACCCATGCATGTGTTACCAGGGCTCATAGAGAAGCAAAGGATAGTAACACTTTAACCTATCATGCACGTCTAAGAGGAGGATTGGCTTGATACTGTTTAAAAACAACAAACAAAAAACGCAAAATCTAACCAAGTATGGAGGGCGCTTTGTGTGAGATGTTCTATAGGAAAATGAAAGGCAGAAGGGAATGAGAAAAGTATACATAGGTAAAGAAAGAGATCAAACGTTAGGAACAAGATAGAGAACTTGGTGACAACTGGCAAGGTTGAGGGGAAAAGAACAAGAGGAAGGAGATTTGGATGGCATGGTCGAGACAAGAACACAGAGCTGATCCACGACTCTGTTGATCGTGTGAGATGGCGAAGCACATGACCGCCCATGCTTGTTGGCATGGCACACGGTGACAAATGCACGTTGGGCATATGGAGTAAACCCATATTGTAAAGATCAAAGGGCACTATGGATGATGTGGCTATATCACGCTGATCACCTTTTTAATTCCCAAGACCAGTACCACTTTTAAGCTGGGTCAATCTGGGAGCCTGGTTCAGTTTTTTTAACGAAGTGATCATACGTAGCGCGCTGTGAATATCGCCTTTTTTTAAACATTCAAAATCGTCCTGATGCAGACCAGAACCAAAACCGTACAGGCATGGCAGACAAGCGTCTAGCCGCAACCCTAACGCTAAGGTTGAGCCTGACCTTGAAAAGTGCAAGGAGGAGATGATTGATTTCCCAGCCTTTCTCTTCGTATCCCCTTTTGTCACTATTTGGGTATTGCCATTATTGTGAGTGACTATTAGTCTTCTACTGTTATATACAAGACGCGTTCACGTGAAACCTTCCCAAAGGCCTTATTACAAACCTATGAAAGACAGATACTAGATACAAACTTTTAGCACGCAAGCATCTGCCTAAACTCTTCAGAAGTCGCTGTAGGCCAGGGGTGTCAAACTCAATCGCTCAGCGGGTCAAAACTCAAATAAAACGTTAGGCTGCAGGCCGAACAGGATTCAATAAGCCGAAAATTAAACCTTTTTTAAACATTAATATAAATTAAAATAGAAAAAAGTTTTAATAATAATAAAAATCATTGGTATATACACATTTTCACTCTTATGTCAGTTTGTCAGAGCATAATGTTTGACATCTTTTCTTGGCTACAAGTTTGTTTATGTTGGGAGTAATATTCTGTGTCAGTGAGATTCTTATTATGGACTGCAGGCGTCCATCAGTGAGACGACTTCTGTGTGATGTTTTGTTAATCTTCATCACAGAAAACAGCTGCTCATACAGATATGTTACCAAATATGCTCAAGGTTCGAGTCACATGTAGAGGAAGCTGGGGCATCTCTTCAGGAATTAAACGAGTGATCTGTGCAGTGTCGTACTTTGCCTTTAGTGTCCCATTATACTGCAGCTCTATCAACTCCATCTGCAAATTTACAGGTGCAGTTTCCACATCTGTGGCAAATGGATTACGAAACAGCTCGAAATTACTTTTCTGTGCTTCAAAGTCACTAAAGCACCATGTGAACTCGGCGCTAAGTAAGCTAAGTTTTCCAGCAAAGTGTGCATTGGGAAACACCATAGCGTTGACTTGGTTTAACATTGCTTGGCAACAAGAAATGTGAGACAGGTTGCATTGGTGCATTTGTGTCTCCCTTAAGCGCAGCTTCACTTGAAATGCCTTCGCTGCATCATGATGCATCAGTGATAAAGTGATCCCGTCCCTGGAGCTGCATTTTCAAGTCGTTGAGATGAATGGTTAAATCAGACAGAAACGCCAACTCACGTTTCCACTTTTTATCCTGAAAAACTGGAATCTTTTCCTTTAGTGTCCTTGAATTGACAGATGTCCTTGATCAGCTGGAAAAATTTACTGAGAACTTTTCCCCGACTTAGCCACCGCATCTGTGTATGATAGGGCATGTCACCGAACGATGACTCCATTTCCTGCAAAAAAGACTGAAATTGGCGGTGATTTAAACCTTTAGCTCTGATAAAGTTGACGGTTTGTGTTACATTGCACATTACATCTCCCATGTTGAGGACTTTACCACACAGCGATCCTTGGTGTATGATGCAGTGATATGCTATCAATTCATGAGTACAGTTCTCCTGCATCTTTAATCGCATCCTTCCAACAGGTCTACTTTTTCCGCCACACATCGCCGGTGCTCCATCTCTTGTCAGTCCGAGTTTGTCTCAAGGCAGGTTCATGTTGATTAAACTATGACATATGTTGTCAAAAATGTACTTTTTTTTTCATGTCCCATGCATGGATTTTATGTCCAATATTTCTTCTGTCACATTCAAACTGGAATCCACTCTATGGATGAAGATGGCGAGTTGTGCAGTGTCAGTTGTGTCATTACTTTCATCGACAGCAAGGGAAAATGCAACAAAGTCTTTGCCTTTTTCGATCAGCTGTATTTTCACATCAGTTGCCATCTCACAAACTTGACCAGCAACTGTATTTTCTGCTAAGGCTTGCCTTTGCAAACATCTGCTTTTTGTCTGAACAAGACGTCACACACTTTCTTCATGCAGGCTTTAGAAATTCTCCTTGGGTAAATGGTCGGCCTGATTTTGTGATCTCCTCCACCACAATAAAATTTGCTTTCACAGCAACTTCAGTTTGTGATTTTGCTTTGGTGAAAAACATCTGAAACAGAAGGTCCACCTATTCTAAAAGAAGTCGCTGATGCTATTAAACATATGAAAAAAGGGAAAACAGTTGGGCCAGATGGAGTCACAATAGAAGAATTAGAAGTATTTGGAGTAGATATATTAACCAAAATGTTGAATGATATTTACAGCAGTGGATATGCTGAAATCATTATTTATAGCTATACCAAAAAGACCAGGAGCAATTGAATGCGAAGAATTTTTGTACAATTAACCTCATAAACCATGTCACTAAGCTTCTACTGAGAATTATAATGAGAAGAACAAGAATGAAAATAAAAATGGAAATTGGTGAAGAACAATATGGATTTGTGGAAGGAAAGAGTACAAACAATGCAATATTTATATATATATATGTTACAAATATTAATAGCAAGATCAATAGAGACACAGAAAGATATATATTTCTTCTTCATAGATTATACTAAGGCATTTGATAAAGTAAAACATGATAAACTGATTAAAATGCTGGAAGATATTAACATTGATGGGAAGGATCTCAGAATAATAAAGAAAATTTACTGGAACCAAGTAGCAGCAATTAAAATGGGAAATAAAGCTATGAGTACGACAGGGATTTGTCCTGTTACCGGATCTCTTCTCCCTTTATCAATCACTCAGAAAGCGTAGGCGGTCATGATTCGCCATTTCACTCGATCACCAGTCGTGGATCAGCTCAGTGTTCCTGTCTCGTCCATGCCATGTGGCCATGTCATCCAGGTATTTTCCTCTCGGTCTTCCTCTTGGTCTGTTCCCTTTGATCTTACCAGTTGTCACTAAGTTCTCCAGTCCATTTCTTCTCATAACATGTCCAAAAAATTTGACTGTCTGCTGTCTAATTTCTCTAATCAGTTTACGATTTTCATTTGTCTCCTGTAGTACTTGGTCATTGTTTTTTTTTCTCCCTCTATAGCGAAGTAATAATGAGAGAGATCAAAGAGAAGCCAGGAATACTAATCGGAGGTTATAATATAAACAATATACGACATGCAGATAACACAGTATTGGTTGTGGATGATACAGATCTACAATTGTTGGATATTGTAGTAAGAGAGTGCTTGTTGGATATTGTAGTAAGAGAGTGCAAAGGACTCCTTGAATACCAAGAAAACAGTAACAATGGTGATATCAAAGAAAAAGGTGACACCAAATGTGAAATAGAAATTGAAAGGACAATTCTTAACCAGGTGGATAATTTTAAATATCTAGGGGTGTTTACAACATCAGATTGAAGATGCACAATCGAGATTAAGAGCAGAATATGGCAAGCAACGGCTGCATTTTGGAACATTAAGGGTATTCTATACAATAAGTCACTATCATTGAATGTGAGAGAGTGTTAAAATGCTACGTAGAACCTGTATTGCTGTATGGCAGTGAATTTTGCGATGTAAATGAATTAGGAAGAACTTGGAAGCAACAGAGATGTGGTTCCTAAGACGAATGTTGCAAATTCCTGGACTGCTAAAGTAACTAACGACTGCCTGAAGGAAGCTAATAAAACTAAAACATTATATACAACAATAAGAAAGAGACAAACAGCTTTCTTTGGTCATGTGATGAGAAGAGAGGCATTGGAGAACATCCTGACAACTGGAAAGATCCAGGGGAAGAGAGGGAGATTTAAACCAAGAGAAATTATGCTGGATGGATTGAGACGGTGGCATGGAGGAATGTCATCAGCTGAGTTGATCCAGAAAACCAAAGACTGAGATCTGTGGAAAGTCATGAACGCCCACGCCAGCCGGCATGGCACTTGATGATAATGATGAAAAACATCTGCTGTGATGTTAGATGCCTCTTCAATTCTTCTACCTTCTGTAGCTTCTGCATTCAGGCTGTTTAAAGTGCGTCTCAGATTATATTCTTTGATCACAGCCACATTTATTGATTGATTGAATGATTTAGGACCTGACATCACAGCATTCGGGGCATTCCCATAAGCGCTCCATCCCCATCCTCAGCAGCCAGCGAAGAGTTCACAGCCACATTATCTCCACAAATTAGACACATAGGTTTACCGCCAATATCAGTAAACATATATTCAGCCTCCGAGCGGACTTGAAATGCTCTGTTTTCAGATCAACTTTTCTCTTGGTCATTTTAAAGGCTAACTTTGATTTAACAAAGATTGTGCGTCTACCCACAGACGCTTGATTGATATCAGGTTAGCCGTAGCGGGAAAAGGTGATGTAATATCCGGGCACTACACTACTTTCGTTTCTCATGCGCCAATCCAAAACGAGCAACTGAACGTTGCTAGGTCAAAATAACGACGAACATCCACTCACTACACAACTTTTATTTTCGCTTATTCTGATCGAAGCGAGACCGCTCTCGGTTTAAAGATCATTCGGCAAGGCTGCTAATTTGGGAATTTGATATGCACTCTATATTGTGGCCATTAAACAATATTTTTGCCTAAAATTCTCTCTCGGGCCGAATGCACCTCAGGCCTGATATGAGTACGCCGGGCAGGATATTGCCCGCGGGCCTTGAGTTTGACACATGTGCCTTATGCATTCAGACACGCATTATCATACTGCTTAGGGAGGGCGGATACCGCCTGCAAAACAAAGAACCGCGGTGGCTGCATCGGTGTGGAATAGCTGTCCCATTATTATTTTTTTCTCTCTTAAAGTCTGATCAAATGAAAAACATATCTGGACTAGCAACTGACAGAAGCCAGGGCCTTTGTTTGTATTGCTGGCTTCTGTCGTTCAGAAATATCAGTTACGGACAGTTCACGAGGTAGACAATAGTTTATGAATGTATTGGGAGCAGCGTTGTGGCTAGATGCTGGACTGTCGACCTGGTAGTAATGGGTTTGACCCCCATCGGGGGTGGATTCGAATGTGTTAACATTGATCTGGATTTCTAGATGACCAAGCCTAAATTAGATACTAGTAAAAGACCTGGGAAGTCAAGGCAGCCGGTGTAATACTGCCAACATCAGCCGATCAAGTGGAGGTCTACACATCATGTGGCTCTAGCACTGTATGCTCAATGTACCTTTACTATTGACTTTTACTATATCGCTCCGTTGATTTAGTTATCAAACCGTAGTAGGTTACATGGTTCCTTTGATTTATGTACAAGCATAGTAGCCACATTTATCTTTACTTTTCATTTGTTCCATTGGCTCATAGAAGCGCATCCGAGTGTTAACGACACGTACCTTGAGTCCTGCGTTGGTTTTTGTCGTTCTTTGACAGTTCCCGCACTTCCAAAGCTGGACGGTGCGACACGTCACGTATACTAACAATGTTAACATACTCGTTTCTGGTTAGCAGACAGTTTTATGAAGGTTGTAACAACGGCATCACGTGGTTGTGTGTTGTGTTAGCAACGAAACGGGGGAGGGGGGGGGGGGGGCTGAGTGGTCTCGAGTTCTGGAAGTCCCGGCGAGGGTCGGGATTTTTTCACGTGGACTTCTAGTAATAAAATTTCCCCTGGTCTCTGGGTAGTAAGATGCGACGCCCGTGTGTATTGTTGCGCACGTTAAAAAATCCAATGGCAGTTTGCAATCGAAAAAGAGTAGCCTAACGGTGTTGCCCGGGCAAAATGGTGAGTTAAAAATCTACCTAAAGTATTCCAGGTTCCTCACCGGTGCTACGGAGTTCGTGCACTGAGCTGAGATACTTTGGACTCAGGATTGAGTTTAGGAGTAGAGAACGGAGCACTTAGGCTTACACCCGTATGTCGTGATGTTGATCCGTCTACTAAACTTAACTAGCAAGGAAGCGCATAGTAAATTGTGTTAGATGACGTTAGATCAATAATGGTAGGAGTGTTTCCCAACACTAATTCATTCTACATGTATGACTTGCACCCTCCCGTGTGCACTTGTATTTAGAGTTAGTGACGTAAATAAAGACCCCTAGCTTCTTAACTACATAAACATATAAGACCAAGACCACAAGGTCTCGTTCTCTTGCGCCTATACCCCTCTTTCGTCCTTGGCTGCAACCTTAAGTTAAATGCAAACGATCATAGTGGCTGGAGCATTAAATGAAAGATACTTATTATTGTTAACTGTTCATAAACTGGTGTAAGTATTTAGGAGATTGCTGCCATGTCGGCGAGCTCTTAGTCATTGGGTGGTACAAATGTAACCAAGGGCATTCACGTAAGCAGTATTCTACATATTCTTTACATGATGTACACAAGGTTGCACATTTAAAAGCTGCGATTAGAAGAGGTCATTTACCTACATTCACATGTCAAAGAAGGTAAATTTTGTTTGCCTATTTTCCAAGGTGACTGCCCTAATACAAATATAAGGATTCCGTCTGCAAGGGGATAGAGGGGCAAGGGAGGGCAAAGGGGCTTTGAATTGCTAGGATAGCAGAACTTTCATGGTGGTAACAGGTGCTATGAAAGATTACTTATCTGAAATGAAAAGCCATAAAGGTCAGAAACTTCAGACTGATAGATATGTGTCATGGTGTGGAGAAACTAGCCAGTTAATCTGCAGTACACTGAATATACAGCTAGTGTTTTTTCTTGAGTACTCCACAAGTACACATATAATGTGAGCTTATGTACTTCGTAAAACTTATATGCCCGTTTCTGTGACAGTACAATTTTACTATAACACCATTGCAGCTTGTTTGTTTCTTCTTCTTCTGCCTTCATCCGGAGAGGTATTTCGGATGTGATTGTGTTGTGCCTGTTTACAGCAGGGCTGCATTCTTGTGCCGTTAGGCCGATTTGTTGACGGGTTAACCTTCGGGGGAGGGGGAGGGGGCGCTTGTTTGTTTTAACATGTCACTTTATCATCTTCCGTGTATTAAAGCTACTGGCCTAGGGATGGAAAAGATGGGGGGGGGGGGGGGTGTGCACTTCATTGTTTAGTCGTATAAAGGTGTTGCCATTGTGTTGTTACTTTGGTAAAATATGTGCTATTTTGTGTTATATCTAGTAACTCTTGTGTGTGAATTGTGGATATCCATAATGTTCCTAGTCCAAGATCTTACATTATTTCTCATCTTCACAAATACACAAGGATACTTTTATTTTTCCTTGACTAGATTTTTGTCACCAGAGGGTCGGCTTCCAAAGGATATTGTTGCATATATATATGTATATACATATACATTTTTTTTGCGCACACACACACACATACATTTGTATCTTCTCGCTATTCCTTGACTTATAGTCTTAACCTGCTATTATTCTTAGTGAATGAGATTCTAAAATGTAGATGCTCTCTCTCTCTCTCTCTCTCTCTCTCTCTCTCTCTCTCTCTCTCTCTCTCTCTCTCTCTCTCTCTCTCTCTCTCTCTCTCTCTCTCTCTCTCTCTCTCTCTCTCTCTCTCTCTCTCTCTCATCCCTCTCTTCTGTTTACAAATTTCCATAAATTAGTTCTTACACTTTACTAATGTACATACTTAATAGTATTCATGTATTATTTGTGTAGATTTGTTTAGTTGTTTTTCTTGCTTTCAGGGGCCAGCCGTAACTGATGAAACTATTGGAAGCTAACAAAGGGAGCCAGGCTCACCAGCAAGAATCCATCAATATGTACCTGAGCAACTCAAGCAACCATAACAGCTGTGACATGAGTCAGATCGTTGCACACAAAAACTCCCTCCGAAAGAACAATAGTTTCTCTGAAAATGGGACCTCAGTTGATTTGGGTGATGAAGGAGGAGAATTTCTCGAATACACAGAGGAAGGACACCCATCACTTGTCCTCACTGGAATCAACACTTTCCGTAAACAGCGTCAGTTCTGTGACATCACTCTTGTTATGGAGGATCATGAGATGCCCGTTCATCGTGCAGTCTTGGCTGCTTGCAGTCCATACATGTTTGACTTTCTGTCTTGTCTAGAAGAAACAGCAGAGACTCAGCCCACCTACAAGCTCAAGGACATGTCCTATACTGGATTCCAATTTTTGGTCGACTACATGTATACTGGCAGGTTTGTTCCTCTTATAATATTGCTCTTTGCTGTCTCATCTATCAGCTATATCCCATCCCTTTAGTGGTTGTTACTTGAGCTTTTGTCTTCAAACTTCTGTTCTACTATTCTGTTGTTTGACTACATGTATACTGGCAGGTTTGTTCCTCTTATAATATTGCTCTTTGCTGTCTCATCTATCAGCTATATCCCATCCCTTTAGTGGTTGTTACTTGAGCTTTTGTCTTCAAACTTCTGTTCTACTGTTCTGTTGTTTGACTACATGTATACTGGCAGGTTTGTTCCTCTTATAATATTGCTCTTTGCTGTCTCATCTATCAGCTATATCCCATCCCTTTAGTGGTTGTTACTTGAGCTTTTGTCTTCAAACTACTGTTCTGTTGTTCGACTACATGTATACTGGTAGGTTTGTTCCTCTTGTAATATTGCTGTCTCATCTATCAGCTTTATCCCATTCCTGTAGTGGTTGTTACTTGAGCTTTTGTCTTCAAACTTCTATTGTTCAAGGGTCAGTTGTTTATCCAGTTAGCTTTGTTTGATATAACAGCAATTTTCTGTTCTGTGTTTTATATTTCTTCTTTTCGTAAAAAAAAAAGATAATAAAAAAAAGAATTCGGCTTGAGGGACGTACCTCCTTTAGCAATTATTTTCATTGTTATAAATTTGGTTTCAGCAGAACTATCTGGTAGAGCATGGATGTGTCAATTGCTCACACATTCAGAACATGTCCTGTTTTGTTATTCAATATTATGCCTTCATCTTGTGTCACAATACAGAACATCATCGATTTCATGCCATCCTTAGAATTATAAAATCTCTTTTATCATATTTGATCTCTCTCTCTCTCTCTCTCTCTCTCTCTCTCTCTCTCTCTCTCTCTCTCTCTCTCTCTCTCTCTCTCTCTCTCTCTCTCTCTCTCTCTCTCAGTGAGGAAAAATAAGGGGGGGGGGGGGTGAAATGGTAAGTTCAGAGATAAACTTCAGCTCACTTTCCACATATAAAAGAGTGTGTTTGAGTTTAGTAGTGTCCATAATAAAATAATTGCCTGGGAGATGTTTAATAAGATCATGTATATTCTCTTTTCAGGCTGCATGTGCCTCTAGAAAGTGTGCCAGGTGTATATGCAACAGCCATAGTGCTCAAAATGGATTCAGCAGTGCGGGCCTGTGCCAACTTCCTGTCCACAAATCTGACTCCCGCAAACTGTTTAGGTATCATCATTCACCTTCCTCCCTTCTAGCTCTTCCCTCCTCAGAGAACAGCTGCAAGGGCTAGAACCTAATTCCTAATACAAGATCCAGCAGCAGTTATTGAAATATCTATATCATACACAAGTGCTGATGTTTAATGACATGATCATTACAGATAGCTATACCTTGCTAGTGTGACCACTTACATGTTTTTCTAATGTCTTTATTACAGGCATTTTTATAAGATTGTATGTCAGGTTATTCAGTCGAAATACTGGCATAACATGTCAGTACACCATAAATCTAGCTGTATCATTACCCACACATTTATTCTTGGGAAATGAATGTGGTGGTCTTCCCTTGTTCTACATTTGTAAAATAGATGTGAACTTATTGTAAAAAATTTTCTAGTTTCAGGTGTTCACAAAATGTTTCAGTCTTTAAGAATATCTGTAGCTTGTATTTTAAATCTGTTGTGGTCTTTAGTAAAACCACATTGTCTGTCCTTTCTAGTCATGTTTTAAAATACTGTAGGTGCCCAATGACAATAACCCACTTTCTGCCTCCTTGGTATGCTCTTTGGGTATTGTTTCTTATCTCTGCCAGAGAGAGGAAAGAGAGTTATATATGTATAAAGGAAGGATATGTATAAAGGAAGGATATGATGGAGGATAATGGGGCATGGAGTGATCAGAAGGATGTTGCAGGAACCCACGATGTCTTGGTATGATGACCACATCGTCATCCTTACTTATCTTGAGCAAGGTGAGGCTATGATACAATTCACTTTTCTGAAAATCCTGTGCAATGCTGTGGCTTGTTTTACTCACATGTCTAGCCCCACATGGTAACTTTTCAGATAGTTAGCTTCACTAAGCAACCAGGCATGTAACTTACAAGCAATGACTTTAATGTGACAAAATTTACTTTAACAAGAGGTGATTAAAAACTAGCTTTGTCTTGAAACACGAGCAAAATTCCACGCCTTTCATTTCGGCAGTGAAACAATATATTCCTGCCTCATGATCATCATCTTGGGAGCAGGCACAATACACATGTGTGGGACAAGTAGGGAAAAAATAATCAAATGCCTGGAAACGGAATGAATACATGGCAGGAGAAAGACTCCCGGAGTCATGACCTGGGTAAGCCCATCCCCAGAAAGTGTCATGAAGTAAATGGCTGAAACATTTGGGAATGGGGGAGGGCCGCTTCTGACAATCAGAAGCCCCATGTCGAGCTATCTCACAATAGAATTGTTATCACTCATCCATTACTGAGACCTGCTACATGGTAATGACAGTCATCCACTTCTATGTATTCTCAAGAAGTGTTGACTTGACAATCTCACGCTACTTCAGGTGTACTGAAGCTGCTTATTTTGTCATGTAGTGTTTCTGTTGCTTTGTAATTTGAAAATAAACGTTGTCTTCACGAAGATACCTGCCTGGTTACTTAGCTGTTTTTTTTTTTTAATTTATTTTGCAAAGTCTTTCATGAATGACATTTATGTTTTGTTTTCATGATAACTCAATTGCTTTCATAAAATGTATCAGCTTATTTGATGCTCATTAACTTGAGCATAAAAATAGTATGTGACCCTACAGAGCTGCTGTTTTATCTTCATTTTCATGACTACCATTCTAATGAGAAGTGATGTTTTTATATAATTAATTATTTCCTTGCAGATTCAAGTACAGAATTGTAACTTTTTTTTCCTGTTGAATAGGACAACAATGATAGATTATGTCAAGTTACTGTGTAGAGTATAAGTGTGTCTCTCTCTCTCTCTCTCTCTCTCTCTATATATATATATATATATATATATATATATATATATATATATATATATATATATATATATATATATATATATATATATGTAACCTGTCAGTTCAATGTGTAGTAGGAAAAGATCAGAAAAGCTTGCACAGCATGAGCTCATCAGCTGAAATGGAGGTTCAGTAGACTGGTGAGGAAGTCTACGGAAAGTTACTTCATTGAATTCATGCCATGCATGTTTCTGACACACACCACTAGGTGTGAAAATTCATAGAAGCTCATTATATCACTTAGTGAGATAGCACAAGTAACACTGTTTTATTATAGATAGATGTATACAAATAGTATTTCCTTAGTGAATTCAAACACAGAAGCCACAAATGTGTTACAATATTGATTGTCTGGCATATTTCGCTGCATCTCGTCAGGTGCCTACTGCAGTTATACATCAAATGAAGCGAATTAATGAATAATACTTTTGTTGAAACACTGAAAACGTAGTCATAGTTATTGTTTGGATGTTGAGCATCTGTTATTGACATGGTAATTTCAAATTTAACACAAACCCTATCTGTTTGCATACAACTGACAGGAACCATCTAATGGGCTAAAGAAAAGGCATTTCATAGACTTTATTTGACAAACAATAAACGATTACTCAAATATAGTGAGATGTTAGCCATTAGGTGGCTTCAGCCGTTTAATGCAAACAGAAAGAGTGTTAAATGTGAAATTACTGTGGGAATAACAGATGCTCCACATTAGAACACCGTTATACCTGTCTCTGTGATTGAAGGGTTTTAGCTAAATTGTTATTAATTTATTCACTTAATGTGATGTATATCCATCAACATATGCAAGGCAAAAATCTTGTAACATATTGTTTGTGGCTTCTGTGTTTAGATTGATGTTTACCGCATTGAAATACCCATATCATACACAGGCCGTCTAGTTCTTCTGATACATAAATTGTAAGTATCACTCATCCCATCATGTTCCTCTTGTACCTTGCAGTGTCGAGGTGAAGTATAAACAACGAGAAAGTGCTTGCTTATGAATCGATATTCCCATGAACTTTGTTATTCTCTGCTTCCCTCTGGTCTGTACATCATTGCTTGTTGTGGTATACTGTTAGTTGGTAACCTACTTGCATCGCCAAACCATGTGACTTGCTAGCAACTACAGCCTCCAATTTAGTCCTGATTTCTTCATTTCTGATCTTATCTCTTCTTGATACATTGAGTATTCTTCTCAGGAATCTCATTTCTGTTGTTTTGATTTTTCTTTTCTCTTTTTCTGTCATTGTCCAGGTTTGGCATTGGTAACAGAGTTGGTAGGAAGATTGTGTTGTAAAGTGCTTTCTTAGTAGTTATTGATACATATTTGTTCTTTAGTATTGGTGCCATTTGTCCAGTGAGTTGGTTTATCGTATTGCATCTATTTTTGATCTCATCTTCTGATTTGCCATTTGATGATATTATACTTCCTAGGTACTTAAAACTCTTTACCTGTTGCAAGGGATGTTCGTTTAGGTGAATTGTTGTTTCTTCTTCTTTAGTTGTAGTCATTACATATTAGTAAGTATCACATTCAGTGTAAAAATATTTATAGCAGTGAGTAATTAGGTTCTACAGTATTTTTGTTTGATTTGAATTCACAGGCATCCGCCGCATCACAAAAGACAAAACTTTCAAGCAAGCTGTTGATGAATACATCAGGTCACAGATTAGTGAAATAATGAACAGCAAGACATTTTTTGGCCTGCAAGATCTTCAGGTGGAGTTAGTAGGTCAGTTATCATGTCTAACATCTGTATAGTGGTTGTAATAATATTTCTGATCATTATAAGAAAGAATTTATATAGAAAATTGTTTGACTGTTCTGAATGTTTAATGTAGATTCCTTACTCACATTTGTAACATTTGAAACCTCTGAAACAGCAGATGAGGCGATTCAGTCATGTAGCAAGCAAATCAAGAGCAACCAACCCTCAGAGAGCAACGTTTCATTACAATGATATGAAAGCAAGAAGTCAACTAAGGAAATGATGGGTGGAGAGAATGGCAGCAGCTGTGGCCTCCTTGTATGAAGTACACACCAAAGCTCTTGGAAGACTTCTTCTTTGTTGTATTGACTACAGAGGACAAAGAACAGGAACTTTTTAGCAACACATTGTATATGATTTGTTTGTAATTTTACAATTTACACATGTGTATTAATAAAGAGAATCTATGCTTTAGATTTCCTGGTTGTGATTTTCAGGCCTGGATGAGAACATAACCGATGAGGTCATGGAAAGAAGAATGTTTTCACTGGTCCTAGACTGGGCCAAGAATAGTCTCAATGACCTGAAACCTAAGCTTGACAGACTTATTGAAAAGGTATGATTATTTCATTACAGCTATCAGTTTACTTTTGGTACAGTAAAATAGGACACGGAAAGTGGTCCCATAACTTTTAGAGTACATGAAAACTGTTCCCACGCTTCAAGCTTGTTTTATCTCTAATTTTGAGTATTTATCTCATATACTGTTAAACTAAAAGTGTATACGTATGTGCCTGCTGAGAGCATTGCACAAATCAGATCCAGCGATGACTCCTATCTCTGCAAAAATTGCGCTCGTGGTCTGAATGATGCAGTTACAACCTCTGCTACACACTGTTCTCTTTTCAGAATGTTTTCTGTGTACAGATATGTGCAAATGGATATGCCAGGTGATTTGGTTAATTATCTGTATTTATTTTAAGAGTTGGTAGCAACATTCTTTTCTTATCGTCTCCACTATACACACTACGCTTGCTCTCGCAATTACCCCCCATTCCCCCCCCCTCTCTCTCCCTCTCTCTCTCTCTCTCTCTCTCTCTCTCTCTCTCTCTCTCTCTCTCTCTCTCTCTCTCTCTCTCTCTCTCTCTCATTTATACACAGCTGCATTACTCTGCATATTTAAAACAAATATACTGTTGAATTCCTCACCTTTGTGTTATTTATATTTTTTTCTTTTCCCCGCGTTTTCCATCCTGTTTCAGGATATTGCGGTCAACACCAGCATCTTTCAGCTGTATGTTGATTCCTAGGCTAGATTACGCTCATCAGCATGCCACGACTATCTGAGCGACCGGCTCCATACTCTCATAAGTCACTTTTGCGATTCGAACCACTGCTAATTCTCGTCGCGTCACGTGACGAGAGTATTCGGGGTTAGCGGAGAAAGCTGCTAACCCCTCGGCCATGGAGCCGGCTGTGTTATTTATATGCTGTTGTATTTCTCCCAACAAAGTTGATTTATTTCTGTGTGCCTCATTAAGTTGAGTTGAGTCAAGAACTGACGTCAGGGCATTCCCATATGCATTTAGTCATCATCTTCAACAGCCAGCGTAGAGTTCCAATACTAATAGTGCCCATTACAATCTGATTATATGTCCATCTTGCTTTACTTCTGAGTGATGACTATCTACCAGATCCTCTAACCACCCTCTGCTGCTGCATTCTCTCTAGACTATGATAGTGTTCACGCGCTTCCAGAGGGTCTTGCTCAGAACCCGCAACATCGTAATTGATGCTTACCATTCTGCACGAAGCATGCCAGTCTTCACCTCTGTCAGCATGCTTTGTGAATCAGTTGTGACGATCACAACATGCGTATACAGTTTGTTCTTCAACCAATGGAAAGCTGCAGTAACTGCCTCCACCTTCATTGTCAGATTTCAGATTGTGGTGTCATAAGCTAAGCTTTCCTTTACTAGACATTGGCATTTGCTATGAATCCCCAGGCACTTATTTGCATCTTAACACAGAACCATCAGTATAGATAAACACATCACCATGACAAGAGTAGACCTGAATTAACTGCTGAATTTCTATTTCCGAAGCGCCTGCTGGCCACTCCCATTATGTTAGTTATAAATACCTTAGTTTCTCCTCACAATACTGATATATTGCTGAATTATTCGTAGACTTACGCTGTCTACAGTACACTAGTCTGTTCTTTGACCTCACTGGTAATTGTTCTCTTCACCATTTTGTTGATACACAACTGTGTTTCATCTGCATGTAGTTATTGTTTACTGTCTATATTTTCATTACATAATGATTTTACTTCTTATTGCTTAGTTGTTCTGCACCATGTAATTGCCGGCATTTGCTTTATTAGATTGCTGATAATTAATTACTTGTTTGTATTTTTTTAAATGCTGCTGTTGTCATTTGAATAGGTGAATGTCTTGTACTTGAAATCTGATAACACCTTGAGGGACTTTGCTGATATTGAGGACAAAGTACTTAGCGGTGATGATGATGTTGTTCAAGACTACAAAATATTGTCACGCAGAAGAGTATGAACTTTTTGTCATTTATTTTACAAATAAATCCATGCATTTTATATAGTGCATAATAAAATGTTTGTACTTGCAGTTCTTCCTCTCCTCCTTTTGCTTTTTATGTTCTCTTAGAAGATAGGCCTCAATCAACTCAAGCCAAGCCTTTTTTCTATTTCCTGCATGTTCTCCCCATATTATATATCTCTGTTTATAATTTTTGTCTCAATGCACATTCAAGTCTCCATTTGTTTTTCTTACCCTGCATATGTCCCAGAAGCAGGGATTTCTAATCACACAATCAAGTTTTCTCATATGTGTCATATCCATTGCCAGTGTCTTTCCTCACAACATGAGTAACTGGAATCTGTCTGGTTCTCTCCCTAAGTTCCACTCGAGTGATTCTGACATACTATTTTAACCCTTCTGTTCTATGCACACAATTATTAATGAATGTTCATAGTTTATTAGTAATTGTTTAAGTTGTTGTCCGCGTTCCTGATTCACAGGCAGTGCTGATTTAATGGTGTAGTTAAATATTGTTAAAGTTTAGTACTATATTTAATTTCTTTTGACCTCCAGAAATTTCCTAGTGCTATTGAAAGCGTCTTTTACATTATTTTGAAGTCATTTTTCCTATCTTTGTCTACATTGCTACATAACTAAGTGTATGAATCCGCCTCCAGTAGTGTTTCACGCTCGCATTTCTAACATGTTATAGTGTCACTGCCATGTGTGTTCAAGTTTTTCACATTACATATTTGAATAGGACAGATTCCCATTTTTGTGCGTTTTCATTTTGAGGATAGGATGCTAGAACAAGTTTTTTGTTTTTGTAATTAACCACTCAGTATCTCACAGCCTTACATTTAAGAAAATCTTCTGATGCTCATTTATTGGGTTTGGTTGACCATGGAGTCGTGGGTGTGACACATTGGGGTGTTATGCGGGACCACAAAGCCACTAGTCACTAGAGATGTGAGTGGCCCAGAGGCCAGAAAAACCTAACTCGCCTAGTCTGGAATGTGTGTTCAATCCTCCGTAAGGCTTGTGGGTTGCTTTTTAAGAATATACTAGCCTGCACGCTGCTTGGCAAGCAGCCTCTTTCTTCAGCGCGGATAAAAACTCTCGTCCCACACCAGCAATTAAACAAAATGTAAAAAAAAATGTCAGACATTACAAGCTTGGTGTAATGCTGTTATACTGATCACAACATGTATACAGAAATGCCAAATTTGAATATCAGTGCTGGCTTTGCTATCTTATGTTTGGATTCTTTGTTTCAGAACAAGACCCCTTTGAAGACTAGTAGCCAGCGTTTAACTAACGGAGGTAGTGCACAGCCCTTTAAGAAGTTCAGTCTCAACCCAGAGGAATCATTGTCCAAGGCAGAGAGGGAATGGTCTATTATTGTGACACGCAAGACCAGTGGTTAGTCTTTTTGTTTGTTTAATGTCTGTTGCAGCTTGTGCTTAACTTTTAAAGAACATGATAAGGTTTACTGACACATTGGGTTTAGTACTATCGGTTAAAAGTATTGCCATATGGAGATATAAACTGCTAACATCTATTTGTGTGTGTGTGTGTGTGTGCGCGCACACATGGGGGCCCAGGTTTATGGAATGTTATTGTGTAATTGCTGCCCTTCTTATTTCATCATTGTTGGTGTAATTTGATAGTTGTAAACTTATTATATCTTGATGCCACACCGATTAATGCCTCTGAAATGTTACCACAGCTGGAATGTGTTTTTGGGCTCTCACAGCCTTTATGGCGAAATTTTTGATATAAAGAGTGTGGCCTTTGAGACTAAAATCATTTATACAAGCCAGAGAAGGGTCAATGAAGCTTGTTAGCTGTGGAAGAAAGACTTGCTGATAGACATAAATAAAATTGAACAAATCAGTGCGGTAATTTTCAGCACATTTTAATATGTGGAGGAGATAACATTGTAACAATCGCACACAGTTATCAAAGAGATGGCATATTATTATGAGTTACAAATATTGCGTTCCTGTGCAGAATGTGGCGACCAACTCCAGGTTGATTTTCATGGCCACTTTCACGTTTAGTAGTTTTCCATTACTTTCTGAATGAGAATTCAACGTTTCAGTCCAACAGACTGGTGTAGGAATGAGCCCACTACCCCCCTTCCAACAGACTGGTGTAGGAATGAGCCCACTACCTCCCTTCCAACAGACTGGTGTAGGAATGAGCCCACTACCCCCCTTCCAACAGACTGGTGTAGGAATGAGCCCACTACCTCCCTTCCAACAGACTGGTGTAGGAATGAGCCCACTATCTGCCTTTCAACAGACTGGTGTAGGAATGAGCCCACTACCCCCCTTTCAACAGACTTGTGTAAGAATGAGCCCACTACCCCCCTTTCAACAGACTTGTGTAGGAATGAGCCCACTACCCCCCTTTCAACAGACTGGTGTAGGAATTAGCCCACTACCCCCCTTTCAGCTCGCAGGAAGTTTAAACGTTGAGTGCGATCAATTTCACGGCCACGCTGACCTCGTGTCGATTTTCAAAATCATAACATTTTACTAGGACAGCAGACAGATACAGCCTGCTGCTGAGAGATATGTTGCAGAACAGCATAAACAGCAAGGCAATTTTTCTTTGCCATAATTGAAAAGGATTGCTGTCCATTCCATTACCTTAAGACCAGAGAATGTTGAATACCAACATTGATTATTATTTGCACATCTTAAGAAAGTTAATTGTCAAATTTTTTGGGGGGGCGCTCAATCGCTTTGAACTCAAGTGTCGACCATAACACACTATTTATAGCAGTGTTGGACTTAATTTTGCATTTGGATTAGCTTTCCCGATTAACAATGTCCTTCCCCATCAGGCAAACCCACTCAACTTCAGAGATACTTGTAATTTATGTCCTTAAGTCAAGGACGACAGGTCAACATTTTCAGGCCAGCTGTCTGGTGTAGGGGTTTAAGAACACGCACTCTTACCCATTCGGTCATGCGGACCTGCATTGTCAAATTATATGAGATATTTACTCTATATATGTATATTCTCTCTCTCTTCTCTCTCTCTCTCTCTCTCTCTCTCTCTCTCTCTCTCTCTCTCTCTCTCTCTCTCTCTCTCTCTCTCTCTCTCTCTCTCTCTCTCTCTCTCTCTCTCTCATATTCATTCATTCATTCTTCATTCAGTAGCATGTCCCTTGCTGAACTTCGCTGCTATAACAACCGTCCAGAAAGCTAGGTCATAAGCTATATGTCCCACATCTGATACATCCATCTGGAGATCATCTGCCACATCCTGCACCCATCTTCTCTTTGGCCTTCCTCTTCCTCTCTCCTCCCGCGCGGATACCCCTCCATTATTGTTCTTTCTAAACTTTCATGACATACATATTAGAGACGTTCATTTGAAACCCATTCCAATGACGTTATTACAAAAGCATGAAAGAAACATTAACAGGTGTGGTAGAATTAAACAAAGCATTCATTTTGAATGAGTTATGCACCATGGGTTGGTCAGAAGTCGCCGTAGGCATTTAGGCATTTCCCATTGCTTAGGTACGCCGTGAATGCCATCCGCAAAAAAAAAAGGGTTGTGGTTGCTCACTGAACCAAATGTTTACTGCGTTCATTACGTCTGCATCTGTGTGAAATCGTTGCCCCTTGAGAGCTTTTTTTAGAGGTCCGAACAAATGAAAATCAGATGGTGACAAATCAGGACTATAGGCTGGATGTTGCAGAATTTCCCACTTCTTCCTTGCTAATGCTTCCTGCACAGTCTTTGCAACATGCAGACGAGCATAACGTGCAACAAAATCACACCGCGAGAAAGCTAGCCGAGTTGTTTATTCTTGTTGGCTTTTTGCAGCTTGTCAAGTGTTTTTAAGTACTGGGTAGAGTTGATGTTAACACCGGGTTCTTTAAAGTTGGCCAACAATAGCCCTTCATGGGAAAAAAAAAGGTGCTCAGTATAACCTTACCAGCGGAAACCTGTAACTTGAATTTTTTGGCTTTTGGTGATCTAGCATGCTTCCATTGCATGCTCTCTCTTTTGCTGCTCGGCTCAAAGTGGTGGCACCATGATTCATTGCCTACCACTATGCAGAAGAGAAATGCATCATCATCCACTGTGTAACGCAGCAAGTGGTTCAAACGCCATCCCATGCGTTCCTCTTTTTGGTGGTCGGTCAACATCCGTGGTACCCACTGTGAACACACCTTCCGATACTGTAGTTTCTTACCCTTTTGAATGGTCCCAGTTGACACATCAAATTCTTTCGCTAGCGGACGTATGCTTCGACAAGGTTCATCTGTACTGCTGCATCAATGTTGGCAGTGGTTTTTTCTGTTGCAACAATATGCACTTGACCCTCAAGTCAAAGATCTGTCGTGAACTGACGCCCTTTCCGAAGCATTCGCGCCCAGTCCACTGTTGTCTTCGACGCACATTTGTTACCGCACGCTGCCTGCATTCTTCAATGAAGGTCCACTGGTCGACATCCTTCAAATGAAAGAAACCGAATCACCGCTCTTTGAGCTTCTTTGGACGAATTTTGGTTCAACCCGGCCATTTTCTCAACGGTCAGAAACATAACCTATGCATCATGGGATGATAAGCACGTGCTCTTTTATTTAGTTGTCAGTACTTATCACATGACTATGACATGATCATGTTCAACGTACACAATTATGCGCGGTGCAGCACGAGCTGATTTTAAATTTAACGCCCCTATATATAATATATATATAGTTAGTTACAATCCACTTAACCACTGCCCTTCTAACAATATGATGACAATCTTTTTCTTCCCACAGAGAATGCCTATTTAGCCATTGCAATGTTGGATGGTCGTCTGATGGTTATAACTGTTCACGTACGCCCAGTCCCAGTTGACAGTGAATCAAACGGTACTAGCACAACCCCAGATTCTCCTCCCATTGCTAATAGCAACAAGAACCGATTAAGCCCAGTGCTACGAAAGGCTTCAATTACACCTTTGACAGGTATGAGCACAGCACGATGTGCCATGGGAGCAGTGGAGCTGAATGGAAAGTTAGTTGTGTGTGGTAAGTGACACTATGCTTGCCGTCATAATGTTACATGCTTGTGAAGCAGTATGCAGCGAATGGCTGTTGTCGTAATTCTTTGCACAGAGTGTGTGTATCAATGGTAGTAAGAATTTTTTTGGTTGAACAAGTTTCAAAATGGCGGTTGATACACTATCCTGATAAACAACCTCATTACACTACGGTTAGAAATTTGTTGAATCAATAAATTAGAATGAATACTTCATTGGTACTTTCCAGCTTCCCCAAAACAGCGTTAGACCATAGCAGTGACTATTGTAACTAATTTAATGAATATTTTAGCACATTTTTTGATGATATATACTTCATATTTTCAAAATTTTCCTACATATAAAGTGTTGTGAGACTTTACAAACACCCTGTATAACTACCACGACTATTGTTGCTGTTGCCATTCAGCCACTCTGGTTTCTTTTTTAAATGCCTGATCTAAACAGACAATTACATTAGCGATCCATTGGCTGCTACTATTAAACTAGTCGTAGTAGCTACTACTACTTCTGTTGCTAGTACAATCACAACTACTGCTACCTCTACTAACTGCAATTAACTACTACTGCTAGTAACTACTCCACTACTGTGTGTATTACTACTACCATTACTAACTGTTACTATTGCTAAACTGCTGCTGCTAATACTGTGCAGAATGTGGTAAGTTTGAATATTGTGTTTGTTAAAAATTCTAATTCTCTGAGTCTGTACGCATTTAGACACACAAGTGTGGGTGTCTTTATATAGTGTCCCAACAGGCTTCTTATGTGCACCTCCCACAATTCTGCACCATATTATTTAATGTAGTTTAAAGAATTACATTTTATAAGTGCATATGGAATCCCGGGTGTTGAGCTTTACAAAGATGGACACAAAACGTTGCAGGCACCTTGGGCTGGAGAATGTAGGAGTAATGGCAAGAGGTTGAGAAATGTTTTGGTGGGCCAAAATTATAGCGGCCCTCTACATGTTAATACTACTACCATAATTGTGTATGTTTGAGTAACACAGTGTGTCATTGATCATTGTCAATAGGTGGTTACGACCGAGGTGAATGTCTTCAGACTGTTGAAGTTTTCGTGGTTGAGAAGAACAAATGGGAGGTCATGCCACCAATGAATCGTGCCAGGGCCCGCTTTGGTGCTGCGGTGCTGAATGGCTGTGTGTATGTTTGCGGTGGCTCTGATGGCTGGAAGGATCAGTCCTGTGTGGAACAGTTTGACCCAGATACTCACCAATGGACGTATGCCCCAAATATGTTGAAAGAAAGGTCATCTCATGGTATGTTATTTTTTTTCTTCTTCCCTTTTGAACTTGACCGTAGTCCATGCTGGACTGATTTTTGTATGTGGGCTAGCTTTCCCTATTACCAGTGAAAAACATTATTTAAAAAAAAACACACACACACACACACACAGACATATATAGTGCCAGTGGTGGGTTGTGCTCAATCTTTAAACCTCAAATCCCGAAACGACCAAATAAATCAATAAAATATATATAACTGAAAAATAGTTCAATAGAAAAAATATGCAAGCCTGATAATGCAAACTCACCTGGACCCAAGGAATAGGTCTTATCAGAAACTGGATATGATAAAGCAATAATTATTCTTCACAACAGAAATTCACCACATCCGAGATCACCTTAAGTGGTTTGCTCTGTATTTAAAATAATTATATAAAAAGAAACAATTGTCGATATTATGTGCTACCATTTATTTTTTCTTGAAACACTAAATAGTGATATCTTTGATAAACACTAAAAGAAAATACTCCAGTTATTTTATTATTATTGTTGAATTCCATGTACTTATCATCATTATCATGTGCTGTGTCACTTCGACCACTGATTGTCATCTATGCTGCTGTCAAACCATTCAGCATCATCATCTTCTGTCAATTCCTGTCTCTACCACTTTCGGTCTTCCTGGTTGTCAGTCTTCTCCAAATCTCCTTCTCTCATAGCATAACGAAAAATGACAATTGTATCATCCTGATGTAGATAATCAAATGTCTTTATGAGTTGGCCTCTTGTAGTATAAGACAGCTGATTATTTTGTGACTTGTCAGACAAATGGCATGTAGAATGTTAGCACATTATACGAGAAATGGAAACTAGTGCTGGCATGCTGAGAAATGTTTTCATCTAAGTAAGAACCATTATGTCTGTATTTGACATAAACACATTTCATGTAATGATACAAGATAATAGCAGCAGTTGATATTAATATTTTCTTTAATAATAAACTAGGTGTGGCAACCTTAAATGGCAAGCTGTACTGTGTTGGTGGTTGTGAAGGACAAAGGAGCATTGCATCTTGTGAAGTTTATGACCCAGCTACCAATAAATGGTCTCGCATTGCATCACTTAACACAGGTATGTAACAGTATTCTCAGATAACCATGACATAATAGGAATGTATGTATTTACACAGTTTGTTCTAATAGAGAGAATCAACTACAACAAATGAAACAATTCTATACACACAGGGACATATCTTATGAAATCTTGGCGGCAGAAGTTGAACATGAGATGCAGCAAAGTAAATCAAAACATTGGACTGAAGTGACAGTTTTTTTGACAGTTGAGTCACCAATCCTAAGAAAGGATAGTCGCTGCTGTCAAGAATAAATTGTTACATCTGCTATAATTTCCACCATGTAATAAGCATACACGATATCTAATTTCACAAGCTGTATCAGAGGTCGGGATGACTGAATGGATAAGAATGTGTGTTCTTAAACATCCGGTGAGTGAATGCCAAGGTTGGGGTTCAACCCCTACACCGGACAGTTGGACTAAAATGTTGACCTCTCACCCTTGACTTGGGGCGTAAATACACATCAGTACCGCTTAAGTCGGAATAGTTTTGCCTGATGGCGAGGGACACTGTTAATAGGGAAAGCTAATCCACAAGCAAAATTTAGAATGTATAGACTATGCTTTAGTTAGCCAGCGAGCGCAAAATAAAAAGGTGTATTTTAACGAGGCAAGAAAATGGTTGAAGGATCTCATAGGAATTCTATATCTGACCCCAAACCCTATTTTAGAATTTAACATCAATGCTGTGAGGTTGTTGGCTGTTATATGTATTCCTAACACCAGTTTTAACTATGGAAATGAATATATCTATCACATAAGTATATACATCTGTGAAACATGAACTCTATACAAAGAAGATGAAAACAACTTGGAAGTTTTTAATGTGCTGTGTTATCACAGGATGCATTGAGTGAGGCGGACAGAAAAGAAATTGAACACATTTTAAAGACATTGATTAAATTAGATAACTACTGAACAGCATACTAAACAAGATAGTTATGTTGGCTTCATCACAATATGAGGCATGGATTCTGTTGCTGAAAATACTGGGTGGTAAGATTACGGGCAAAAGACAGAGAGGGTATCCAAGAAACATCAGGCAGAATGTTAGGGTCAAGTATATGCTTAGCTGAAAAGAGTTAATGAGAACAGGAGACAGTAAAACGTCAACACGCCATCAAGCTGACTAACCTGTTGATGATGCAAACAGTTCACATTTTCAGTAGATTTACTGCCCTGGTTATTCATGGGATCAGACGTTGCACTGGTACGAATAAGAAATAAGACAATGTTAACACGTTATTATTTAGACATTAGTATATTCTATGGGAATGATGAGCATCCAATCAGCTCATTCGCGTAGCGAGATGATGCATGTTATTTGTATTTAATTCTTAGTAATATTATGATTTTGTGCTTATTACTCAAAAAAGGTTAAGAATGAAGGTTTCCTGCAGCCAACAATATAACTAGGAAGCTCAATGATCAGAAAAACACAGGCACAGACAGACATCTGTATCTGTGAACAAGAAAAGCAAAACAAATTAGACCAATAAAACAAAAGAATACTTATCTCGCTATCCAAGTTGTAGTCCGATCAATGCAAATTAGGAAATGAAAAGGTGTTTGCGATGTAAGAGTTGGTGACAAAGATGAATAATATAGGGAGGGCACAGAGAAGGTTGGTCAAAACAATAGGAGGGAGGACGTAGCATGAGTTAGTTGAAGGCATATGCTATATTAGAGAATAAAAGGCAGAGGAAGAAAAAGGCTGGAAATATTTACCATTGGTAGATAACCATGAAAAACTATTGATGTCAAACTCACACGTGCCCCTGATTTCTTTATTGGTGAGATCAGATTTGTACCTGTCTCAGATCACTGCATGTCAGAAGTCAGTCATGTTAGAGATAATAATGCCATTGTTTTAGTCACATTGGCTAGAGAACGTTACCTTGAGTGGAATCATGTCTAGAGAAGTCAGTTATACATAATTACAGCCCTGTGTTAGACTTATCTCTTAAGTTAAAAGTTGTGACTCGTTCCCCTCCAAAGAAAACGAAAACAAAGCAGACTGCAAAATAGAATTTGACTGTAGTGAGGTGTTGACATAAGGCTATTTGAGATAACAAAGACAGACAGTGGAGACCATCAGCACATCATAACATCTTTGAAAGTGCACTGTGTAGGTTTCAATGAACCTTGACTTTTCAGCTCGGTCTCAGACGTGTGTTTGTGCTGTGAATGGACTGCTGTTTGCTATAGGAGGTACAGACCTTTGGAACACATTGAAGACTGTGGAGGTGTATAACCCTGAAAAGGATGAATGGGTCATGGGGTCACACCTGAACATCACCCGCAGAGGTGCTGGAGTTGGAATTGTTGACGGTAAGTTTCACAATAACTTCTGTGTAAACTCACATTCTTAGTTGTTTAATTGTTTGTTGGAACCTACATTTTTGTTCCTTTTTAAATAATTTTAGATTAAATACTAATGTATTGATTTTGTTCATTAAATATACAGAATATAATTGATAATTGTGTTTGCCCTTTGAAAGCCAGAGATCTTTTGAGCAAAATCAAAAACTTGAAAGTATAGATTTGGAATTAAATGTATTGTTATTATTGTGTGTGATCATAGACTTTAATTTTATAATGATGTGTAAGCTTGTAAACCTCAAATCGTGCCTTCTTGTTTCTGGCCTGACTCATCGCTGATCATTTTCTCTTGCAGGCATAGTCATTGTTGTTGGGGGAAGTGACGGAGCACAGTCTCTGATGTCAACTGAGCTGTATGACTTTGAGAGCAACACTTGGACAGTAGGGCCAACTCTGAACACACCCAGAGCTAACATGAGTGTTGTCAGCATTGGCAGGCGTCTGTATGCCGTTGGTGGCTTCAGTGGTAAGAAGTTTTTAACCAGTGTTGAGTGGCTGGATATTGACAACATGGAATGGTTTGGGCATACCCCACGCCAGGATTCTGAGGAAAATACTGGAAGCAGTGATGACTCTGTTGGTGTTGGTGCTACAGCAGGTACAATTGCTACAAATAAAGTTTGTGTTAATCAGAACAGTGATACTGAAAGTGAGGTTAGGTCCAAAGGCCAAATGAGAGAGGAGGTCACCCAACAAAAAGAGGAAAATCAATACAAGGAAAATAAGGAAATGCAAGGAAATATTTGCATGACAGGTTCAGGTGACTTGAGCGCTGGTCCAAGCAGCAAGAATACAGTGGAGGAGGAGGCTTCATAGCATATGGCCCAGTTTCATTTCGTTTCTGAACATTTATTAATTTGTTACCTTGATTGTCTTTTCATGTTTTACATGAGTAAGTCTTGTGGCACAAATTAGGCTCAGGTTTTATTGTTAGTTGTAAATGTGTGTGCATGAAGACAGTATCTGCCTTGTCTACATATATGATTGACTCCAGGCAGACTACAAGTAATGCAGTGTATATTAACTTCAATGATTGATCCCATCGCTGTTTACATGTGATTCTGTGTATATGTAACTTCACAAACCTTCAGTTATTTGCATCTGTCATGTTAGTTGCATGTTTTTGCTCTTACATATTAACATTGACAATGCTAGATGAATATTCATTACCTCACAACAGTCAATAACATTTAGTAATATGTTTGGACATGGCCTGTCTCTCATCAAACGTTTATTTAGTTTTGTGTGTTCAATTTGCAGTGTACATATGTTTACCTGCCAATTTTAGGAATTACTTAAGGGGAGAAAAACTAGTTGGTTATGTTCAGGTATTGAAGTTTTGAGATGTATCAAATGCTGGTCTTCTTCACATAGAGCACTTTTTCTATGATTGTTTTTGTTTATTTAACACTTGTTTGCTTTTCTTCTTCATTTACACTCTTTAGATTGTCATTTACGACTGTTGTGCCGTTATTACTATTGCATTTGCAAGATTGATGTAGATATTGATAACAAAGACTTCAGTGTTAGACATAGATAGAATTTACTGCTGTTTATAACAAATGTGTTATTTTTATTGTCAGAGTATAACAACATTATTAGTTGATGCTTATTAATTATGCCAGTGCAGAAATCCCACGGTGGAAAGACATACTTTATACGATTTGTTGAATAGTTTAGTTTATTACGACACATATGTGTCCATATGATGAATGATGATTGCCAATTCAAACAATGGGACCATTGCATAGAGGAGTCGATGCTTTAGTGTGCATGATTTTAGTTCCACCCATTATCATTAAATAGAATGTTCTTTACAGAACATTGCTCTCATCACAACCAGATGGACAGATTCTGCATTCTTTGCCAGTTCTCTTACTTCAGACATTTTCCTACTCATGGTGTCTTTACTGTCCTTTTGTCATCCTTCATGCTGATCTTTTCTTCTGGAAACTTGTCTTCCAGTACTGTATTTTCTAAATTATTGTGATATATAATAAGCTCAAAGTATTTCAGCTTCTGAAGCATGATATTGTTTATAACCTAGTTATCTTCAGTGTTAGATCAGGTAACATTTTTCTTCATGATCAACAATATTCTGCAACATTTTAAGTTCAAAACTTCGGTTTTCGTTATTATGATTCACATCTGTATATTGTCACAGAGAAACAGATTCAGCCTAAGCATTGGTTAAATTGTTTGTAGCAAATGAGCACAGTACGTAGAACTAGCCAGTGACATTTTAAGCCTGTCCATTATCTTATGTTGCTTTGTGGACAAGACTGTCCGCATGCATAGATACAATACCTGGAGTAGCTTGTAGCCTGTCACAACCTTGACACTGTCGACTGATCTCTAGCAACTGAAGTATACAGTTGTTATAGAAGACTCACTTCTCCAGATAAAAGTGTTGCCTATTGATGTGTACATTCATATGTTTACAGCATGGTGTTCTGTTGACTACAGTAGTGTCTATTTTATGCTGTTACATTTCATGCAGTAGGTATTTGTGGCAAGCCACATTGCCTTGGATTGTCACTGACAGTTTTTAGGTTAAGTTTAACACATAAAAGAGGAAAGTCAATTAGATCAGCTTATTTGTATCAACAGATGTTGTGGCTCCTTGTGGTAACAGTAGGTCAATAATACGTAGTTTTCCTAAACTACAAAGGCTTGAGAGTTGTTCAGCACCATCTGATTTGACGACTTTACTATATTTTAGGCAATAAATATTGGCCTTGAAGTGCAGGAAGAAATTGGTTTGCCAGGAAATGGCCAGGCCTCAATGAAGTAAAGGAGTTATTGAAGTTTTAAACTTGACAGAAGCAGCTAAATTGAGTTAGACAGTGCTGTTAGCAACTGAGTTGTCAATTGTAGGCATAGTATTGTAGATATGAAGACATTAGCGATGTCTAGTTCATGGTAATTATAGTGATGCACAGATTTTATGCTGTCGATTTTTCAGGACAGTCTTAACGTTAGTTGCATATCCTTTACAGGATGTCACAGTCGACCCCAGCATTTTTTTTACTGTTTGTGATTTCTTGGCAAGTTTATGATCAGTAGTTTGCCATTGCTTGCTGAACGAATGGGCCTCATATCATTGTGTGAAAAACAGCGCAAGGAGGTATGCTGCCAAATCGCCCAAATTGTGTTTCGAATGTGGGATTACGAATTGCGACCATAACCCGTTTGCCAGAGTCAGCTTAGTCTTAGGCCTCCTAATTAAAAATAAACAGAAAACTTTGTTGCCTGTCACTGCTAAATAAATCAACCATAAGTCCTGTTTCCCCACATCATTTGTATATTTATAATGTGTTCATGTGACAGATTACCATGCGAAGAAAACATGTACCCATGACCAGAAAGTCCCTTTACTTATAGATGACTAAATAAAACCTTCACTAGCTATAATTCTAATGTATGGGTAAATGATTTTCTGTAATAGTAACAATCGGAAAGAGTCATATTATTTTTATCATCTGGATGACATCTCATTTTTGTTTTGCATCTGAAATATTGGTTGTATTAAAATTATTATTATGCCTTAAATGCCCTTACTGGTGTCAAACACATAAATATCAGCTATTTACAACTGTTTGTTCAATTATATATAGTTTATGAGGTGTCTGACAGCATTTTCAATAAAGGAAAACACATGGTTGAAGTCATGAAATCTGGCTTGTTTAATGTAGCATGTGAAGAGGTGAGTTGAATGTTCTATTTTAAAAATATTTAGATACATATTTTTTTCAGATATATTATTGCAGTTTGTATTACAAATTTGTGTTCTTGTTATACTTGGCAAAACATGACATGATTAACAGTTCTTTAATGCTTTTAATTCTGTTCAGAGTACATTTGTATTATATATCTTACTTAACTAGCTTCCTTTGAATGTTTGGTCTTGGTTGGGAACACTAATGGCTTGTATAGTAAGCCATTTGGTGGACTTGTAAAATTTGTGTTCGCACATAATATGTTCATTTGTAATTATGTTACCCTAGAATTTATATTTGTGTCTATATATAACAAGCCTGTGGCTAGTGCTCGCCCTACTGGCTTAGTGGTCCTGAACTCAGTGTCTCTCTTGTATTTTTTGTCTTTTCATGGCCAAATGGCTTTGGGGTAAACGTAATGGGTCCCTAAACCTTCTTTGGAAGGTAACATCACTGTCCAAATAATATGCCATTTGGTGAAGAAAATCTGGACCTAACATCAAGTTCCCAATGGCTATGGCATGTTAGTGAAGTTCTTTATGTGTGTATAACATTTGTCATTTATATTCAGCAGCTGGTTAATGTCAGATATGTTTGTTCTCGTGACTTGTTAGACATTAAACTAGAGCATTCCGTAGATTCAAATACTGAGTGTATTCCATCATTGGTACAGTGTGGGGCTGTTATGTACCCACACAGCACAAGTTTTGCTGTTCTGACAATTAAAAAGAACATCTTAGACATTTCACAATGTGTTCATTTTTGTTTTCCCCATTATATTGTTGAAATTGCAGAAAAGGTAATCAGTGAAAATTGTTTTGTCATTGAACTACAGACATTCCCAGTGGTTTTCCAGATATATATTTGATGACATGAAGTTTCCAGAAAGTTAACGCATTTGTTTGTGTGAACATCATGGCCGTCAGTTTCCCACAACAAACTGACAATCCAGTGTAATAATTTATACACATCTGGTTTTATGACAGCAATGTTTCCAGATGTAAAGTTCCCATAATTATGCAGCTCGATAAAACATAATGTAGCACACGAGGAGGGAACAGGTCAAGTTTCTCGTTGATTATGCTGAAATATATGAATATTGTTAAGTTCGCATTCTTAATTCCTGCTAACAACTTTTGGGATAGAAGTTTCTTGCCAAATTCTGAAACAATGCAAGATTATAGTTAGTCGACAGATTATCTACATTGCACATCGAACCAATCAGTCCATAAGTGCTCGGAACCCTCCTCAGTAAGTCGCGGAGTGTAGCGGCTCACAACACCAGTTTTGGTTATTAATCTTCTTTGGCTTCCTGCATAGTGTTCTTGCTTGGCCACACCTCTTTTAACTGCTGTTCTTGCAGTCTGGCCATGATTGTAGATTCACAATCATCACTTGGTTCTCACAGATGACTTACTTCTAATAAAGCATTCAGATTATCAGCCTGGTCCATGACTCATCCGCCATCCATAGTAGCCTTGCCTGCAAGCCTGTCAGATAGCTCATTTCTTTGGACACCCGCATGCCCTGGCATGAAAATAAAACTTAACTCTGCCAGCTGTGACCACGCCAGAAACAACAACCACTGTCTTCGGCCCCACCCCATCTCTATCTTCCTGAGTATACTCATCTGTGTATCATAATTTTTTAAAGATTTGTCCTCCAATGTTTACTCCTGATTTGACTTCAGTATCTATGACCCTTTGTGTGTGTAAGTTAAACAGGTTTTGGGGACCCCTCTTCTTTTGTGTATTGGTCACGGCTGAATCTTTTTGCCAATTTATGCCACTAAGTTTGTAATGTGTCATCAAAAGGCTCGTTTTTAGTGGCCGATGAACTGTCAAATGCTGTATATGTTCCGTTGTACTTCTCAGTGTTTCTCTGTTTACATCCTCACGCAGTAAATTCTAACTGTTCCCGCAGCTCTGTTTAAATCTGTTCTTCACCTGCTTTATGTTTGTCAGCTGTCTCAACTAAACATTTTTTTTTTTTAATACCTTGTCATTGTTTTTTATTTTCTTGTAAATCTCTTGACTTAGGTTTGTGCTCATATCTTCAATATTTTGGCATTTGTCTTCTAACCATAGGTTGTTGGCTTGTCTGCATATTTGTCATCTCACTTTATCGATTATTAGCACTAAACTATCAGTATATAATGTGGTTTATCTACTGCTTTCATTGTATTTTACCACAAAAGGATTATATAGAGTTTATATGTGCATCTTCTTAAGGTTTTTACTTGTTTTACACTTTTCTTTTAGCGATCTCTGATCATAGGGACGTGGTATTGGAGGAATGTTACATCATATATTCACTGGGTTTTTCTCACAAACTACAAGGAGATATTCTCTTTCATTTCACTTCCCGATAGTGAACTCACTGTCTATATCTGTTAATGTGCCCTCGCCAATTCTAGCATTCATATCCTCAATTATAATTAGTACTTCTGTTGATTTTATTAATTTACGTATTGTTTCTAATTCATAATATAAAATAACACAAAGTAATACAGTTTATAGAACGCACTTACGTGGCGGTGACTAGCCTTTATCAGCAAATACAAACGGCAGAACATAAGCATCGCACATCATTGTGCATAAGGCACATAGCAGAGCTTGTTTCAGAACTCTTTGTATCCTGATTCATCATGTGCCATGCTGATAAGCGTGGGCAGTTAATGATTTGCCATCTCACGCAATCACCCAAGTCGTGGATCAGCTCAGTGTTCTTGTCTTGACCATACATCGTTGCTAAGCTGTCCAGATATTCTCTTCTCTGTATTCCCCATGGTCTCTTCCCCTCGATCTTGCCAGTTGTCATCAAGTTCTCCAATTTATTTCTTCTCATAACGTGACCAAAAAATCTTCATTTGTTTCTTGTAGGACTTGGTCATTGGTTTTTCTGTCTGTCCATGGTGTTCTTTGCAATTTCCTCAGAAACCACATTTCCACAGCCATCAGATGTTTTTCAGCTTGTCTGCTCATTGTCCACACTTCACATCCATACAAAAGTACAGGTTCTATGTAGCACTTCAACACTCTTTTTCTCATTTCAGTTATCGTCTTTTTATTGGTCAGTATGTTTTTCATCTTGCCATGGCGATTCTTGTTTTAATCCTTCAAGGCATCTCCCATAAGGTGTTATGACTGTTCTGAGATGACTGTAACGATTTACTTGTTTAAGAATATTCCCATTTACTTGTATATTACATTGTGGTATTTCCTTCTTCCTAGTGACAACCATAATCTGTCTTCTTAAAATTTAATTCTAACCCTAGTTGTTCACTGTGTGCAACAACCGCATCTACTAAGTGTTGCAGAGCCTGCTAATTGCCTTCAATCAATACTGTATCATTCACATCTAATGTTATTGATGTTACATCCCCTAGTGATGATTTCTTCCATATCTTCTATATTTCTGAAAATATTTTCACTGTACAGGGAAAAAAGATCTGGAAACACTACACATCCCTGTCTAACACCTCTAGGCTGATATTGACCTACGTTATTATCAATCCTTATGGCAGCTTGTTCCCAATATATATTTGTTTTACAGGTCTTATGGTCTTTTCCATCAATGTATAGAACTTCAAGCATTCTCATCCCGGCGGCATGTCTTACTTTATTGAAAACCTTTGTGTAGTCAATAAATCAAAGATGTCAGTCTTTGTATCTTGATACTGCAAGGCTAACAGGAAAACAAAAGCAAACATCTAGTAATTTAAGACAGTCAGTTTGACAATGACTTGTCTGCATTTAGTTATTTGTCTCCATTTGCTGAAATTTATCACATCTTGTCAAAAGAGCTGTTGAGAGACTCTTTTGTGATAGCAAAGACTATGTCCAAGGTCACAAACACTGGTAGGAATCTTTAAAGGAACAGATGCCTCACTTGGGGAACACGAAGCAGGGAAGATAGCTCATTTCCCCATGTCTTTCCCCACTGTTTACCACCTGACTGGCTGTTGGGATACACGCGAGTAGAAATAGTCTGAGCATTTGTTTCATGCTGTCTTTAAGTATTCTGGCAAATACTTTCCCAACAATACACAGGAGGCAGGCAGGATCCAAGCTCTCTGGTTTACCTGTCTTCACACTGCAGTGGTGGGTCTCCGTGGTTACACTACCTGCCTTCACTCTGAAGATTGTGGGTTTGATTCCAGACTACAGCATTCAGTTTGCAAGTGCAGTTTTCTTGGAAACTCCTGTGGGTCTTCACCGTAGTTACAGAGTTTGTGCTTTGTGCAACGCTTTCGGCCGGCAGGCCTCCCTGCAGACAGAGATTGGGTTGGATGGGTATAAAACCCAGTACAATGACGTCGATCCCTGCGCTTTTACACTTCCTTTATTCTCAAACCTTGTTTTCTGTTTCTGGTTGATTCACAGACACTGAAGCATGTTGGAAACATCATGAAGGCCACATTGCCAGAACATGTAGTTACAATGTATTGCATTCATACATATCATAGAATTTGAGAGCATGTAAAGTTGGCATGTGTGAAGGTGTAATATGGAACAAAGCTGAGTATGCATGCTGTATTTCTTGTACCTTTACAACAGGTTGGAGACGCATTATATGCGCTCAGTTGTTTCATGGCTACAAAACTGTTTTAACATCCTTGTTGTTTATTTTCACACATTGTTTAAGAGCGTATTGCTCTTTAATTCCTGTGGTCTGTATGTGTGTGTGTGTAGAGAGCAAAGGTGTTATATCAGATGTTTTCACAAATGTGTTGCTCAGTTTGGACTTTGGTTACAAAAATTAACTTTGAAATCACACTGTCTGTTAGATTTATTTGCACTTTTTTTTGTTTGATGTCTTGAACTTTAATAAAACATTATGTTTTGTTCACCTGACACAAGTGTCATGAATTGTATTTATATCTGTTGCCATTATTACTTTGAAACTGAATTACTTTGGTATAGCCGTAGTTAAATATTTTCTTGATATTGGCAGTTTTTCTATTATTTTTCTTTGATATGCTATATTGCCAATATTTTATTTGCATTCTATTGACTAAAATTATCTTGGGAAGCAGTGAGTGCTAGAATAGTATGAGGGCGAGTCAATAAGTAAGTCACACAGTTCTGTGGGATGGCAGGTAAATGTAGTTGGTGTTTTCTGCAGGTGTCATTAGGTGACAGCAACACCAAACTTTATATTCCCGTTCGTCAGGTGGCGCTAGGTGTCTCATGCGCAGCGCATAAACAAAAATGGCAACTGTACTTACGGAGTGTACAATCAAAGAGCAATGTGCTGTTGTGGATTTTGTGTGGGCAAAAGGACTGCCTGCAAAGAACATTCATAAGGAAATGCTTCCTGTTTATGCTGACAAATGTTTGTCCCATGAAGCGGTGCATAGCTGGGTGGAAAAATTTTCTCAAGAACATTCTAAAATTGTTGATGAAATCCGATCTGGTCGTCCTGTTGAGATTACAACAGAAGCATCCGTGCAGCGGGTGGAGGAAACGATTAGAGGTGACAGGCGAGTAACGATAGACTTTGTAGCATCTGCAATAGGGTGCTCACTGGTTCAGCATGATCGATTGAAATTTAAGAAAGTGTGCTCAAGGCGGGTACCCAGACAATTGAAGGAGGAACACAAAATGAACCGATTTGGCCTGTCCTTGCATCATCTCTGTTGATACAAAGATGAAGGAGAAGACATGCTGAACAGGATTGTTACTGGGGATGAATCATGGGTGCATCACTACCAGCCCGAATCAAAGCGTGCTTCAATGCAAAGGAAACTTCCTTCTTCGCCTTGTGTCCAAAAATTCAAGGTTGCTCCATCAGCAGGGAAGGTTATGCTGACAGTGTTCTAGGATTGTCAAGGAGTGCTTTTAACCATTTTCAAGAAGAAAGGTGACAATGAATTCTGAATCGTACTGTGAAGTTCTATCGATGCTTCATGATGCAGTTCGAGAAAAAAAAATGTCCAGGACTGCTGACTAGAGCAGTGTTGCGTCTTCATGACAATGCCAGATCACATACAGCTCGATTAACTCTGGAGAAAATTAACCAAATAAGGTGGGAAGTTCTGGAACATCCACCTTACAGCCCCGACTTAGCCCCTAGTGATTTCCACCTTTTTGGTCCACCGAAAACCCACCCTGGCGGGAGACATTTCGCGAATGACGCCAAATTTGAATATAAAGTGAAAATGTGGTTTAGAAAACCGCATGCAGTTCTATGCAGCCGTTTAGGGAGGACTGATAAAACGATGGGATAATTGCATCAATGGTGGTGGACATTATGTTAAGAAATGTTTGTATAAAAATAAACTTGTTTCAAGTTATTTATTTTCCTACAGCCATTTGTGACTTACTTATTGACTTCCCCTCATAATAGCATTATTTGGAAACAAAAGAAAAAGGTTAACATGAAGATGAACCAGTACAAGAGAAATTATATATGAAACTTTACAATACTACCCATATAATTCCACAATATCAACAATTTAATTGATGATCTGAATCGGATCAGACAATATAGGTCATGAAGAGATAATGTGGAAACAGATTTGTGGTAATGAATTAAAATTGGGAATGTCTGCGCAGGGAAATAAAATATAAACAGCAAAATTAGAGCTGCTAAAGTCAAAGCCAATTAAAAATACACAAAAGCAAATAAGAAAGCTAGGAATAATGTTACCAGCTCCGGAGAAAATATTCAGCCAGATCATTCTGAATATATTAAGAGATGTCATTAACAAACAACTAAGAGGCAGGATTTGAAAAAGATCGTGCACTGGGCAGAGTACAAAGAACAATGACTGAAATTAATCCACTACATTATATTGGATTCGTGGGCTATGAAAAGTCCTGTGTTAACATTGATAGGGAATCTATTTTGAAAATCGATGTAGTGCAATGAGACAATTCCTCCTTTCCACATAATAATTAAGATTAGAGATAAGTTACACACTTCATGGGAGATTATAATGATTAGGTTGAAAAATGCACAGGGCAAGACAATGATTGGAGAAATGGAATCATACATATACTGTTCAAAAGAAACACAACATTATTGTAGTTTCACTTGCAAACTTGTACCAACATTTTATTAACGGTGCTGATTCGCCCACTGCAGTCGTTTCTCGCGATGCTGGTCCGTAAGAACAACACCTCTGTAGGTTCTTCTAGCCCAAAGACCAGCGTTGTGCAACCGGTTCCAATTCATTTAATTTGAAATTCGACAAGCTCCTAGCATTGACTGGGCTGTGGAGGACGCAGATGCAAATCGATTCTTAAAGTGAAGCGGCTTCAGCCGTATGAAGCGGTCTTCGGCAGCAGTTGTTTCTGGGTTTTCCACTGCGCGGCCGGTCTGCCACTGAGCCAGTTTATTGAAATCGCCTCCAGAGGCGACTAATGGTGCTTCTAACCACATTAAATTCTCTGGCTACTACACTTTTTGACTGTCCAGCCTGTAAACGTCCAAAGTTGTTCTGTAGTGAGATGAGCCATACTTGCGCATTGAATTTTCAACTGAATTTATTTGAAGAGCGTCAATCTTTTATAGGCATTCAATAATATGGTCAGAGAGTTTTGTGTTTAGTAAGTTTCACAGGATTATCACGAACTTGTCACGAGTTATAGTTAAAAATATTGTCTCATTCATATCCTCACAGTCATAAATATACATTCCACTGCAGTATTCCTGCCATTTTTCTAGATTCTGTTAAGGTATTTTCCATCTCGTCACAGATAACATTCAATTGAGGTTGAACATTTCTTGTCAATAACTTCATTTCTTTGAACATTTCATAATCTCTTCCAGTTTTATGATATTGCTCTATTCTGGTACAGCAATCTTGTATATATTGATTTTTGTCCTTTCTTGTGTTCTTTCTTATTTCTCGAGTTAAAGATTTATACTTCATTCTGCTGTTATCGGATCCATCTCCTTTCTGTTTCAGCTCCCTTCGTTGTTTTATTAATTCTAACGTGTCTGATGTAATCCATGGCTTAAGTTGCTATTTCTTGGTCGTAATGAAATCTTTGGCTGCAGTTATCAAGATATCTCTAGCTTGTACTGCCAGTTCATCAGGTGTTATTTCTTCTTGTACAGACATCAAGACCCCAAAGCGATTCCTAACTTCTATGTTGTATGCATCTGGTATTTTTGTGAGATCAAAACGAAGTGGCCTTGGTCCTCGGGTAAGCTTTTTGAGTTTTAATTTCAGATCTGCTTCTAATAACTGATGATCTATATCACAGTCTGCACTTCTTACGGTTTTTGCAGATGTTATGCTTGATCTCCATCTTCTTTGTATTAAAATATAATCTATCTGATTTTTGGTAATACTTCCCAGAGACTTCCATGTGAAGAGTCTTCTTGGATGTTGTTTAAAAAGCGTGTTGGCTATCGTTAACTCATTTTCTGTGCAAAATTCAATTAATTTGTCACTTGCATCATTTCTATTTCCTAATCAAAACTTTCCTAAAACGTGTCTCTCATTTTCAGCTCTTCCTTCACATACTTTTGCATTAAAATCTCCCATTGTTATTGCTATATCATTATGACCAATCTTATTTCATGTGTCTTGTAGTGTGTTGTAAAAATCTTCAATTTCGTCCTCTGCTGTTGAAGTAGGTGCATATATCTGTATGAGAGTTGAGTTTTTTGGACGGCTTTTAAGTCTAATAGTGAGGATTCTATCACTAACTGGATTATATCCTATTAAAGCTTTTGCAGTTGTCTTATCTAAACAAAATGCCACTCCACTCTGGCCTCCGATGTCTCTACCAGAATAAATGAAAATACTTCCATTTTCAGTTGTAAAATGTCCCTTGCCGCTCCAGCGATGTTCACTAATTACTAAAATTTGAATGTTTAACCTCTCAATCTCATCACACACTACTTTAAGCTTTCCCTCATACAGACTTCTCAGATTCCACGTTGCTATTCTCACTCTGTTTCTTAGTCTGACACAGGGGATTTCCTTGGTAACACAGTCAGGAGTAACTCCGTAATCACGATTACTAGTACTGGTCCCTGTGTCACACTCTTCCCCAGTGTTATCTAATCTGACTGGCCTGGGGCTCTCGCCACCAGATCTCATATGAATCATAAATACATGATATGGCAACATTAAGCAAATGGTGGAAAGTCTAAACAGAGCAATGATACAGGCGGTCACTTAGTCTATTCCAAGAGGAGCGAGGAAAAATTACAAACCATACTGGACTGAAGAACTACAAATTTTGGAGGACAAAGTTGAAGATGCCAGGAAGACAGCAGAGAGAGAGAGAGAGAACAAACAACTGAAGCGAACATCTCTCTCAAAGCCATCTCAGCAAAATATAAAAGAACAGTAAATCAAACAACAAGAGATTGTTGGAGGGCAAAAATAGAACACCTGAATTTTGACAGGGATGGAAATAAACTATGAAAACTAGTGAAAACCATGAACAATGAAGGACCTAGAAACAAACAAATAACAATTAAACAAGGAAATGCCTTGCTTACAGGAAACGAGGCTGCAAATGCACTAATGGAACACAGTGCACATCACATTGATATTACAACCGAACAGAAGAAAGCAATCAAAGACAAACAGATACATCATAGTAATACAGAGACAGCAGCAGAATATATGATGGCAAATCTAACAATGGAAGAAATGGAACAGACAATGAATACCCTAAGAAAGAAGAAATCAACAGGAAAGGATGGAATCACAAATGAAATGCCAATAGGACTAGTCACTAGTAGTAGATGATGATGATGATAGACATAAGATGAAGATTAGGAATGAGGGAAATGTTGCTGATTTGGGAAGATTAGCTGATTCTGGCGGGTAAAATTCGTGGGAACGGTGAAAGTGAGTCGTGGCGGGTAGAAATATGGGTCATGGGGGGAGTGGTGGGTAAAGTCGTTGAGAATATATTTTGATGGTAAGAGTGGAAACTTGGGGTTGTAAAAGTCGGAGAGAAAGATGTGTAATATGGGGGGGGGGGGGGGGGGGATATATATTATTTGGTGGTGTGAAAAAAAAGTGGCGGGGCTGTGTGGGGTAATCTGAGTGTAGAAACGAATGTGGCATGGTGGGTATATGGAAATCATCGTGTGTATGGAGGATTGAAACCCCGGTCGGTACCTTTTAAATCTGTGAGGGTTTAATGGAAAATATATGTGCTGTTCATAAATCGTAAATGTGTGATGATAAGACGGTGGTTGGTAGAAAAACGATTAATGATGATAAGAGGGTGGGTGTAGAGAGTGTAGGATTCGAACCAGTGTTAGACGATTGGTGAGGGTCAAAGTGTGGTTGGGTGTAGAGAGTATCGGGCTCAAACTGGTGGTAGACTACTGGTTATGATCAATAGTTGGTCGCGTTTTGTGAGTCTGGGAGTCGATCAGGTGTTAGACCAACAACTATTGGTAATGATCAAAGGGTGGTCAAGTGGGTCAAATGAGGAAATGTTAGGGAAAAGTGGTTGTAATGATATGGTGCTGATAAAAGGGTGGTAATGCAGTGGTCAAGTGAGGAAATTTTAGAGAAAAAGTAGTTGCAATGATATCGTGATGATGAAAGGGTGGTAAATTAGTGGTCAAGTGAGGAAATTTTAGCGGAAAGTGGTTGTAGTGACGTGGTGATGATCAAAAGGTGGTAAATTAATGGTCAAGCAGTGGTCGAGTGACCACTTAAATTGTAGAGGACGATGTGGGTAAGATTATGGCTGGGATAGGTCTTTGCTTGCCAACCCTCCTCCGTTCCCTGGACTCACTGTCACTCTCTCTTTCGACCTCGGGACCTAATCTCTAAAGTGTATTTCTGGCTGATCCATATATATAACACAGTGAACGTTGGAGTAAACTAAAACGTGATTTATTAAATTAATAAAGAACAGCACAGGAAAACATCAAGGCAGTTAAAACAGATAGTTCTAAACAGACACAACAAAGATAAAGTTCAGGCACAGAGCCTCAGGTAGCTAGCGTCACAGACCCAGCTTCATACACTGTCCGATCTGTCCACATACAGCTCACCGCGTGTGCAAGAATCTCCTTCCTTCCAGGTAATTGGTTGTACGTACAACAGGCTTCTGTAGAATCAAAGCCACTGGTTTTTTAGGACCTCTATTCATAGTCAATTGAGTTAATTTGGCACAAGGTTTTCACTGATTGGGAAATGAATTATGGTTTCCAATAATGGGAATTTTTCATGGAGGTATAATGGATAGGTGCCTTTCACTGTCCTGTACAAAATGGGTATGCAGGATAATCATGCGTAGGCCCAGCCAAGAAACCAACTGCTCTCGAGCCTATGTCGCTGAAAGGACTTGAGATGCGCCATTACCGCAAATTGTCATTTTTCCCAAGACCAACCTTGCCTCTCTCTCTCAGAGTTAGTCACACCATGTGTGGTATGGCCAATACCTTGACCTGGCTTCATCAGACGTATTTGGCTTTAGCATAGCAGCCCTGTGGATACTGTCCGATTTAGTCCCGTCCAACAGAAGAGGACCCTGGAGATGACAAACAATATTGAGCGACTGGGCTGACTCATGTATCACACAATCCTGAGGACCAATAGGGCCTCAGATAATAACCTGGTCAAACCCTTACCTTACTCTATTAATTAGATAAGAGGCCCTCGTGAATGGGCCTGACCTGTCAGGTAGCCCCTGGATTGGCTACGTCCGAGCTTGAGTAGACCTCAAGCTTGTAGACGTCCGGTTGACCACCCCAGGAACTTTTTGCCTACAGGACTCACTCTTCACACTCATACCAAGCCTTTATTATTATTGGGCACATTCATTTCCCGGCTTATCTCTCACTTGCAAACCCTGCCTTTCTCACGACAAAGCTCTTGTGGTGTTGTGTGGGTAATTATGTGTATGTAAAGAAGTGTCGCTCCCCATTCCCAGCAAGAATAGGAAACAAAATTACTACTCCTTCCGGCCGCTGCTCTTGTCTGAGCTGTCGCCGCAATGTACCGGCAGTGCCTCAAATAACCCATAGATTCAGATGAGTTCAGGTTCTCTCAGTGAGATAGAGAAGTCCATTATCTTCCCGACATCATCCTATCGACTAAAAGACAAAAGAGATAGCACTGTGGATAGCCTCTTCCGGCTCAAGAAGATAGATCATAGATTGGTGGACCCCATCCCCAAGGAGCCCTTCCCTCCTTCCGGCACACCGTAGCTATCCAATGATTATATTCTACAGAAAGATGACAGTATGCCCAGTTCAGGCCGTAGAAAGAAAGATAGCAACAGCTCATCTGCCGCCAAGAACAAATGAAATCCTCTGGGGAGATATATTGTTCAGATTCACTTCCCCGGCTATGCCAAGAACAAGACGCCTAGTTAGATTGGCCAACGGTCAACCAACTCTTCATATGTTATGATTGGCTTTTCGCCAATTCAGCTTCCCCGTCGAGACAAAATACATTTATAGGTCCAGGTCTGGCTGGACCACCCACAACCCAATTATTACCTTTCCAACTGCATCAGTAGTAGGTTGCACCTCTGTCTTAATCTTTAAATCAACTTGACATGCTGCAACTACCAAACGGTATGTGCTGGAACGGCCATGACTTGCACCAGAACTTGCACTGGTGCTCATTTGGTGTAGGGACCCTATCGGGTTTTCCCCGAAGAAAGATATATTTCTAATAATTCTATTAAGAAGATCGTGTTGTGAAAGTATCTTCCCTGGGGATTGAGCGAACAAGAGAACTGAGGGTTCCCGAAAGCTGTTTCCCTCTATTTCCCCAAATTTATAGAAGGCATGAGGACATGAGCCACTGGCGTTTCGCCACATAGGCCCTCTCTTAAGAAAGTCGAACCCTACGAACTTTCGACTACCAGAGGTTCTGTTCGAATGACCCCACCCTCACATTCAACCATAGGATGCCGTGAAAGAAAATCAGCTCCCACATTCTCCCTTCCGGGGATGTATTCGACCGTGAACTGATACAGTTGTAGGAGCAATGACCATCTCATTAACCTCGCGTTCATTTTCTTAGAAGTTGCCAAAAACAACAGAGGTTGATGGTCGGATTGCACTTTGAACGGTACTCCATACAGATAAGGTTGAAATTTCTGGACTGCCCACACGAGAGCTAGACATTCCCGTTCGACGGTGGAGTAATTCCGTTCGGCGGGCAACAGTTTTCTACTTGCATATGCCACCGGACATAGCCCCGAAGCATCATCTCGCCCTTCCTGCAACAGAGTTGCCCCAATCCCTATGTTACTCGCGTCAGTTCTTAGAACAAACGTTTTCTCCAAATTTGGGAGTTGCAGGACTGGCCTGTCCACCAAAGCCTGTTTCAGCTTCCCATAAGCTTCTTCACAGCTCGGGGTCCAGACTATAGGATCTGGTGATCCTTTCTTCAGGGTTTCTGTTAACGGCGCCCCAATTTCGTTGAACCGCGGAATAAATTTCTGGTAAAACCCACACAGAGATAAGAAAGACCTAACATCTTTTTTGGATTTAGGACGGGGTGCGAGTCTGACCTTCTCAATATTCTTTTCTTCCGGTACCAGTCCCCCTGGGGTAATAGTATGTCCCAGAAATTCCAAGGATTGATAACCAATCATGCATTTGGCTGGACGGGCGGTTAACCCTTCCTCTTTTAACCTTGTGAAAATCTGTCCCAAGGACTTCAGGTGATCCTTCAGATTGTCAGACGCAATGAGAATATCATCCATAAACGAGACGACAGAGGGATCCTTTAAAGGCTCTAATAACATTCTCATCATGCGGGTGAACACACTGGGCGCATTGCTCAGCCCAAATGGCATCACCTTGAATTCGTAATGCCCGCTCGGAGTACTGAAGGCGAGCAAGGGGCGAACCTCGGGTTTCACAGGGATCTGATAATATCCCCGGCTTAGATCAATCTTTGAAAAGTACTTTGCCTTATTTAGTCTGGCAAACAGTTGATTTGTGTTCGGTAACGGTTCAACTTGGAATGTCGTACAACTGTTTAAATGCCTGTAATCAATACATAGGCGGTGCTCCCCACTGGGCTTCCTCAACAAGACCACCCCGGCATTATAAGGAGAAGTCGAAGGAGTGATGATGTCATCGTCCAGAAGCTTCTGGATTTCGGCTTCCAGGGCCTTCTCTTTCGAAAAGGGCACTGGATATATTTTTTGGCGAACGGGGTCTTGGGTAGTCAGAGTCATATTAAACTCGACCAACCCTGTCCGCCCTGGTCGATCGGTAAGAATCTGCTGATGGGACTCCAACAAACGGATGACCCGGTCTGTTTCTTCAGCCGACAGATCAGGATTTATATGTACATCCCTATAGGTTTCCCCAGGGTGTAAAGGATACTCCCTATCCGCCTTCGCCCGATTCAGTTTCCATCGCGATCGCCATCGTCATGAGTGGGAGAGAAGTACCATCAGACCGTTCTTCATACTTTTTGAGGAGGTTAATGTGGAAGATTTTGGATTTCCCCCTGATCCGGATGGCATAGTTGGTGCGGGACACAACCCTTTCCACCGGGAAAGGCCCCTGCCAACCAATCTCGAGTTTATTGGAACCTACTGGAAGTAACAACAGATCCCGATCCCCCACTTTAAGAGACCTATCTTTCGTCCTTCTATTGTAGTAGGCCGCGTGTCTCTTCCTGGCCGCCCTCAGATTCTGAGCTGCCAAAGCCCAACCCGTCTGGAGTTTCTTCTTTAACTCTTCAACGTATTTATATGAGGATACAACTTATTCGGAAGTTTCCTCCTCTGTCCAACATCTCAATAGGGCTTCTAAGGGACCCTTGATTGGCCTCCCGAATAGTAGAGTGGCTGGTGGCAACCCGGTCGACCCATGGGGAACCTCCCGATAGGCGAACAAGGCGGCTGGGATATACTCATCCCATCTGTCTGGTTTCTCTTGAGCCAGCTTCCGAAGCATGGTCATCAAGGTACCATTAAACCTCTCTACTTGCCCATTCGACTGAGGGTGGTATGGGCTTGTGTGAATGTGGTTAGTCTGGAAGATACGAAAGACTTCCTCCATCAGCTTACCACAGAACTGAGACCCATTGTCCGTTAGGATCTGGTTTGGAAATCCCAACCGAGTAAAGGTCTCCATCAGTGCATCAGCCACTCGCTTAGATTCGATTGTGGCCAACGGTATCGCCTCACCCCACATGGAACAGCAATCTACCATCGTAAGAATATACATATTCCTCTTCCTAGTCCGAGGAAGAGGACCAACAAGATCGATGGCAACTCTCTCGAAAGGAGAGTTCATAATGGGCATGTCGCCCAGGATTACTGGAGCCGTCCAGTGTTTTGGTGCCACACGCTGGCACTCTGGGCACGACTTGACGTACCGACGCACGTCTCCAGTCATCCCTGGCCAGTAGTAATGGCAGGAAATGCGCTGGAGTGTTGCCCCGACACCCATATGTCCACTGAATGAAATGGTGTGTCCCATATGAAGAAGTTGTTCCCGATAGGCCTTAGGAACTACCAGCTGTCCATGCTGGCGTTCCTCTACTCCGGCTCTCCGGTACAGTAACCGATTCTTCATATAATACTGACCCCGTCTTGGTGGGTCAGAACTTTTTGGCAACTGGTTAAAGCAAGGTTGCAAAGTAGCATCCTGGCTTTGAGCAGCTCGTAACTCCCCAGGCAAGGGATTCACGATCAAGGCCGGCGTCTGCTCATCTCCCGATTGAGATCTGGTTTGTATTGCCCCTACGTACATGGGTTCTGTTGGGATCCCTAGAAAGACGTAGCGACAACCCAAGATCATTGGGAAGATCGGATCTAGCAGAACGGCTGCCTGGATAGTGCCGGTAACATATTTTGATTTGATGTCTACCTTCGCAATCGGAAGAGACATCGCTACCGCACTCTTGGTCGCCGTTTGAATCTCAATAGACTCCCCGGTTAGCTGCTCTGGGCTCACTAAGTGTGAGGAAATTACGGCCTCAAACTGCAGACCGGTGTCATAGAGACACTCGACTGGTTGTCCGTTCACAAGTATCGTCTCTACTACTGGTGGTTTCTCTGAATCTTTGTTCTCAAGACCCCTCCCTTCTACCTCCTTGTTAGACCCTTCCCCGGTTTCTACAAGACAGGCAGCATAGTGAAAGTCTTTCTGTTTGCGCCTGCAATCGGCCGTATTGTGTGTGGGAGATTTGCAGTAGGCGCACCACTTTTCACTCCACTTTCTTTTAGGAGATCCAGGTGGACTCTTACCAGAGGGTTTCTTAATTGGAACTTTATCGAAAGGATCCTCCTTCTTGGTGTGAGCTGTTTTAGGGTTGTTCTTCTTTCCAGACCATGTGTCTGGTGGTCGGGGATTGGGTTGTGACAGTTCCCCATTATCCCCATGAGCTAGCACATACCTTTCCGCTAATGTGTTTACTACGTCTAACCTTTCTGCCCCATTTTCAAGCAAGAAGGTTTGCAATGGCTTAGGCATCATTCTCTTCATTTGGTCCACGACCACTAATTCTTCTAAACTTTCATAGTCGTTAGCAAATCCAGCTAATGACATCCACTTCAAAAGGTAAGACTTAAGTCTAATGCTGTAGGCTGCAAACATCTCCCCTGGTTCTCTCTTTGACTTTCTGAACTTCTGTCGGTATGTATGGGCTGTCATCTGGAACCTTTTCAATAATGCTTTTTCCAGAGCCTCATAGTCATTCTCCATACCAGGTGGCAACCTTGAGTAGACCTCGTACGCTGTCCCCCTCAGGCCCTGTGAGAGTTTCAAGTTCCATTTCCCACGTTCCAATCCCACAGCCAAAGCCATCGACTGAAATCTGTGAAGATACTGGTCGATCTTATCTTTGTGTTCATCGAACGGGAGTAATGGGAACTTCATTGCCTGGTATGGACCGCCACTAGAAGTTGTTGAGTCAGGGAGAACTGCGCCTCCCACTGCACCCTCGCTTTCCTTGGCAGTTTGAGCTTTCAGCTCCAACTCCCTCATACGGAACTCATGGTCTCTGACTGCCTGCTCGGCCTCCATCTTCCTAGCCTCAGCCTCCATCTTCCTAGCCTCAGCCTCAGCCTCAATTTTCTTAGCTTCGCGCACAGCTTGTCTGAAGTCTCTTTCCACTTCCTGAACATATTTCTGTAACTCCGCCCCATCATAACCCATCTCACGCCCTGTAGCCTGTACTTCGGCAACATTAAATTTAGCGGATGCCATCTTACATTCAGAGGGTAAGGGAAGAGGTAATTGTATATTAACTTTCAATCTCAAGTACACAACTGGTTATTTTACCTGACCACAACACGTCGTATGTCGGTCAGTCCGTGTCAGGAAGAGTATAGACAATAGCCAGGTACGGTAGGCAGAACCTATTGATAGTAGACAAGAATATCTGTCCCCTATCACTATATCAGCCAGAACTCCACCAGGATTTCAAATATCCCGCGACGTTCCCCCAGAAAAAAAAAATTAGTCTATAGCCCTGGCTGGGATAGGTCTTTGCTTGCCAATCCTCTGCCGTTCCCCGGACTCACTGTCACTCTATCTTTCGACCTCGGGTCCTATTCCCTGACGTGTCTTTCTGGCTGATCCATATATATAACAGAGTGATCGTTGGAGTAAACTAAAACGTGATTTATTAAATTAATAAAGAACAGCACAGGAAAACATCAAGGCAGTTAAAACAGATAGTTCTAAACAGACACAACAAGGATAAAGTTCAGGCACAGAGCCTCAGGTAGCTATCGTCACAGACCCAGCTTCATACACTGTCCGATCTGTCCACATACAGCTCACCGCGTGTGCAAGAATCTCCTTCCTTCCAGGTAATTGGTTGTACGTACAACAGGCTTCTGTAGAATCAAAGCCACTGGTTTTTGAGGACCTCTATTCATAGTCAATTGAGTGATCGATGACGTGGTCAAGCAGTGGTCGAGTGACCATTTCAATTGTAGGGGAAAGTACGTGTAGTGCAATGGTGGTGGATAAAGTGAGGAGGAATCAGTAGTAGTGATAATAGTACTAGCAATATTAGTTGTAGTGACAACAATAGTAGTTGGTGCCTTGCTAGAGACACGTCTCTTTTTTGTGGTGTGTAAAAATCATACAAACACAAAGAGGGTCACACAAACACACATACATAGGGACAAGACGCAAACACACACATACAGACACACAAGGACAGACATTTCATACCATTACTACCGTCATCACACCATCAACTATACACACGTACAGACACACTCACCCATAAACAAAGACACAAGTACAAAGACAACCATACACACCCATCTCCTACCATTATTACTGTCACCACAACAGCAACTATACACGAGTACACACAAATACAAAGACAACTACACACTTGTACATACAGACATCACGAGTGCAGACATACACAAAAACAGACACAAACACTTGATACACACATACAGACAAGTACACACCCATATCCTCTTCCATACCTACAGACATCCCAAGTACAGACACACACACGAACACAAAGAAGCAAACACGTGATATATACAGACATCACAAGTACATCGCGAGTGCAGACACACACACAAATACAGACACATACACACTTGTACTCACAGACATCAACTACACACAGCTCATACCATTACTACTGTCACCACAACATCATCTATACACAAGTACACACACACGTCTCCTACCATTACTACTCTCACCACAGCTATACACAAGTACACACAGACAGATACATACAAAGACAACCATACACACATCACGATTGCAGACACACAAACAAGAACAAAGACACAGACGCACTTGTACATACAAACATGAACAGTGACACACACCCATATCCTCTTCATTGCCCACAAGAATATCACAAACTACACAAAACACATACCCTTTTTGTTAACGAACGCGGATGTCCGAGACAACCCCTACTTCATCAGCACCATATGCAAACGTCATTAAGTGGTAGCGTGAGTCATCGGTCACATGAAGGAGGGCGGGCGGTGGCGTGAGAAAAACCCGGTGTTGTCAACAAAACTGCCACGCCAGCTCTGTAGTGTCGTGTGCAGAACCAGTGTATAAAATAGACGGCGTCTCCTGTGAGCTCACTCGCTCTACAGCAGTTCACGTGCTGACTTGGCTAGCCTTCGCTACAGAGGTAATTGTGAATCAGGCTGGTGTGAGCATTGTTCGTGTCGTCGGCAGATATCGTTCACGTGCTGAGTTGGCTAGCCTTCGCTACAGAGGTATTTGTGAATCAGGCTGGTATGAGTCGCTTAGCATTGTTCGTGTCGTCGGCAGCTGATTGTTGATAAACCAGTGAAACATATATTGTTGTGTATACATCAGAACTTTTTGCGGTTAAAAAAAACAAAAACAAATGAAAGTGGTTTGTAAAAAGCAAAAGTGTGGAACACAATTGTGTGACTTACTCATATACCACCATGCTTATCGATATGGCCACCAAAGCTACCTTCATGTGTTCAGTGTGCGACAAATACTTCAGTTATAAGTATAACCTTAATCACCACATTCGGACCATTCATGACATGAAAGATCAACCACACTTATGTTATATCTGCGGAAAACGTTTCAACAGAAAAGGCAATCTACAACGCCACATACGAACACAGCATCAGTCACGTATGAATACATCAGAACCAAACACTACATCTTCATCAACAACATCATCACATCAGAGAACACCACCACATGTATATTTACGGCATCCTCGTAGTGTAACGCAAGTACCAGACTGCCACCACTGTGCCACGCAGTGTTTCCCAATCTTTTTTGTACCATGCCCCACTTAAGCCTTTCTAAAATTCATATGGCCCCCCGCCCCATGCCCCCCCCCCTCAACATATACATTATTTTTAATATTCAAAAATTGAAATGTTCACTAAAGAAACTTGAATGATAGGTTTTAGGAAGAAATCACTAGGTAATTATTGAGCAAACACAGTAAGTAAATTTTCAAAACATATAATGGAGAACTGAAATTCAAGTACAAAATAATTTTAATGACAGATTTTTCTATATTATTTTAATTATTAGTAATTATTTATTATTTAAATTTAGTGAGATCCTTGCGCTTGATGCTTGCTGCAAAGAGATCTTATGTCAGATTCCAATTTAGTTAACTTCAGTCTCAAGTCCCCCCGTTTTGTTATATTCAGCCGATTTCTTCCATTTTCGAATTGCCCCCCTTAACAGTGAAATTGCCCCCCTGTGGGGCGTGCGCCCCACGTTGGGAAACACTGGTGCCACGTGTGACTTCAATGATAAGCTTACCCGCCACAATGGCACCATTCATAATGATGAAATATATTCGTGTCAGTTACGTGACAATCTATACAATTCGAACCTACAATGTTACTTAAGAACACATCACCAGACAGCACGAGAAACGATGACACCCATTAGACACCCAATGCAAGGACCCGACAACATATGCACTCATAGCAGAGGATATCCAACCAAATGATAGGGACAGCTTGGCATCTATTAAGGCGTACTGCAAGGACCTGTCGATTATGCTACCCAATCAAGTGGTAGTATTAGAAAAAAGTGCCGACCACCGCTACCGGGTGGTTTTGGTATGACACCTTCATAAAAAAAAGTATTCAGATATCTTGTGTGATATCTCATGTGTGATAACCTCGACAACACCAGTGTTGTTTTTGATAGTCCTATGTATGGTCAGATCCCGGAGACAGACATGACTACTCAGACAAGTGTATACCCAAGAATGAAGATCACTAAACCAGAATCAAATTGTGTTGAATCAAAAATTTCACTATTGTATGTCATTGATTATGATTTTTTCTTATGACAATGATATATCACTAAACTGTTTTGATCAATATGTTGTGAACACACCACACATATTTTGGTGATAAAATATTGAAACCAAGTTTTTTGTTTTGTTGATTTTCTTTAGTGGTTTTGTTTTCATGACGTTGTCTTTTTTCTTGTCGGAGAGGGATGAACAGAGACACATACAGACATGTACAATGTCTTAGAAGAAGTTAAGGCAAATACAGAAATATTTCTGTCAAATGTATGAAAAGTAGGAAACTTTGCTAACCAAATACGGAAAGATACTGGCCAAGTAAAGAAATATATCAAGCACACTTATCCAGATATGGAAAGTATGAAAAATCTGTTTGCCAAATAGGAAAAAATCTAGGTCAAGTAGGAAAATGTGTCAACCAAATGGAAAAAAATATTGACCAAGTAACGAAATACATCGGCCAAATTTATGAAAAGTAGGAAAAATCTGTTTGCCAAATGGGAAAAAAAGCTAGGTCAAGTAGGAAAATGTGTCAACCAAATGGAAAAAATATTGACCAAGTAACGAAATACATCGGCCAAATTTATGAAAAGTAGGAACATTTATTAACCAAATATTTCATCTAAACTTATAAACACTAGGAAAATTTGTCAACCAAAACGGAATAGGTCGGCCAAATACTGAAATAGCTCAACCAAACATATAAATATATCATCCAATCTTATAAAAAGTAGAAAAATGCGGTAGCCAAATCGGGAAAATGTTGGCCAAATACAGAAATAGCTCGACCAAATTGATAAACATCTAGGAAAAAACATTAGCCAACACAACTAAAATGTTGACCAAAGTTATAAATATCTCATCCAAACTTATGAAAACTAGGAAACTTTGTTAACCTTATTAAAAAGTAGGAAAATTTGGAAACCAAAGGGGAAACAAGTAAAGACATATTTCAATCAAACTTATAAACTTGTCGTCCAAAGTGATAAAAAAAAACTAGGAAAATCTGTCAGCCAGTCTAAGAAATAGCTATGGAAAACTAAGAACTATGTCGACCAAGGTAGGAAAAAATGTGGTACCCAAACTAGGAAAAAATGTAACTTCTGTAGTTATCTCAAACGTGTCTTGAACTTTTATCTGAAAAGACGTTATCAATGTCACCACTTTCCCGATTTTACATTACCGAAAGCTCCATCTTCACCGTATCTGCTACAGAAACCCTTATACATCACTCATCTCTCCACACTCTTGGTTTCTTTCTAATACAAAGTGGTCACATCACCAAGAACGTCAAACCTCCATAGTACACGTGCTCCATTGAAACACCCGTGACACTTAACAACATTTGTGGTAAGGTCGTCTATGGTTCCACCTGGTATAGTTTCTGTATCATTTAGGCATTCGTCATCACGGAACCATTTTCCGTGGCTGCCATCTTCAACTTTCCATACCACAATGTCTGCTACACTATCCTTTCCTTGTTCCATCTTTCAACAATACAAAAGGTGTTCTCGAAGTCTGCCTAAAATAACATTTCTTACTTTGTCCACCTCTTTCACACGTTGTCATTTCACATCCGCAATAACGGCAAGTCTGCAAGCAAACACTACTGTCTGTTATAAACACGGCCTTTCTTAAAACCACGCCTGCCTTAGTGAACTCCTGAATAACAGCTACCACATCTTCTAACCGACTTTCAATGTTTCATAACAAATAACGCTAACATTCTTTTAGATTACAGAACAGCATAATTTCTGGCGACTAGGCAGATTTTCCAACCTAATGGAGGCAAAGCATCTGTCCCCCTTAACCTACTAGGTGCTATTCTAGACAACGAATAGGGTCATCGACCATCACCCCTACGAAGAACTTGAAAAAAAAAAAAAAACAGAGCGAGGGGTTCCTGGGACGAATTATTTGAATTCCATGGACTACCACAGTAACTAAAGATGATTGCCTAAGAAGAGCCTAAGGAAAATAAAGCATTATATACATCAAACACAACAACCTCTTTCTTCCTAACCCTAACTATACATCAGACACAACAAACTCTTTCTTAAGAGACATAGACACAAACCACTGTTAGAAAGGGAAAAAGTTAAATTTTAATTAAAATTTAAAACTAATAAATCGCAATTTTATTGTTCGCTTCACTTAATACACAGATATAGACTAAGTATAGGTATAGGACTATATCGAGCTTACATTTTGCGCAATAAAATTGCGATTTATTAGTTTTAAATTTTAATTAAAATTAAACTTTTTACTTTCTAACAGTGGTTTGTGTCTATGTCTCTTAAGAAAGCGTTTGTTGTGTCTGATGTATAGTTAGGGTTAGGGTTAGTAAGAAAGAGGTTGTGTTTGATGTATATAATGCTTTATTTTCCTTAGGCGATCATCTTTAGTTAGTGTGGTAGTCCAAGGAATTCAAATAATTCGTCCCAGGAACCCCTCTCTCTGTTGTTTTTTTTTTTTTTCAAGTTCTTCGTAGGGGTGATGGTGGATGACCCTATTCGTTGTCTAGAATAGCACCTAGTAGGTAATCACCCTTTGATCATCACCAATAGTTGTTGGTCTATCACCTGATCGACTCCCAGACTCACAAAACGCGACCACCTATTGATCATAACCAGTAGTCTACCACCAGATCGAGCCCGATACTCTCTACACCCAACCACCCTTTGACCCTCACCAATCGTCTAACACTGGTTCGAATCCTACACTCTCTACACCCACCCTCTTATCATCACTAATAGTTTTTCTACCAACCACCGTCTTATCATCACACATTTAAGATTTATGAACAGCACATATATTTTCCATTAAACCCTCACAGATTTAAAAGGTACCGACCGGGGTTTCAATCCTCCATACACACGATGATTTCCATATACCTACCACGCCACAGTCGTTTCTACACTCACAGATTACCCCACACAGCCCCGCCACTTTTTTTTCACACCACCAAATAATATATCTCGCCCCCCGTTACACATCTTTCTCTCTGACTTTTACAATCACACGTTTCCACTCATACCATCAAAATATATTCTCAACGACTTTACCCGCCACTCTCCCCCATGACCCATATTTCTACCCGCCACGACTCACTTTCACCGTTCCCACGATTTTTACCCGCCAGAATCAGCTAATTCCCGAATCAGCAACATTTCCCTCATTCCTAATCTTCATCTTATGTCTATCATCAGCATCATCTACTACTGGCACTAAGGCAAAAAAGAAACTACTAGCAGTCCTAACTTACAGCTAGAAGAGAGGAATAGTCCCACAGGCATGGAAGGAAGCTATACTTATACCAGTTCCAAAGAAAGGAAAAGGCATGAAAGGAAGCTATTCTAATACCAGTCCCACGGAAAGGAAAAGACCTGGAAGAACCAAATGGCTATCGACCTATCAGTCTACTTAGCTGTGTAGGAAAATTAATGGAACGAATTATAAATGGCAGGCTAACATGGTATCTGGAAGAAAACCAACTCTTAACACCACACCAAGCAGGATTTAGTAAGTACAGATCCACTGAAGATCAAATAACCTATATAGCTCAGGAAATAGAGGATGCCTTCCAAGAGAAAAAGCACACACTAGCAGTCTGGATAGATTTAGAAAAAGCATTTGATAAAGTATGGAAGGAAGGACTGAAAGTAAAATTGCAAAAAATGCATGTTTGTGGGAAAATGTATAAATGGATCAGCTACTACCTTGAGAACAGAACTGCCAGGACACAACTACAAGGACAAACCAGCAAAATGATGCCGTTGGAGCAAGGTGTCCCCCAAGGAGGAGTTCTTTCACCAACATTATTCCTAGCATATATAAATGACATCACGGAAAATTTTCCAGCCAGAGTACACACATCCTCCTTTGCAGATGACCTAGCCATATTGACATCTGAAGAATATATTAGTACAACTAACAACAGAATACAGCAAGCCATATTAGCGCTAGAGGACTGGTCAAAATCATGGCTAATGAAGATAAGTGAGGAGAAAACAACATGCACAGTGTTCTCCCTCTCAAATAAAACTCAGCAACCTAAGCTGGTATTGAATGGAAAAATATTGCGCCACGAAGAAAATCCAAACTATCTAGGAGTCACCTTTGATTGTCGCCTGACATGGAAGACACAGTTTGAGACAAATCTAACAAGAGCAAGGCAAAGAATGGCAATCATGAAAAAGCTTGCTGATACAACTTTGGGAGCAGATGAGAAAGTTCTCAAGAAGTTATATACTGGACGGGTGAGGCCAGTACTGGAATATGGCATTGCAGCTTGGGCAACAGCAGCTAAGTCAAACTTTAACAAAATAAGTAGAGTCCAAAATCAAGAAATGCGAATCATAACTGGAAGCCTGAAGACAACGCCTATTAATGAACTAGAAAAGATCACTTGTTTACACCCAATACAGGATAGAAGAGATAGCAGAGCCCAGCAACAAGCAGAAAAATTCAGAAGATTGACAGACCACCCTGTGTATAACAGGTTTAATGGTTTAGGAAAGGGAAGACTGAAGCGTGGCAACTTTGTAGAAACTGCAAAACGAAAGATTAGGGCAGCTCCCATACTTAACATATCAACAATCAAACCCATTTACAATGCACACAAGTTCCCAGCTTGGAGACAGCGGCAACTGCCTGAGATGATAGGAAAAAAAAATTCCTAGTATTGAGAAAAAGAACACCCAGAATGAAACCGAAAGAAGAAAAATTACCCAAAACCACATAAAAGAACATTACCCAAGCAGCAATTGGACCAATGCATATACAGATGGATCAGCCAAAAATTCAATAGAAAATAGAGGAGGAGGAATTCTCCTAAATTTAAAAAATGGAGTGGAAAAAAAACACAGTCAGTGGTAACTGGAAAATTTTCAAAGCGGAGGTAGAGGCTTTGAAAACTGCAGCAGAAATGCTCTTCTTCTTCTTCTTCTTCTTCTTCTTCTTCTTCTTCTTCTTCTTCTTCTTCTTCTTCTTCTTCTTCTTCTTCTTCTTCTTCTTCTTCTTCTTCTTCTTCTTCTTCTTCAGCGTTCTGAGCCATTGAGGTGGTTCTTTGCTGCAGGTACAATCCGTCTCCATTCGTCTCTCTGGTTGACCTTCTCTTGCCAGTCGTTGGTTCCAAGTGCTTGTAGGTCTGTATGTATATTATCTCTCCGCCGTCTTCTAGGTCTATCTCGGGGGAAATGCTCTTGACGGAAGAAAATAAAGAGAAGCAAATAGCTATCTTCACAGATGCAAAGTCAGCTGTCTCAATACTGAAGAGCAAAAACGGCACAGAACTAGCTGACTTAAAAGCAGCACTCCATGGTCTATGCCAGAAATCCAAAAAAGTTGTAATACAGTGGATCACATTGCAGTATACCTGGAAATGAAGAGGCTGACAGACTAACAAAAGAGGGTGGACGACTACCACAGCCTGACATAGACAACCTATAATGAGGCAAAGAGGTTTATAAAAAGCAATTAGAGAACCAAATGGGAATCAGAGCATCCAGGCCACCAGAAGGATGATGCATATTACAAACTCGACCGAAGAGAACAAGTAACAATCTTCAGACTCCGCACAGGACATTTTTTTTTTTTTTTGCATATTCTTTTACAGGACATCGCTGTCAACACCAGCATCTTTTAGCTGTATGTTGATGTCTTGGCAAGATTACGCTCAGTAGTTTGCCATTGCTTTCTGAGCGGCCGGCTCACATACCCCGTAAGTTACCGATGCGATTCGAACCACTGCTGATTCTCACCGTCATCACGTCATCCACGAGAGTATACGAGATTACGGAGAAAAGTCGCTTAACCTCTAAGCCACGAAGCCGGCGCACAGGACATAACAGGCTGAAATACCACTTGTTCAATAAACTAAAGATAGGGGATACCGATGAATGTAATTGTAGAACTAGTAAAATGACAGCTAAACATTTGCTGCAGGAGTGCCCAATATATGCAGAACAGAATATTTTGGCCAACACCTTCTTCATTTGAGGACAAGCTCTATGGAGATATCAACAAGCTCAAGTTGACTGCAGCTTACTTTAACCACATTCAGGTTGACATTTAAAGGTGCGTGAAGAAGTATTTAGACTGCCACACTTCATACCACAGGTATGTCGGTTACAAAAGCGTCCCAGGGGCATGAAATGGAATATTGCTTTGATAGGAAATCCATTACGTGGAAAGTCCGAATCAAAAGCTCACTGTGTGGGCTTCATAAAAGGTGGAAAAGGTGTTCTAGTGGCACGAAATGGAATATTGCTTGGATAGCAAATCCATTACATAGAAAGTCCGAATCGAAAGCTCACTGTGTGGATGTCATCTGCAGACTGCATTCTTCTGGTTTCCGGAAGAACAGCCTATGGTGAACGGAAGGCCCAATATACGGAAGTGAGGCTAAGCAGCCATGTGCAGGACGTGACGATTTCTTGGGTGAGTCCAGTACCAGAGCGCTGTGTGTCGGCTCTGCAAGTATGGAAGCCTCCATGGATGGCGGGGAATGCCCATGGTCTGCCCCTGCCTTCCCTTGAGGCTGACCAGGATGTCTTTGGCTGTTCTATATGAGCCAACTGGGATGGGGGATAACACCACAATAGTGAGAGTCAAACGTCCTAAGAAACCCCCAGGAAGGTTAACCCGGTCAAGAAATTCCCGCAGAAGTCGGATGTGTCGGCTTAACGGCACAAAAACGCAGCTCTGCTGTAAACAGGCACAACACAATCACGTCCGAAAAAAAATACTCCGGATGAACGCATTAGAAGAAGAAGAAGAAGAAGAAGAAGAAGAAGAAGAAGAAGAAGAAGAAGAAGAAGAAGAAGAAGAAGATGAGGAAGAAGAAGCTTTGGAGTACGACAGGGTTGTGTCCTGTCCCCTCTTTTGTTCATAACATATATAGTCAACATATGTAAAGAAACCAACCAAACAGAGACCGCAAGATTACCGCATAACGAGAACACAGAAGAAGAACCATCTGCATATCTAACCATTAGAGAACTGTTTGCGGACGACCAAGCGCTAATGGCAGAATCAGAAACTGAATTACAAGACCACATGAATAGTCTAAACCACTGTTTCCCAACCTTTTTTGCGCTATGCCCCACCTAAGCCTTTCTAAAATTCTTATGCCCCCCCCCCCCAACTCTTAACATATTCATAATTTTTAATATTCAAAAATTGAAATGTTTCACTAAAGAAACCGGAAAATGATTGCCAGACCGATGCAAATGAGGCTCGAAGGGATTCTTCTTTGTTGCGGTGAATTAAAATTGAAGTACCGAAACTTGAATTATAGGTTTTAGGAAGAAATCACTAGGAAATTATTGAGCAAACACAATAAGTACATTTAAAAAAAAAATTATAATGGAGAACTGAAATTCAAGTACAAAATAATTTTAATGAAAGATTTTTCTATGGTATTTTAATTATTAGTAATTATTTATTATTTAAATTTAGTGAGACCCTTGTCACTGCGACCACTACCTCGTTGGGGCAAAATTTAAAATAAAACTTAAAAGAGCTTTCTATACTAAACAACAGAGGTTACACCCAACATATAACAGAAAATCTTCAAGAAATTATAGTCAAAGAGAAATTTGCAGATGAAATAAAATGTAAACTTGAAACTCTACAAAAATCGTTGGAGGAAAGCGTTGACCAAACTTGATTGAACATCAAGAATACAATTCAAACCACCGCAGGAGAAAGTCTTGGTGTGTTATCCTTGCATAGAAAGAACAGATGGTTCTTCTTCTTCTTCTGCGTTCATGCGGATTTTTTTTCCGGATGTGACTGCGTTGTGCAGAGCTGCGTTCTTGCGCCGTTAGGCTGACACATCCGACTTCTGCGGGCATTTGTTGACCGGGTTAACCTTCCCGGGGGTTTCTTAGGACGTTTGAATCTCACTGTTGTGGTGTTATCCCACATCCTAGCTGGCCCATACAGAACAGCCAAAGACATCCTGGTCAACCCTCAAGGGAAGGCAGGGGCAGACCATGGGCATTCCCCGCCATCCAAGGGGGCTTCCATACTTGCAGAGCCATCACACAGCGCTCTGGTACTGGGCTCACCCAAGGAATCGTCACGTCCTGCACATGGCTGCTTAGCCTCACTTCCGTATATTGGGCCTTCCGTTCACCATAGGCTGTTCCTCCGGAAACCAGAAGAATGCAGTCTGCAGATGACATCCACACAGTGAGCTTTCGATTAAGACTTTCCACATAATGGATTTGCTATCCAAGCAATATTCCATTTCGTGCCACTAGGACACTTTTTCCACCTTTTATGAAGCCCACACAGTGAGCTTTCGATTCGGACTTTTCACGTAATGCATTTGCTATCCAAGCAATATTCCATTTCGTGTCACTAGGACACTTTTTCCACCATTTACGAAGTCCACACAGTGAGCTTTTGATTCGGACTTTCCACGTAATGGATGTGCTATCCAAGCAATATTCCATTTCATGCCTCTGGGACGCTTTTGTAACCGACATACCTGTGGTATGAAGTGTGGCAGTCTAAATACATCTTCATGCACCTTTAGATGTCAACCTGAATGTAGTTAAATTAATCTGTAGTCAACTTGAGCTTGTTGATATCTCCATAGAGCTTGTCTTCAAATGAAGCAGGTGTGGGCCAAAATATCTTTCTCTGTTCTGCATATATTGGGCACTCCTGCAGCAAATGTTTAGCTGTCATTTTACCAGTTCCACAATTACATTCATCGGTATCTCCTATCTTTAGTTTATTGAACAAGTGGTGTTTCAGCCTGTTATGTCCTGTGCGGAGTCTGAAGATTGCTACTTGTTCTTTTCGGTCGAGTTTGTAATATGCATCATCCTTCTGGTGGCCTGGATGCTCTGATTCCCATTTGGTTCTATAAGTGCTTTTTATAAACCTTTTTGCCTCATTATAGGTTATGTCTATGTCAGGCTGTGGTAATCGTCCACCCTCTTTTGCCAGTCTGTCAGCCTCTTCATTTCCAGGTGCAATGTGATGGAATCCACTGTATTACAACTTTTTTTGATTTCTGGCATAGACCATGGAGTGCTGCTCTTAGGTCAGCTAGTTCTGTGCTGTTTTTGCTCTTCAGTATTGAGACAGCTGACTTTGCATCTGTGAAGATAGCTATTTACTTCTCTTTATTTTCCTCCATCAAGAGCATTTCTGCTGCAGTTTTCAAAGCCTCTACCTCCGCTTTGAAGTTACTTGAAAATTTTCCAGTTGCCACAGAATGTGTTTTTATCACTCCATTTTTTAAATTAAGGAGAAATCCTCCTCCTCCATTTTTAATTGAATCTTTGGCTGATCCATCTGTATATGCATGGGTCCAATTGCTGCTTGGGTAATGTTTTTTTTAATGTAATTGAGGGCTATTTTTCTTCTTTCGGTTTCATTCTGAGTGTTCTTTTTCTCACTACCAGGAATGTTTTCTATCATCTCAGGCAGTTGCTGCTGTCTCCAAGCTGGGAAGTTGTGTGCATTGTAAATGGGCTTGACTGTGTTGATATGTTAAGTATGGGATCTGCCCTAATCTTTCGTTTTGCAGTTTCTACAAAGTTGCTACGTTTCAGTCTTCCTTTTCCAAAACCATTAAACCTGTTATACATAGGGTGGTCTGTCAATCTTCTAAGTTTTTCTGCTTGTTGCTGGGCTCTGCTATCTCTTCTGTCCTGCATTGGTTGTAAACAAGTGATCTTTTCTAGTTCATTAATAGGCGTTGTCTTCAGGCTTCCAGTTATGATTCGCATTCCTTGGTTTTGGACTCTACTTATTTTGTTAAAGTTTGACTTAGCTGCTGTTGCCCAAGCTGCAATGCCATATTCCAGTACTGGCCTCACCCGTCCAGTATATAACTTATTGAGAACTTTCTCATCTGCTCCCCACGTTGTACCAGCAAGCTTTTTCATGATTGCCATTCTCTGCCTTGCTCTTGTTCCATTTTTCTCAACCTGTGTCTTCCATGTCAGGCGACGATCAAAGGTGACTCCTAGATAGTTTGGATTTTCTTCATGGCGCAATATTTTTTCCATTCAATACCAGCTTAGGTTGCTGAGTTTTATTTGAGAGGGAGAACACTGTGCATGTTGTTTTCTCCTCACTTATCTTCACTAGCCATGATTTTGACCAGTCCTCTAGCGCTAATAAGGCTTGCTGTATTCTGCTGTTAGCTGTACTAATATATTCTTCAGATGTCCATATGGCTAGGTCATCTGCAAAGGAGGATGTGTGTACTCTGGCTGGAAAATTTTCTGTGATGTCATTTATATATGCTAGGAATAATGTTGGTGAAAGAACTCCTCCTTGGGGGACACCTTGCTCCAACAGCATCATTTTGCTTGTTTGTCCTTGTACTTTTGTCCTGGCAGTTCTGTTCTCAAGGTAGTGGCTGATCCATTTATACATTTTTCCACAAACATGAATTTTTTGCAGTTTTACTTTCAGTCCTTCCTTCCATACTTTATCAAATGCTTTTTCTAAATCTATCCAGACTGCTAATGTGTGCTTTTTCTCTTGGAAGGCATCCTCTATTTCCTGAGCTATATAGGTTATTTGATCTTCAGTGGATCTGTACTTTCTGAATCCTGCTTGGTGTGGTGTTAAGAGTTGGTTTTCTTCCAGATGCCGTGTTAGCCTGCCATTGATAATGCGTTCCATTAATTTTCCTACACAGCTAAGTAGACTGATAGGTCGATAGCCATTTGGTTCTTCCAGGTCTTTTCCTTTCTTTGGGACTGGTACTAGTATAGCTTCCTTCCATGCCTGTGGCACTATTCCTCTCTTCCAGCTGTTATTTAGGACTGCTAGTAGTTTCTTCTTTGCCTTGGTGCCTAGTCCTATTAGCATTTCATTTGTGATTCCATCCTTTCCTGGTGATTTCTTCTTTTTTAGGGTATTCATTGCCTGTTCCATTTCTTCCATTGTTAGATTTGCCATCATATATTCTGCTGCTGTCTCTGTATTTCTATGATGTATCTATTTGTCTTTGATTGCTTTCTTCTGTTCGGTTGTAATATCAATGTGGTATGCACTGGCATAGTGTTCCATTAGTGCACTTGCAGCCTTTTTTCCTGTAAGCAAGGCATTTCCTTGTTTAATTGTTATTTGTTTGTTTCTAGGTCCTTCATTGTTCATGGCTTTCACTAGTTTCCATAGTTTGTTTCCATTCCTGTCAAAATTCGGGTTTTCTGTTTTCTCCCTCCAACAATCTCTTGTTTGATTTACTGTTCTTTTATATTTTGCTGAAATGGCTTTGAGAGAGATGTTCGCTTCAATTGTTTGTTCTATCTCTGCTGTCTTCCTGGCATCTTCAACTTTGTCCTCCTAACTTTGTAGTTCTTCAGTCTAGTATGGTTTGTAATTTTTCCTCGCTCCTCTTGGAATGGACTCAGTGGCTGCCTGTATTATCGCTCTGTTTAGACTTTCCACCATTTGCTTTATGTTGCCATATCGTGTATTTATGTTTTCACAATATTTGTCTGTTAGTTTGGCAAATCTGTCCCAATCTGCTCGTTTGTAATTCCAGCAGGGCAAGGGCTTTTGCTCCTGTGGAATATACGCCATATTCATTATAAGCTTGATTGGTCTGTGGTCACTGCCTGCTAATTGGTCCAGCACATGGCGATCGATTTTGCGGAGGATGTCTCCTGTGCAGAAAGCTAAGTCTGGAGTAGAAGTGGTAAGCCATCTTCTGGAGTAGAAGCTCGGTGTGTCATCCGCTTTGTTGAGTAGATGGAGATTTGAGTCTATTTCCCAGTCCTCCAATTCATCTCCTCTTTTGTCAGTATCTGGGTATCCCCATCTTTCTGAACGGCTATTAAAGACTCCGACAATAATGCAGTTTGTGTCAGTTATTTTCATGTTTGAGAGTGTAAGGTCCTTATCTGCTGGGTTATACAGATTGTAGATTCTTATTTTCACGTCCTTTATCATTATATCAACACCTATAATTTCCGTTTGGTTGTCAGAGATCACAGATACTTCGCTGCAAGGTATTGTATTTCTTGTAAGTATTAGAACTCCTCCTCTGTGTCCTTCGTGGTCGAAACGTGTGGCCTGATATCCTCTGACTGAGAATTTGTGATTGGCGTTGAGGTGTGTCTCTTGAATGCATGCCACATCTATTCTATCTTTATGAAGACGCTGTGTTAGGGAGTCTTTCTTCTTGTAAACTCCTTCGGCATTCCACTGTAGTATGTTGAGTGTCCGGGGTATTTGGTCAATAGCTCTTAACCTACTCCTCTGTGCCTTGACTCCACAGCACAGGGGAAGGTGACCACCAGTAGTCATGGGTGGACCCCCTCGAGGCAGGGGGCCCGGCACTATCGCCGCCTGATGGGACTTCACGGGATTAGCACCAAAACGATTAATTTTGATTTGTGACATCATGAATTAAGTTACGTTGCACTGCTTTGTCAAGCCTGTGGCTCAGTACATCCGATTTCGACAAGCATTTATTCGGGATGCTTTCCCTGGCCTTTGACTGTCCCCCAGTCTACCTACAAGGCAGCAGGCTTTACGTTGCACTGCTTTGTCAAGCCTGTGGCTCAGTACATCCGATTTCGACAAGCATGTATTCGAGGTGCTTTCTCTAGCCTTTGACTGTCCCCAGTCTACCTACAAGGCAGCAGGTTTGTGTGTCTCTTCGTCTGGTTCCTCTCCCTTGACCTGTCCGACATGGGTGGCCCTACCAGTAGCTGTGCTACCGTCGGCATAGCTCTTGGGGTCATTGGGACGCCAAGCCCTCTACCTCGTCACGGTGGAAACACAGCAGAGGGGGAACAGATGGTTCAATCAGCAATGAGAAGAAGCAGTCATTAGGAAAAAGAATGCCAGACAGTTATGGTTAAATCACATCAATAACATCCAAAATGAAGAGCAATATAGAACTGAATGTAAAGAGGCTACAGAAATAGTTCGGCAGCTGAAGCGAGAATATAAAGCAATATAATCAAAGATATGGAAACTAATCACCAGAAAAACGAATCCAGAAAGTTATTTAAAGAACTGAAGTAAATGACACGAGGGCACCAACACAAAACATATGGTTTAAAAGACAAAATTGGGAATATGATAAATACCAATGAGGAAATGTGTAACACATGGAAAGAATACTTTGTTGAATTACTAAATTGTGAAGCTCCAAGTAACACTTTCTCACAGGAAGAGGTTCTAACGTGTGAACCACAAATTTGAAGAAATCCTATATGTAATAACACGACTTAAAAACAATAAGGCAACTGGGGCTGATGGAATTGCTGCTGAATTTATAAAGGCAGACTGCCATGTATTACATCTAAACCTATACGAACTAATAATAAAAATTTGGAGGACAGAAGAATTACCACATGACTGGAAAGAGTCATTATTGATACCCATCTTTAAGAAAGGAGACAAGTTCCAATATGAAAATTGTAGAGGAATATCACTACTGTCCACAAGCTATAAGATAATATCCGCGGTATTACTAAATAGACTAAAACCATATTCAGAAGACATATTAAGTGACTACCAGGCGGGGTTTAGACAAAACAGATCAACAATATATCAGATATTTATCTTACGACAAATATCCGAGAAAAATTGGGAATATAAAAGAGATCTCCATAACATGTTTCCATAACATAAGGATTTTAAAAAGAATTATGACAGTGCCCACAGGAATAGTCTATGGAATGCTAAGCAGGAATTTAGAATACCAAGGAAGTTAATCAACATGACCAGACTATGCATGGAAGATACTTATAATATAGTAACATATAAAGGCAGGAAATCAGACACTTTCCAAATAACATCTGGCTTGAAACAGGGTGATGCACTATCGCAGCTAATTTTCAATCTGGCTCTAGAGAAAGTTGTAAGGAAGGTAAAGGAGGAATAAGCTATTGGAGGAACATCCAGATTGCTTGGTTATGCAGTTGATACAGATATTATAGGGGAAATGAACAAAAGACATTAGAAATATTGACTCACCTAAAGGAAAAAGGTCAACAGATGGGGCTGGTTATCAACCAAGATAAGACAGAATATATGGTAATTTCAAGAGAAGGAATGGCTAAAAACTCTGGCCACATACAAATAGATAATATGACCATTAAAATAACAGAAAGATACAAATACCTGGGTACAATCTTCAACTGCTCCAACATAATAAGGGAAGAAATACAAGCTAGAATCAACTCTGGAAATAAGAGTCTAATCTCTATAATAATCTCTATGCACTACAACATCTGCTAAAATCAAAACGCTATCTCGCAACACTAAGATAACAATATATAAAACACTGATCGGACCAGTTGTGCTGTATGGCTCTGAAACCTGTAGTACAACTAAAGGAGACTAAGCCTTGTTACAAACCTTTGAGAACAAAGTCTTAAGACGCATCTTTGGGTCCATTAAGGATACACAAAGTGAGAATGGAAAAGAAGAAGGAACAAAGACATTTATGATTTGTTTAAGTCCCCGCTAACCATTGGTATCACGAAGGCTAATAGTCTGCAATGACTGAGGCATATAGCAAGAATGGAAGATAGTAGGGAAACAAAACTCGCTTACACTAAGGAAATAAATGACCGTAGACCCCGAGGTAGACCAAGAAGACGGTGGAGAGATAATATAGCCTACATACAGACCCACAAGCACTTGGAATCAGCGACTGGCAAGAGAAGGTCAACCAGAGAGACGAATGGAGACGGCTTGTATCTGCAGCAAAGAACCTCAATGGCTCGGAATGCTGAAGAAGAAGAAGAAGAAGAAGAAGAAGAAGAAGAAGAAGAAGAAGAAGAAGAAGAAGAAGAAGAAGAAGAAGAAGAAGAAGAAGAAGAAGAAGAAGAAGAAGAAGAAGAAGAAGACGAAGAGATCCTTGCGCTTGATGCTTGCTGCAAAGATATTTTATGTCAGAATCCAATTTAGTTAACTTCAGTCTCAAGTCTCCCCATTGTTTTATTTATATCCAGCCGATTTCTTCCATTTTCGAATTGCTCCCCTTAACAATCGAATTGCCCCCCTGTGGGGCGTGGGCCCCACGTTGGGAAACAATGGTCTAAACGAAATGTGTAGGAAACATAACATGAAAATTAGCACAAGCAAAACAGAGGTAATGATTATAACTCATCTCATCTCATCAGGTTCCTCTTGTACCTTGCGGTGTCGAGGTGAAGTATAAACATCGTGAGAGTGCCCGATTATGGGCTTCGTATATCGATATTCCCATGGACTCTGCTATTCCCTCCGTCCAACGTTTACGTGGTCGGCCTCTTCTCCTGTTTCCATCTGGTCTGTACACCATTGCTTGTTGTGGTATGCTGTTGACTGGTAACCTACTTGCATGGCCAAACTATTTGACTTGCTGCTTTGTAATAAAATCTGGTGCTGCTTTAACCCCCACTTTAGTCCTGATTTCTTCATTTCTGATCTTATCTCTTCTTGATACGTTGAGTATTCTTCTCAGGAACCTCATTTCTGTTGTGATTTTTCTTTTCTCTTTTTCTGTCATTGTCCAGGTTTGGCATTGGTAGCATAGAGTTATTAGGAATATTGTGTTGCAAAGTGCTTTCTTAGTTGTTTGTTCTTTAGTATTAGTGCCATTTGTCCAATGAGTTGATTTGCCTTATTGCACCTATTTTCGATCTCGTCTTCTGATCTGCCATTTGATGATATTATACTTCCTAGGTACTTGAAACTCTTTACTTGTATCAAGGGATGTTTTCGTTTAGGTGAATTGTTGTTGTTTGTTCTTCTTTAGTTATAGTCATTACCTCTGTTTTGCTTGTGCTAAGTTTCAAGTTATGTTCCCTACACACTTCGTTTAGACTATTCATGTGGTCTTGTAATTCAGCTTCTGATTGTGCTATTAGTGCTTGGCCGTCCGCAAACAGGAGTTCTCTAAAGATTATATTTGCAGATGGTTCTTCTTCTGTGCTCTCGTCATGCGGTATTCTTGCTGTCTCTGCTTGGCTGGTTAATTTACATATGTCGTCTATATATGTTATGAACAAGAGAGGGGACAGGACACAACCTTGTCGTACTCCAGATCTTATGGTGAAAGGTTCTCAGTGTCCTCCAGTTGCTCTCACTATGCATTAACTGTTGTTGTTTAAACTTCTACATAGGTTTGTTAGATGTGTACTCACTCCATATTATTTAAGGATTTCCCACAACTTGTTTCTATCTACACTATCGAATGCCTTTTCTTGGTCGACAAAGGCTAAGTAGAGTGTTTCATTGAATTCGATTGATTTTTCTATAAGTTGTCTAAGAGCAAAAATGGCATCAGTGCACTCTTTGTTTTTCCTAAATTGCAGTTGTGTTTCGCTTAGCTCGGGTTCTAAATTAGTTTGTAATCTTTTTTCAAGAATTGTGCAAAATATTTTTCCAGTATGACTCAACAGTGAAATGCCTCTGTATTGTGTGCAGTCTCTTTTGCTGCCTTTGTTTTTCCAAACTGGGATAATTATGGCGTTTCTCCAGTTTTGTGGTGTCTGTTGTTCTACCCAAACATGGTTGAATAGTCTATGTAGCCAAGCTGTTCCTACTTTTCTTGCTGCTTTAATAAGTTCATTTGGTATTTCATCCTGTCCCGGTGATTTGTTCAGTGGGGCTAATCTGATGGCTTCTATAATTTCTTCTTTTAGTATGTCTGGTTCTAGTTCTTCGGTGACAAGGTCTCTTGAATTCCTGTTACATCTGATGGGATGTTGAGAAGTTGTTCGAAATACTGCTTCCATCTTATTAGGATTTGTTTTTGTTCACTTATTGGTTCTCCATATTCGCTGTTAATTATTTCACTTGGGTCAAAGGGTTGTCCTCTGGTTCGCATTGCACTTATCTTTTTGTAGAGGTTTCTAGTTGCCTCCTTGTAATTTTTATTTAGGGTTTCTCCATGCTCTTCCAAGTCTTTTTGTTTTTCCCTCTTTACTATTCTATTACATGTCTTCTCGCTATTCTATATTCTATGTGATCACATTCTTGCTTGCACTTGAACCACTTTTTATATTTTTCCTTTTTGCCTTTTACCGCTTTCTTTACTTCTGCGTTCCACCAACTTTTTATTTTCTTTATCCGTGTTTTGCGTTATTTCGTGGTTCCACACGTTATTTTTGCAGTACTTGAAAAGCTTAACTTGAACATCTCCCATTCTTCTTCCATTGTTTTTCTTTATGTAGGTAATTTTACAAAGAGTTCAGTTAGTTCTTTCTCATAATTTTCCCTTACTGCCTCGTCTTTAAGGTTTTTTAAGTTTACTGATTCGCATGATTCCTGCTCGTTGTTTTCTTCTTCTGATGGTTCTTATTGTGGCAAAGACTGCTTTATGATCTGTGTTTATACTGAAATTGGGCACTGCCCTTGCATCTAATATATTTCTCTTTCTGATATTTCTTGTTAATATAAAATAAATTTGGCTTTTAGTATCTAGATCGTTCTATTTATACCAGGTGCATACTTGTGAATCTTTATGTTAATAGAATGTGTTTGTTATATAGAGGTCGTGTTGGCTGCAAAGCTCTATCAGTCTACTTTCATTATCAGTCCTTTCATTATTCTGATCTCCAAATGCTCCCAGATGTTTTTCTATGCCCATTATGTTATGTCCTAGTCTTGCATTAAAGACTCCCATAACTATGATGTTGTCCTGCTTATCTATTTTATTTAGCACGCCATGTATGTCTTCGTAGAAGTCCTCGCATTCTTGCTCATTATTGTTTGCATTACATGGTTTGTATATTTGTACATATAACTAAAGAAGAAAAAACAACAACAATTCACCTAAACGAACATCCCATGAAACAGGTAAAGAGTTTCAAGTACCTAGGAAGTATAATATCATCAAATTGCAGATCAGAAGACGAGATCTAAAATAGATGCAACAAGGCAAACCCACTCATTGGACAAATGGCACCAATACTAAAGAACAAACATGTATCAATAACTACTAAGAAAGCTCTTTACAATACAATCTTCCTACCTCCCCCGATGTGTCTCTACCTTGCCGTGGTGGGGGAGCTTGTGTGTCCCATTGACCCCATGTGCTCGTCGATAGATGAAAACTACATATCGGACAGCTAATGGGATAGGGGCCAGACTAAGCGAGACACAACCTGCTGCTCTGCAGGTGGACTGAGGATAGCAGTCAAAAGTTTAAATCAGGCGAACGAAGGCAGAAGTTCTTGGTCCGGACACATACTCTAAGGTTCTCTGTCGAGGGTTGAGGCTGAACGCCTCTAAGCTATAAACCCTCGAATGTGAGAGCCGGGCCGATACCCACCTACCGAAAAATGGAGGTGAGATACTGAGCATGCTACATGCCAAGTTCAGATACTTGTCCGATGGCTCTCAGCTGGGGGATATGAGGGATCCCCGGATGAGAGGGCCTGGTCGTTTCTCGCTCACTGCTGCACGGAGGTAAGGTGCTGAGCCGACAGCACATGTAGCCTACCTCGAAAGCGAGTACTAAAAGGTAGATGAAGTGCCCCAGTCGAATGAAATGATTACGAAAACTGTCTGTATCTAACTCATAGAGAGTGTAGACAAAGATGGAAAAACATCTCAATAACACGAAATGGAACGCACGGCTAGCGAATTCATTGCGTGGTCCGAAGCCAAAAGCAAAAGCTTACCTAGTGGATGTCGCCCGTAGACAGACCGTTCCTGGTGTGTGCCTGAGCGACCAGTGGCAAGCGAGATGCCCAACACATGGAAGTGAGGAACTAAAGCAGCCATGAGCAGGACGTAACGATTCCCTCGGTGAGTCCAGCACCAGAGCGTTATGTGTCGGCTCTATTCAATTATGGAAGCCACCCAAGATGGCGGAAAATGCTACGGACTGTCCCTGCCTTCCTTTGAGGGATGACCGCGAAGTCTTCGACTGTTCCAACTTGACCAGCTGGGAGGTGGACGGTACCACAAAGGTGAGAGTCTCTCAGGAATGCTAACCTGGTCAAAAATGCACGCTAAAAGTCGGATGTATTGGCCTAAGGGTTTCGACCCAAGGGTGCCTAACGAGATACGCCGCAATAACATCTGAAAAAACACTCCGGGTGAACGCAAAGAAGAAGAATCTTCCTACCAACTCTATGCTACCAATGCCAAACCTGGACAATGACAGAAAAAGAGAAAAGAAATATCACAACAGAAATGAGATTCCTGAGAAGAATACTCAACGTAAGAAGAGATAAGATCAGAAATGAAGAAATCAGGACTAAAGTGGGAGTTATAGCAGCACTAGATTTTATTAGAAAGCAGCAAGTCAAATGGTTTGGCCATGCAAATAGGTTACCAGTCAACAGCATACCACAATAAGCAATGATGTAAGACCAGATGGAAACAGAGGAAGAGGCCGACCACGTAAACGTTGGACGGAGGGAATAGCAGAGTCCATGGGAATATCAATACGTGAAGCCCATAATCGGACACTCTCTGAGATAACGACATACAGGACATAGATAAGGACATCTACAGTATAGCCGACAGAGTAGAGACAGGACACAAGTCAAGACACAGAATGGTCATAAGACAGGACATCTACAGGACAGTAGATAAAGTGGAGACAGGACATAGATAGCGACACAGACGTGTCATAGACAGGCCACCGACAGGACCAGGCCGGGTGTTAGGAGGGGACGCCAGTTGACGGGACACTGCCCTGAACGGACTAGACGTCAGTACACTGAATAACCCAGATTAGCACGGACGGACTGCAGTACAACGAGACTGTTAAGACAGCACGGGGTTTACGGACGGCACGGGGTCAAGTACGACAAGTCCAGCCAACCAGCTTAGGAACGCCAGGCGGGACCCAGACAGTTTCAGGGGAGGACGCTTGTATTTTCGAGAGCAAATGCTTGCGAGAGTGCTAGTTTGAAGATATCGAGTGTAGGACTTGTGTAATTGACTGTGTGCTATAAGCGTATGTAAGGCGGCATTTGTATATTGATGTAATGCAGCCACCGCCTGTGTATACCTTGTAATTATATCAGGTTCACCTGAAATAAATGATAGAAGTACCATATGCATGACTGATGTTTCCTTGAGTGCGTATGAAGAAGCTAGAGTGCCTGTGTGCGATGTGAGACGCTGACAGGCAGCTTAACTGGTGTCAGAAAGTGGTCAATCGTACGATTGAATGAATCCAAAAGCCCTAATGTGAGTGGTAAAAACGTAACTAGTGTCAGAAGTTTGCGAATGAATCCATCGCCTGCGCGAGTGTGTAACAGCCTAACTCAGTGTTTCCCAACCTTTTTTGTGCTATGTCCCACCTAAGCCTTTCTAAAATTCTTATGCCCCCTCCCCCTTAGTCTCATTGTGAGCTATTGCCCATAGTGGTTCACCAGGCCCACATCTAAGGTGAAGATATGTGATGGGATTTTATTTGATCATCCCTGCCCCCGATCAGACCAGGCGCACTACTGGGGGGAGAGCAGTAAATGCACCCGATCCTAGCCAAAGGACCGATAGGCTTTAGGAAGAAATCACTAGGAAACTATTGAGCAAAAAAGTAAGTAAATTTTCAAAACATACAATGGAGAACTGAAATTCAAGTACAAAATAATTTTAATGAAAGATTTTTCTATATTATTTTAATTATTAGTAAAAGTACTGCAGAGTTTTGGTCAGAGACCATAACTTTATGAAGGGAAAATCCCAACTGCACCTCCACGCGGTAGAGGATGGAAACACACTACGGTGTGGCTAACACAGCTCTGGGGACCGAGTATCCACCGGAATAAGTGGACAACTCTGCAGCTGAGCAGAGCAGGGCACTCACTTGTCCTTGCAGTCGGAAATGGCTGTCAAAAGCAGAGGTAAAAAGACCACCATGTGAATGTGGAAGGCAAGGGGAAACCACCACATTATCTTCCCAAGACTTCATGGCAAAACATAAATCAAAGTTAGTGAAGGACGTTAATGGCTGTCTTAGGGCATCCTCGTCCGGTAGGGACAGTCATGAGCCACAGGTGACACCAGACCGTCATCCAGCTACTGATGGCAAAATCTTAACTAAAATAAATAAATTTAGAGTAGGAACATGGAATGTTAGGACATTAAATGAGCTAGGAAAGTTGACCAATGTTCTAAGAGAGATGGATAGCATGAAAATGAATATACTAGGCGTTAGTGAGATGAGATGGAAGGGATCGGGCAAAATTATAGCTGACAATCACACAATAATTTATTCTGGAGGGGAGACACATGAGAAAGGGGTAGGAATAATATTAGATGAAAAAACAGCCAAGTCAATTAATGGATACTGGTGTATTTCAGATAGAGTTATTATGGTCAAAATCAAAGGCAAACCAATAGACATAAATATTATACAAGTATATGCACCAACAGCAAGCAGTAGTGATGAAGAAATACAACACTTTTACGACGAAATAGAAATGGTGATGGCTCAAATTGGATCACAAGAAATAAAAATAATACTTGGTGATTTTAATGCAAAAGTAGGAAAGGGAAAAATGGAGGATGTAGTGGGGAATTATGGTTTAGGTACAAGAAATGAAAGAGGGGAAAAACTAATAGAATGGGCAAATATCAATGATATGATAATTGGAAACACATGGTTTAAACACCATAAAAGACGACTGTACACATGGATAAGCCCTGATAAGAAAATACGCAACCAAATTGACTACATACTAATTAATAAAAGATTTAGAAATGCTTTAATTAATGTAAAGACAATGCCTGGTGCTGACTGTAATAGTGATCATGTACCACTATGTGGACAAATAAAAGTAAGATTAAAAAGAGGGGAAAAAATGGTTAAGAACATGAGACTTAATAAAGAGGTTCTAAAAATAGATAACGAAATGCAAGAACAATACAGAGTGACTGTGAAAAATAGGTACAATGCAATAACTAAAATACAGAGTATAGATGAACAATGGGAAATGTTAAGGGACTCCATTCATCAAACTAGCAAAGAAGTATTACCAGAGAGAGGCAAAATAGCTAAGAAAAAATGGATGAATGAAGATATCTTAAACCTGATGGACAAAAGAAAACAGAGTAAAAATGACAAACAAGAATACGCTAAGATAAATAAAGAAATAAAAGATAAACGTGGGACGGCTAAAGAAAGTTGGTTAAACGAGCAATGCAAAAAAATTGAATTAAATTCCATTAAAGATACAAAAAATATGCACAGACAAATCAGTGAGCTTACAGGAAAAAAAATAAGAATAAATACAGGGTGTTTGAAATCAAAAACAGGAAAGATAATATTAGAGGAAGATGCTATAATGAAGAGGTGGAATGAGTATATAAGAGACTTATATGAAGGAGAAAGGGCAGAATTAACAGAAGATAGTAACTTAGAAGGTCCACCTATTCTGAAAGAAGAAGTCGCTGACGCTATGAAACGTATGAAGAAAGGAAAAACAGCTGGGCCAGATGAAATCACAATAGAAGAATTAGAAGTATTGGGAGAATTTGGAGTAGATATATTAACCAAAATGTTGAATGATATTTACAGCAGTGGATATTTACCCAGTGATATGCTGAAATCTGTATTTATAGCTATACCAAAAAGACCGGGAGCAATTGATTGTGAAGATTTTCGTACAATTAACCTTATAAACCATATCACTAAGCTTCTACTCAGAATCATAATGAGAAGAACCAAAAATAAAATAAAAATGGAAATTAGTGAAGAACAGTATGGATTTGTGGAAGGAAAGGGCACAAACAATGCAATTTATACATTGCGGACACTAATAGAAAGGTCAATAGAGAAACAGAGGGACATATATTTGTGCTTCATAGATTATACTAAGGCATTTGATAAAGTAAAACATGATGAACTGATTAAAATGTTGGAAGATATCAACACTGATGGAAAAGATTTAAGAATAATAAAGAATATTTACTGGAACCAAGTAGCAGCAATTAAAATGGGAAATAAAGAGGGTAGTTACGAACAGATAAAGCTAGGAGTACGACAAGGGTGTGTCTTGTCACCAGATCTTTTCTCCCTGTATAGCGAAGTAATAATGAGAGAGATCAAAGAGATGCCAGGAATACTAGTTGGAGGTTATAATATAAATAATATACGCTATGCAGATGACACAGTATTGGTGGCGGATAATTCAACAGACCTACAACAATTATTAGACTCAACTTGAATATCAAGAAAACAGTAACAATGGTAATATCAAAGAAAATGGTGACACCAAAATGTGACATAGAAATAGAAGGGAAAATCCTTAACCAAGTTGATAATTTTAGATACCTAGGGGCATTTATAACATCAGATGGAAGATGTACAACAGAGATTAGGAGCAGAATAGGGCAGGCAAAAGCCGCATTTCATAAAATGAAGAGTATCTTATGCAATAAGTCACTGTCACTGAATGTAAGAAAGAGAGTGCTGAAATGCTATGTAGAACCAGTTTTGCTGTATGGCAGTGAATCTTGGAATGTAAATGAACAAATTAAGAAGAAATTAGAAGCAACAGAGATGTGGTTCCTGAGACGAATGTTGCGAATTCCTTGGACTGCCAGAGTAACTAACGACGACTGCCTGAAACAGGCTAATGAAACTAGAACATTATATACAACAATAAGACAGAGACAAACAGCTTTCCTCGGTCATGTGATGAGAAGAGAGGCATTGGAGAACATCGTAACAACTGGAAAGATCGAGGGGAAGAGAGGCAGAGGTAGACCAAGAGAAGTGATGCTGGATGGATTGAGACGGTGGCATGGAGGAATATCAGCAGCAGAGTTGATCCAGAGAACCAAAGACCGAGATCTATGGAGAGCCATGAACGCCTACGCCAGCCGGCACGGCACTTGATGATGATGATGATTAGTAATTATTTAAATTTAGGGAGATCCTTGCGCTTGATGCTTGCTGCAAAGAGATTTTATGTCAGGTTCCAATTTAGTTAACTTCAGTCTCAAGTCTGCCCGTTTTGTTATATCCAGCCGATTTCTTCCATTTTCGAATTGCCCCCCTTAACAATCGAATTTCCCCCCTGTGGGGCGTGGGCCCCACGTTGGGAAACACTGGCCTAACTGGTGTCAGAAGTTTTTGAACGAATCCATCGCCTGCGTGAGTGTGTAATACCTGAACGGAATTTGAAAGTAAAACTGAATCCACCGCGTGTGTGTGTAAACTAACTTAACGTAATTTAAAACTCAATTACAAACGAGAACGAAAGAGTGAATATTGACTGAAATTGAAAGCATATGTACATTTAATGAATTGATATGAAAACGATATGCAGCATGTTTTCAAGGTGACGTTTCATTTGATGTTCCACGGCTGTTGAAGATTACGATAAATACTACACGACAGAAGACAAGACGACCGACAAAACTCACAAACATATATTACGCATTCCAGTCCTCTCCTCTGAAAAGTGGACTTGACAGACAGAAATTTTTGGGTTTTTTGTGACTGTGCTCCGATACTAATTGTTGCTTCTCTACACACCAGAAGTAGAGGGTAAAGTTGATGCCAACAGCCCAGATACTGTAACAGACTCGAGCAGAAAATTATCCTCGGGTGCAGAGTGAAAAGCAAGACGTTTACAGAAATCAGATAAGTACCCCATTTTTGATAGTGTGTGTTAAAGTGGCACCTTATTTTTATTTTAAAATTGCTGTAAATCAACATCTGTATTATTGCATTGCTTTGCATATTATACATTATATTATTAGTAGACATTGCAATTTTTGAACATAACCTGTAACAATGTCAACTTTTAAAGAATGCATTGAGGCAGGGAAAGATCTAGGGTATAGTGGAGACAGATTAGAACAATGGGCAGAGAAGAAGTACAAAGAGCATACTGCTGCAGAGAGGGAAGAGAGATATAGAAGAACTGCAATTGAGAAAGAAGAGAGGGATAGAAAAGCTGCTGCAGAAAAAGAGGCAAAAGATGCAGAGAGGGAAGAAAGAGCACAAGAACGCTTACATAAGAAAGAACTAGCAGATATAAAGAGCTAGAGTTAGCAGAAGCTACCAAATTAAAAGAAATTTAGGCACAAACCCAGTTAAAATTGAAAGAACTGGAGGTCGAATATCAGGTGCATATTGCGACTACGAAGTTGAAAAGTAAGGAAGAAGAAAACAAGTAGAATAAGTATAAAGGTATAGTTAAACCATTCTGCCAAAGCGACTAAATTTCTGCATGGTCTGAGAACTTCGAGTTCCAATTAAAATACCAAGAAGTGCCGAGAGAACACTGGGCCAGGATTTATATGAAAAATTTCTCAGGGGAGCCTTTGAAGGTAATAGAGTCTATTCCACAAGAATTAAGAAATGATTATGACTATATACACCAACGCATCATGCAGCACTTTTTGTTAGATGCACCAGGGTATCAAGTACAGTTTTCCAAACTAAAACCAAAATCAGATCAGACGTTCATTGATTACGTTTCTTACTTACAAGATATATATATAATAAGTGGCAGAATTCTGCAAAGATAAATAAGAGCTATGAAAAGTTAAGAGATTTAATGATTATGGACACAATTATTTCAACAATTCCAAGCCCTTTTGCAAAATTTTTACAACAGTCTAATGTTGAATATTTAGAACAATTAGAAAAGAAAGGGTCAGCTTATTTTTCTTCCAGTAGGAACATCTTTAGTTCTAACATCGACGAAAATAATATCGTAGAAGCAGCAAACACTAAACCACAGAAACCATTCAAATACAGAGAGAAACAAAGATCCAATGCTCCTCAATGTCCATACTGTAAATGTTCTCATCTTCAATATGAAATGTGTGATTCAAACCCAGGTTATCCAGCTCACCTGGATATGATGGTGAAAAAACAGCAGGGTAAAAGAGAAACTTACCGGCGTGCTGTTAAATGATATTTTTGCAAAGCTTACGGGCATTATAGTAGCATATGTCAAGGTCGCCAAAGATTGAGAAGTGTGAATGCAGTACTCATTGACTCATCTTCTGAAAGCGAGTGTGAGGAAGAAGAAATGAAAGATTGTGAAGAGAATGCTCTGGCAGCAATTGATATCCTCAATTATGACAGATGTCAAACTTGTCATAAGTTCCACGAGGATGGTATTTTGAAATGCGGACATACAATCCCAATTGCCAATGAAAATGCCAATGCAGTAATTTCCGACATGGGAAGATTAACCTTCCACCAGGGGATGGTTAACGATAGACCTTGTCAAGTCTTGCTTGATTCTGGATGTACGTTAATTGGTCTAAGAAAGGAGTTGGCTAACGCAGAAGATTACACAGGCGAGTTTGTGAATTGCCGAACATTTTCAGGCAATGTGGAGAAATACCCACTGGCCACAGCTGGCATTTGTACATCCTTTCTTACAGGCACATTTAAGTGTGCAATTCTGGACGACCTTTGTACAGACCTTATTATAGGGTGTTTACCGGACGTAAAATACTGCACGCGCAAAGAGATTAATGCATGGGAGAAAAAGCATATAAAAAGAAAACTAGTAATGAAAGTAACCACCACTAATAAAGAATTAAGTAACCAAGAACAGCAACTGAAATGTAAAAAATTCAAGGGACGCTACTGTTCAGAACACGACAAAACAACATGGAAGGTTACATAACACAGATTCTTTTCAGGCAAATTATTGTGACACTATAAACAAAATTGTTAAAAACCAGACCAGGAAATCATCAAAAAGTTGCACTACCAGTATAACAACATCACAAGACAACACTGACACTAACAGAAAGGATACACTAAAGACAACCCATACACCGGACTTAAAACGAAACTCAGATATCCAACAGCCTTGTGCTAGAAGACGACAAAATCTGGAACACACGAACAGTAACACATTGCACAGTGACATGTGTTTCAAGGGACATAATGAAAGTGACGGAAAGCAGAACACAAACCTGTTAATATTGCGCATAATCACTTCCATTGCAATTATATCATTAATGTTGTTGAAGGTTATATGGACAGCATGGTGTGCTTACCAACTGCAACCAACACCAATCATGTGTCTATTGATTATCATATTAATGTTGCTTGCGAATGTTGAAATAGGGTATAATTTTCCACCAATTTTGAATGACATTGTGAACGAAAGAAAAATTTTCATTTCATTCTGCAATAATTTAACATCTATACTTTTTACTTGTATGCAAAATGTGAAATATAATCTGGCCGTGATAAAATTGTTTGGACTCACTGTGAAACCAACAAAGGTAGAGTTGGCTTTTGAAGAAATTGAATTTCTAGGCCATAAAATATCTAAAGGCCACTTGAGTACTGATGATAAGATCGTGACTAAGATTCTAAACCTCACGATGCCAACAACTAAGAAACAAGTGAGAAGCTTGTTAGGCCCGGTGAACTATTACAACAAGTTCATACCAAATTTGGCACAAATTACCAGTGTATTTTCAGATTTGTTAAAAACTAATTCAAAAATCAATGTACAAGATGCTACTTTAAATAACGCAATGTCACAATTGAAGTATTATTTTAGTAACATCCCTATTTTGAGGTTACCTAATAGAGACCTAACTTATACCCTCAGAACAGACGCAAGCACCACGACCATCTCTGGGGTGCTTCTCCAGGCCTACGACGGTATTTTCCATCCAATAGTGTACTCAGTAGGAAGCTGACTCCAGAAGAATCAAAGTATGGAGTGTCTCAACTAGAGGCTCTTGCAATTGTGTATTGTAATACTAAATTAAATAAGTATCTTGCCGGAACACATTTCGTCGTTGAAACTGATAATTCCCCGTTAACGGTCATCGAGAAGGGACAACCGAAGAACAATCGCATCTATCGTTAGGCCCTCATTCTGCAAAATTACTCGTTTTCCGTGAAACACATAAGAGGTTGTAAAAACACTTTAGCCGACTTGCTAACCAGACCCTCAGACTTCTCAGTCGAGCAGAGGAACGACACTACATCATCGCCGTCATCTGGAACGACTACATAGTTAGTTAGTGTACATAGTTAGATTACATTATTGATATTATGATAGACATAACATGTACCGAGTTCACCTTATTTTTTTTTATTGAAGTTGCACTATCAGATAAATTTCCCGTTTAGCTAGAATATAATACCAATTTTTATATTCACATAAATTTATCAATAAGGTAGATGTCATAGGCCGAGAAATATGCAGAATTATTCAGCTGCGTTATAAAGTAAAGTAATATTTAGGCAATTAACAGCAACAAAGTAGTATATTACAAATTACATTTCTCTAAAGAGACTACTTTGGTAAATACTAGTAATATTAGTTCATCATGCAATAAATTGCATTAATTTAGAATTAAATACAGTTAGAAATTCTTACTTTAATTAAGTAACAACATTGTAATTAAAGGGAGCTAACACATTTCTACTATAGCTATTTAGTTTAGTTAAATTATATTTCCTTGGTTAATAACACCCATTAGACCAAAGTACAGAAAGGCAATTACAGTTTTTTCCCTTAGTATTGCCCAGAGCAATCAAACAATCTTGTAAATAATTAGTGTACGATAGAACTTATTGCTATTAAAATAATACACTATTAAATATAAATCAGCTCGATAGCATGTTTAAAACGAGCGTATTTTATTTCAACAAGATAAACATTTTTAATAATGCATTGTGTAACTGAGTGAGCGAAAAGTGTATGATAGAAGGAATGAATGCATTAAAATAAAAAGTATGAATATTGGTGCGATTTTTTGCACACAAGTTTTTTTTTAAATGATCTGTCTTCGTCTTCTGTGTAACACATGTGAGCGTGCAGTTGAATTTGTTAACTTGCAGTTTTATGTGTGTTATAATTACAATTACATTGCAATTATGGTGATATTTTCAAGAATCCCAGTTCGACGACTCATCTCAAAAATTGAGCATAAGCCTTCAATCGTGAGATGTAGAAACCTACCTGTGACACTTGAAACCCTAAAATACACAGACTATAAACATACACCTATGTTTCTAATTTAAACATACACTAATAATAATAGAACACGCAAACAAACGGAATGCGAACATATAACGTACAAACATCAATTTTGAAATAAGGGAGATCACACTTTTACAGGGGATACAAAAGATTAATATGAATTATGAGTACACATTTGTAAAATCTATCAACAAACGGAAGCTAGACAGGTAGAGATCAGCAGACACAGAGCTTGTAAAAGATGTTGAGATAACATTTCACGGGAGCCATGAATAATATATTCATGATTTGTCTCCGTAAAAGGAACAAATTGTTTCGGGGCATCAATTTTCGATTTTTGAGAGGTGTTGCATTTTATGATTTAACCATAATTGTAAGACAAACTTACCTTGCGTCGTTAACATCTTCCAGTAGGGGAACATTACATGTATGTTACACTGATCAAAGACCAGTGGGTAGATAATTCAACTGGGTTTCATACCCATATGAGTCAGAGTGGTACCTAAATAAAGTGGTTGACTAATTCCCACAACACACTGACAAATTAGTTCCGACTAATTTTTCAAATGCTTATACGACATTGTGTCACACCTTTTGGAATGATTTCGGTGACACAATACCGGGGGGTGGGGGTATGGGAGAATGTCAGAGTGTTGAAATGTAGGTACAGGACATAGAGAGGATAAAGGGACAGAACAGAGTTAGAACGACTGAGATAACGACATACAGGACATAGATAAGGACATCTACAGTATAGCCGACAGAGTAGAGACAGGAAACAAGTCAAGACACAGAATGGTCATAAGACAGGACATCTACAGGACAGTAGGTAAATAGATAAAGTGGAGACAGGACATAGGTGGAGACACAAACGTGTCATAGACAGGACACCGGCAGGACCAGGCCGGGTGTTAGGAGGGGACGCCAGTTCACGGGACACTGCCCTGAACGGACTAGACGTCAGTACACTGAATAACCCAGCTTAGCACGGACGGACTGCAGTACAACGAGACTGTTAAGACAGTACGGGGTTTACGGACGGCACGGGGTCAAGTACGACAAGTCCAGCCAACCATCTTGGGAACGCCAGACGGGACCCAGACAGTTTCAGGGGAGGACGCTTGTGTTTTCGAGAGCAAATGCTTAGCTTGCGAGAGTGCTAGTTTGAAGATAGCGAGTGTAGGACTTGTGTAATTGACTGTGTGCTATAAGCGTATGTAAGGCGGCATTTGTATATTTATGTAAGGGAGCCACCGCCTGTGTATACCTTGTAATTATATCAGGTTCGCCTGAAATAAATGATAGAAGTACCATATGCACGACTGATGTTTCCTTGAGTGCGTATGAAGAAGCTAGAGTGCCTGTGTGCGATGTGAGACGCTGACACTCTCACGATGTTTATACTTTACCTCGACACCGCAAGGTACAAGAGGAACATGATGAGATGAGATGAGATGAGATGAGATAGCGTCGCTGCTGGTAACTGATGGTATGACATTTTATCGAGATGGCCGAACCATTTGATCTTCTGTCTTTCAGTATATGTGGCACAAGGTGTTGATCCCACTGTCTGTCTGATAACATCAATTATTACTTTGTCTCCCCCGAAGTCGGAGAGTGTCTGCCTGCACGGCGAGGGACTACCAGTCTGCACAATGATTAATAAGCCAGACATGGGACAACGCATACTCACGCAAACATCAAGTCCTGTATGACATCACATTGATGCTGGACAACAGGATGTCTTCATCCGACATACAGGACTTCGCGCTGGAGATCACAGCCAGCGAACACAAGCAAGCAAGCAAGCATTACTTTGTCTCGAATAGATAGTAAAGTTGGCAGATCTTCTCTGGTTTCTCATCCCGCAGGTGTTGCTTTGCGTATTTGTGGTTTGGATAGTGTCCAAGTTTGACATTGGTAGCATAGAGTTAGTATGAATATGCTATTTCATTATATGTCATTTTGTGGACATATGTATATTTGGATGTTTCACTATGGGTGTCAGTTGATACATATTTGCTTTTTTTTTTTACATCTGATTTTGATTTATGTCTATTCTGCCATCCCCTGTGATCATACAACTGATTATTTTGTCAGGAATAACACTCAATGGACACAACACGGACTGAGAAATGCCAGTAGAAGAAACATGATGGAAAGCTATAGAGTTGTTTTAGTTCACTTTGGATATTTTGGCTCCATAATCAGCCGTCAGTGGGGCTGTTCACAAGAAGTCAGACGCAGGCTGCTATAACAATGCAGAGTTTAATCAGTGTCGAGAATCTTTGGCACAACACCAGCAAACAAGTTCAAGTAACGTTGTTGAGAACTTGCATCTTTCCTGTGACAACAGATGGATGTGAGCCATGGACCATTTCTCGTTGACTAAAGAAGAAAATGTTACAGAAATATTCTTACAATGCCTTAGACCACGAGGACTACCACAAGGGGCCAGCAATTTCATCTGTGCTTTTCAGTTTATCATTCTCTAAATCATTATAAAATTCAAAATGCTGTCACCACTACTATCTGCTGTTGGTGCATAAACTTGTATGACGTTGACATCAAAAGGTCTTCCACTCAACTTCACCAGTAACACTCTGTCTGATACTGTCCAATACCCTTTGATCGATGTTGATCTCTCTGTATCCATCATTATAATAAATATTACTACTCCTCGCTGTTGTTTCTCTCCACCAGAATAGATTATTCTATATTCTTCAGATGTTATAATTATTATAATGCCAGTTCCTGTCTATCTGGTTTCACATATACTTAACAGGTTAATATTTAGTCTTCTCATTTCATTCTCTTCAATTAGTCGATATTCACTGAAAGAGATGTTAAGGATGAGATCAGAGCACCTGTGGACATGTCCGGAATGTGATGATTATCATATCATCTTTAGTAAAGATTCTCTACTAATCACTAAGTCTTCCTCTCTGGAACCCTCTTCTTCTTCTTCTTCTTCAGCGTTCCGAGCCATTGAGGTTCTTTGCTGCAAATACAATCCGTCTCCATTCGTCTCTCTGGTGGACCTTCTCTTGCCAGTGGTTGATTCCAAGTGCTTGTAGGTCTGTACATGTATTATCTCTCCACCGCCTTCTTGGTCTACCTCGGGGTCTATGGTCATTTATTTCCTGAGTGTAAGCGAGTTTTGTTTCCCTATTATCTTCCATTCTTTCTATATGCCCCAGCCATTGTAGTCTATTAGCCTTCATGATACCAGTGATTAGCGGGGACTTAAACAGATCATAAATGTCTTTGTTACTTCTTCTTTTCCACTCTCCACTTTGTGTATCCCTAATGGGTCCAAAGATGCGTCTTAAAACTTTGTTCTCAAAGGTTTGTAACAAGGCTTCGTCTCCTTTCGTTGTACTCCAGGTTTCAGAGCCATACAGCACAACTGGTCTGATCAGTGTTTTGTATATTGTGATTTTGGTGTTACGAGATAGCGCCTTTGATTTTAGTAGATGTTGTAGTGCATAGTATATCTTATTTCCAGAGTTGATTCTAGTTTGTATTTCTTCCCTTATGATGTTGGAGCAGTTGAAGATCGTACCCAGGTATTTGTATGTTTCCGTTCTTTTAATGGTCATATTATCTATTTGTATGTGGCCAGAGTTTCTAGCCATTCCGTCTCTTGAAATTACCATATATTCTGTCTTATCTTGGTTGATAACCAGCCCCATCTGTTGGGCTTTTTCCTTTAAGTGAGTCAATATTTCCAATGTCTTTTGTTCACTTTGCCCTATAATATCTATATCATCTGCATAACCAAGCAGCTTGGAACCCTCTGGATGAAATAAATAAATAAAGTGCGACTTAAAACACACAGCGAAGAGAATTGCAGAGATGAATTTTATGGGGAGGACATGAAAGGTGCTCTAGGAGAAACAAAATATAGGAGAGTTTGGTCGAGTTTGTTGATGTAGATAAAAGGTAGCGCGCAAGGCAGAAGAAATCATCATAAATGTAGGGAAATGGCGAATGCAGACGAGCACGAAGCAGGCAATGATACTGGAGATAAACCAAAAGTATAACCGACAAAGCAAGAGATTCAGGGGAAAATAAACATTCTGATTCAGGTAATAATATTAATAATTAGCGATACTCTGTAGTTAGTAGTATGCAACCTTCATAATGTGCGATTGATAACAACAAAATGATGCTACTTGTTTCATTGCTATTACTATTACAGTATTATAATTATTACTATAAAAAGAGTGTTGAGGGGATACATAGATGATAGAGCCTGTTCTTTTGTATGGATGTGAAACTTGAACAATGTTACAATGTATAATCATTATACATTATAATAATGTATTGTATTGTGCAGTCAAGCTGAAAAACATCTGCAGAAATGTGGTTTCTGAGGAAAATGCAAAGAATACCATGGACAGATAGAAAAACCAATGACCAAGTACTACAAGAGACAAATGAAAATCGTAGATTGATTGATTAGAGAAATTAGACGTAGACAGTCAAAATTTTTTGGACATGTTATGAGAAGAAATGGACTGGAGAACTTAGTGACAGCTGGCAAGATCGAAGGGAACAGACCAAGAGGAAGACCGAGAGGAAAATACCTGGATGGCTTGGCCACATGGCATGGACGAGACAGGAACACTGAGCTGATCCACAACTCTGGTGATCGAGTGAAATGGCGAATCATGACCGCCCACGCTTTCCGGCATGGCACATGATTGATTGATTGATTATTACTATTATACTATTATAGTAAACTAGCACTGCCTGCTGCTTAGTTAGTCTGCCCAGAAATAATGAAATTCTGAAATGAATGAATTGATTATTAAGTGCCTGCTTTCATATCAATATCATCAATTAATTCAGTTATTTTAATTTTGAAAACCGTCGTCTGTTGCATCGTTATGAAATTTTTCCTGCCATCTTATATGGAAGTGTCTATTCGTAGGGCCCTGTGAATAAACAAAGCGTCTATTCGCAGGGCACGGCTGGTCACGTGATTTAACGTAAGTTTGCGGCTATATTATACATTTTCGTTGATTGGAAAACGTGTCGTCAGTGGCATAGTTGATAGTGTCCCTATAGTGACCCTATAGAGCTCGAGGTTCGTTTCCTTGCCGGACAATTTTTTTTTTTATTGTTCAGCAATTAATTGGATGAAAGTCAAATGTCAATCGTTTGTTTCCTTGCCGGACATTTTTTTTTAAAAATTGTTCAGCAATTAATTGGATGAAAGTCAAATGTCAATCGTATTGGTCCTCGTTGCTTTGCACTACGGAAATTCCAATACCCAACCCACACATTTTTGAGTCCCAAACGTTCCGTTTTCCTTCTAACCCTTCTGGCTCCAGCCCTCTTCTTCCGTTTCCTTCCCCTCTCCCCTACCTCTTCTCCTCCGCTTCATTCTCTCCCCGCTGCCTATTGTCAAAAGTATCGAGCACAAAGCACGTACTCCGTTGCTTCGCCGATAATTCTTTGTATTAGTCATAGTTGGTTAGGTAGGTGGGTAGTTATACACGAAAGTTTTAGTTTTGTTTAGTTGATGGATCAACATCACGGCATACAGGTGCAACCCACAAGTGCTCCGTTCTCCTCCTAACTCAAACCTGAGTCTGGAGAAACTCAGCTCAATGCACGCAAGGCGAGGATCCTGTAGTAGATTTTTAACTCGAAATTAATACACACGGGCGTCCGAACTCACTACCCAGAGACCAGGGGAAATGTATTATTACTACAGGTCCACGAGAAAAAAATCCCGAAAAAGACACGAAAGTGGTTAAGTAGGCAGGTAGATGGGTTGTTAGACAAATAGATGGTTAGATAGGTAGATATGTTGGTAAGTAGACAGGTAGGTAGTTAAGTAAGCAGGTATGTGGGTAGCTAGGCAGGTAGGTGGATGAGTAGGTACGCAGGTAGATGGGTAGCTGTAGGACCCTTCGTAGGGCTCTGTGAATAAACAAAGCGTCTATTCGCAGGGCCCTGCGAATAGACTCTCCCATCTTATATTTACCCAACCCCCACCCAAGGAATATGTCTTTGATAGGTCCAAAAGCAACTTAAATTTAAATCATGTAAAGCAGCGACAGTTCTTTGATGTTTTGGTGAAAAACTAGTGATTTCTCTAACAAACTTGTTTTACAGTAATTTTCCGCCAGTTCGGATGACGACACAAACCAGGCAAGTGCGAGGCACTTGATCACTTGTCATAAGCATAAGGCCAGTCCTATGTCCCATGAGAAAATGAACTATTCAGTGCGCTAATGTTTCCATGTGAAGAGTTAATACATTTAATAACATGGACTTCATCTCTGTCCCATAAATTATACATGGCATATAAACAAACTTTGAAATCTGCTGTACAGTCTCCAGAACATAAATAACAATATTTTTGTTTTTGGTGGTAATTTTTGTTGGGTGGACATAATGATAAGGTTATATGTTAAATCTCATCATTTTCCCTCAGTTGGTTGGTTACTGAGATATGGAATTTTATATTGGGGCAGACAAAAGTAAACAGACTATAGTTAGTTTAACCTAAACTAGTTTAGAAGAGTACTGAACTAGAGTATAGATAGAGTCCATTAAAAAATGATTGAGATTGCCAACATTCACGATCAGTTTTGTTTTTGTGAAAACTGTTGCATCGTTATGATATGTTTCCTGCCGTCTTATATTTACCCCCGCCCAAGGAATATGTCCAATGGCAACTTAAATCATGGAAAGCAGTGATATTTCTTTGATGTTTTGGCTACAAAATAGTGAATTCACGCTAACAAACTTGTTTTACAGTAATGCCATCAATTTGGGTGACGACATAAGGCGTATCCAGATTCCTGTGGGAGTGGGTGCAATGTCTGCTGTGCTGAGACGGAACATGATTACCTGTTTTGCATGACGATTATAGCTGTGAATTTGTCTGTAGTGGACTTCCTTCTTAATGGCCAAGATGTTGGTCCTCTTTTCATTGAAGTTTATAGATTGACTAGCTGACCCGGCCCGGCATCGCCCAGCTCCTGGTGTGGAGCATCTCATTTAATTCATATAAGTAGTCATATAAGCTCACGTTCCCGTTCCCGACTATCTATCTGTCTATCTGTCTGTCTATCTGTCTGTCTGTCTGTTTGATCCGGCCCGGCTTCACCCAGCCCCTGATGGGGAGCATCTAATTTAATTCATATAAGTAGTCATATAAGTTCCCGACTGTCTGTCTGTCTGTCTGTCTGTCTGTCTGTCTGTCTGTCTAATCATTTATTGGTTGCAGTTAGAACAACCTTAGATAAACGAAGACCAACTTACAAAAAGCATTAGAAAGAGCACTTGAAAGATCTTTACATCTTCCCCAACAATTAACTTGGGTAAATGGAGCAGCGGCAGCAGCAGAAGAAGAAGAAAAAGGAGGAGTAGGAGCTGGGAGGAGGAAGAGGGAGGTGGAGGAGGGAGGAGGAGGGAGGAAGAGATAGGCGGAGAGAGGAGGAGGAGGGGGGAGGAGGAGTAGTAGGGAGGAGGAGGAAGTAGGAGGATGAGGGAGGAAGAGGAAGGAGGAGGAGGGAGGAGAAGAACGCAGGAGGAGGAGGGAGGAGGAGGGAGATGGAGGAGGAGGAGGAGGGAGAGGGAGGAGGAGAGAGGATGAGGAGGAGAAGGGATGAGGGAGGGGGAGGGAGGAGGAAGAGGGAGGGGGAGGACGTAGGAGGAGGAGGGAGTAGAAGGAGAGAGGAGGAGAAGGGAGGAGGAAGGAAGAGGAGTGATTAGGAGGAGGGAGGAGGAGGAAGAGGGAAGAGGAGGAGGGGAAGAGGAAGAGTGGAGGAGGGGAGAAGAAGAGGAGGAGGAATATAACGCATATGCCTGCAGATTTAATAATGGCTGAAGTTGTTCCATGTCTTCTTAGAGTTGGCGACAGTGTAAAGAAATATAAAATCTTCAAACTTGATAGAGATAAGGTAACTATTATTTATTTATTCTTTAAGCATTAAAAGATGAGTTACAATGTTATGCATTATGCATTATTTTTATGAAAACTTTGAAAATGCCTTAAAGATTGTATCACTATTTATTATAACTCATATGCCGGTATATAACTATGGACTAAGAGTTTATAAATCTTTGAAAACGATGCAACAATATGACTATAAGTTATACAGAAAAGTTATGCCCCTTGAAATAACTTTTACAGAGTTAAGTCCCCTCGCTGTATATAAATTACAATGTAAAATGAAAAATTAAATAATATTCAGTAAGCAGCCGATTTCACACTAAAAAAATATGACAGTTGGCTGCGCTGGAATGAAAGGAAGACGTGTAGAAAATTTCATCTCAATCGGATGGGCCGTTCGCGAGCGCATAAAGGACATACAGACGGAGATTCTATTTTATATATAAGATTCATATGTTTGTGTGTTGTCCCCTCATTCGTTATGTTTGTTCTCACATTTCTTGTTATGCCACAGTATGTCAGTTTCCACCACAATATTACTCCTCTGTTGGTATTCAATGCGTTTAGTGTTGTTGTTTTTTTTCTTTTTTCAAAGCCAGTTGTTTGTCACCATAGAGAGCTTACGGAACTGAAAATTCATCACTGTGGAATACAAACTGTTGCAATTGACAAGCTGTATTGTTTGTGCCGATGCTGTAATGTTAAGGGCCTGCACTTCTTCTGAATAGTTGGAGCAAAAATATCCCAGTAGGTGTGCATGTGGATTCATGTCTGCGATCTTCCCAGACCTTAATTTGTGTTGGACGATTCCAGTAGGTTGATGACTGCTCTCGGTTGCATAAAATTAAATCCATCCTTTCTCCAGTAGTCATCTTCCTCTTTCAACACATTGGTCCTCACAGTTTTTCCACTAACTTTTATCAATATTTAATAGCATGGACTGGGTTAATATCTTGTCAGACAATTTGAATATTGTATTGTCAGCTGCCATCTGTCCTTTAATTTTAGCCCACACAAGTTCTATAGGGTTAAACTGAGAATGGTACGGTAGAAGTCTCAAGCACCCATGGACATGCTCTTCTATCAACTTGTCGATTTGATATTTCTTGCTTTTTGGCGTCTGTTTTACAAGGGACAACAATTCTAGCTTGAAATATGTTTCTGGAAACGAAGTGTCTATTCATAGTGCACTATGTATAAATAAAGTGTCTATTCATAGCGCACTATGTATAAAGTATTCCTTTATACATAGTTAACTGTCCCGGCTGGTCACGTGATTTGCCAAGTAACAGTAAGTGTACAGAAACGCAAGTTAACAATTCTTAAACTCGCCTGAGACACAATTATTTGTATTGGGGATACCAATCTGGAAAATTATTCTTGATATTCAAACAGCCATACTTCAACTATGTATAAAGTATCGATTCATAGCGCACTATGTATAAACAAAGTGTCTATTCATAGCACACTATGTATAAACAAAGTGTCTATTCATAACGCACTATGTATAAAGTATTCCTTTATACATAGTTAACTGTCCCGGCTGGTCAAGTGATTTGCCAAGTCACGTGACTTAACGTAAGTTGTTTGTGGCTATATTATACATTTTCGTTGATTGGAAAATGTGTTGTCAGTAGCATAGATGATAGTGTCCCCGCCTGATGGTCAGGAGCTCGAGGTTCGTGTCCTTGCTGGACAATTTTGTTTTTTTTTAAAAATTGTTCAGCAATTAATTGGGTGAAAGTCAAATGTCAATCGTTTGTTTCCTTGCTGGACAATTTTTTTTAAATTGTTCAGCAATTAATTGGGTGAAAGTCAATCCTTTATCTCTTTGGGTATTTAGGATTGTGTTGTTTAAAGTGAGTGTAAGTTAGTTAGTGTTTCCTCTTGAGCCCTGACTGTACTGGACTTAGGTATCAGTACAGAGCAGGGTAGGTGGTTGCTTCTATAATCCCCAAGGACACTCCATTTTATGTCTGATGCTGCCTCTTTTGATACAAGTGCCAGGTCGATGGCTGTGTCAGGGTTCCCCGGTCTCATTGCCTGCCTAGTTGGTATCCCATCATTTAGACAGACAACATCCGTCTCAAGCGAGGCCTCAGCAAGAGCAGTGCCCTGCGTGTTCTCTCTCGACCTGTCCCACTCTTTGGAGAGTGCACTGAAGTAACCACATAACATAACAGATAGGTAAATGAAGAATGTGTTGAGTTAAGAACCGACATCACTGCACTCAGGACATTCCCATACGTGCTCCGTCCCCTCGTTCAACAGCCAGCGAAGAGTCATACTACTAATCGTTCCCACCTCTATCTGATTAAAAGTTCTCCTGGTCTTCTCTCTCAGTTTTGAGATTCTTTCCAGAACCCCTGCCGAACCCCCACAATCTCATTCTTTCCACGTATGGGTTCTCAATCTGTTCTCAATCATTCTACACGAAACATTCCTTTCTCCACCTTGCTAAGCATACACTTTGAATCCGTAATGAATACGTGTGGTGCTGTAGTCTTCTCTAGCCACCGGAATGCCGCTGTTACTGCCTCCACCTCCATTCACCACCCAGGTGTAATAGTACAGGTGTCAGAAGTCCAGGAACCCATGCGCAATGCAACCTTACGCTCATAAAGGACTGCCGCAACCCATCTAACAAGGCAAGGGCAGACCTCCATGTCCAACAGTGTGTTTATTAACCGATCATACCTAACCCTGTTATGCGCATCCTCCAGGTACCTGGGGTGTCCACACTAAATCTCTCAACCAGTCCCAACTCTCTCTCTGCTTATGCAAGATTCCCCACTTACATATATATTTATCAGGTTCCAGATGTATCGGCCGATTTGTATCCGCATTCCCTGCACCTCTTTACTCTCCTGACCCCACCCACTCATATCTAGTATTGAATGCTGTAAACCGTCCTTGACTACCAGAGCCTGCCCATGTCTTCCCTGCCCAGTTGGGTTGATGTAATATGTATAGCCAGGGCACTTAAAAGAGTTCGTATTCAGCTCCTGTAACATCAGGACATCAAATTCGTAGACCAGTTTCTCCAGTATTTGTCCTCGTTGCTTTGCACTACGTCAATTCCAATACCCAACCCGTACATTTCTCAGTCCCAAACGATCCGTTTTCCTTCTACCTCTTCTGGCTCCAGCCCTCTTCTTCCTTTTACTTCCCCCCTCTCCCCTACCTCTTCTCCTCCGCTTCATTCTCTCCCCGCTGGCTGTTGTCAAAAGTATCGAGCACAAAGCATGTACTCCGTTGCTTCGGCGATAATTCTTTGTATTATTCATAGTTGGTTAGGTAGGTGGGTAGTTAGACACGAAAGTGGTTAAGTAGGCAAGTAGGTGGGTTGTTTGACAGATAGATGGTTAGATAGGCAGATATGTGGGTAGGTAGACAGGTAGGTAGTTAAGTAAGCAGGTATGTGGGTAGCTAGGCAGGTAGGTGGATGAGTAAGTACGCAGGTAGATGGGTAGCTAGATCCAACCCGACACTCGCTCGTCGATCATCTGTGTTCCACCATGCCAATTCATACATCTATTTCAACCTCTCCCTGCAATACTCTGAACAGGCAGGTTGACCGGCCTAGCGACCGAGAGAGACAGAGAGAGAGAGAGGCAGTCAGAGATACAGACAAATAAACAACGGATATATAAACTGGCAGACAGATAGAGAGTCAGACACACGCATACATACACACAGAGAGTCAGCCAGAAAGACAGTTTGTTAGACAGAGATTCAGACGACCGTAATCATGTCTCTCTGAGGTGGCGCATATTACTGTCAGCTTGGACCAGAATTATCAGGACATAAATAGTAGGAAATAGTAGGTCGGTAACGTAAACAACGATGGATGCCTGTAAACAGTAAGTGTACTGAAACGCAAGTTAACAATTCTTAAACTCGCATGGGACACAATTATTTGTATTGGGGATACCTATCTGGAAAATTATTCTTGATATTCAAACAGCCATACTTCAACTATGTATAAAGTATCGATTCATAGCGCACTATGTATAAACAAAGTGTCTATTCATAGCGCACTATGTATAAACAAAGTGTCTATTCATAGCCACTATGTATAAACTCTCCCTTCCGGAATTGGTATGTTTTCCCTTCGCAGCCATATCTTTATTGCTTCCTTTGTGCTCAATGCCGTAGGTATTTTGTCTTCTTGGGCAACAACATTGTGATATGATGCATTGTCCATAATTAGACAAGACGGTCTATCTAGAGATCAATCAATCAATCAAATCAGGTGCTGTCTCCACAATGATGGTTGGCTGCAATGGATCTCCAACACTGTCTGTCTCTCGCCTTGACTGTACATTCTGTCAGGCTGATGTTCGTCCATCTCTTGATGTTATCTTCCCACTTTTATCGTTGTCTACCTCTTGCTTGCTTGCCCTCAACTTTGCCTTCCAGTATGGTTTTTATAAGAGTATCATGTCTTTTAACATGGTCAAAATATTTCACTTGCCTCCTCTTTATTTCTTTCATCAACTCTCTCTTCATTCCCAGTTTTTCTAGAACCTCTGCATTTGATTGATTTTGTTTCCATGAAGTACAACATATTTGTCTGTATATCCACATCTCCAGGACTTCTATGCGACTTTCTAGTTGCTTGTTCAATGTCCAGGTTTCTGCGCCATACAGTAGCGTTGAATATACGTAGCATTTGACAATTTTCATTTTTAATGCGTTATTAATCTCTCTAGATGTTATTACTGATTTCGTAGCGTTGAAAGCATTTTTGGCTATTCCTATTCTCTTTTTGATTTCTGTTTCACTTCTGCCATCATCTGTTATTATATGTCCAAGATAGGAGAAACTTGTTACTTGTTCTAGTATCTGCCCGTTTACTGTGATGTTCATTGATGACCTTTCCTTTTCACTGCTCATTATCATAGTTTTTGGTTTTTGGATGTTAATATCTAAGCCACATTCTGCACTGTGCCTGTTTACTTGTAACTCTTGCTTACTTTCTGCTAGTAATACGGTATGATTCTTCCATTGATGTTAAGTCCAAGCATTTCAACTTGTTTAAAAATTCTTTCTGTGTATAGGCTGAAGAGTCTTGGGGACAGTACATATCCCTGCCGTACTCCTCATTTTATCTCTATAGGCGACAAATAGTTATTTCCACATCTAATAGACGCCACTTGTTCCCAGTACAAGTTAGTAAGTCTGATGTCCTTTGCATCTACTCCTATATCTTGAAGGTGTCATGTATGCAACACCGGCCTGGTTCTCGGTGGTTGCCCATATATTTATTTGGGTTCGAATTACTTTCTGCCTTCCCTTTTACCAGATCGTCCCCAGGACGGTTCACGGATGACACTACCCTTATGAAGACTGTGGACACAAGAAGACACCTAACTGACTATAATAGAACAACCTTATGAAAGGAAAATCTAGAATCTTTATTGGAAATTCTGACTTGAACACACAGACGAACAAACTAACAGACAGACATACAGCAATGAACAGTCAATTGGGTGAGAATAGTCTGCTGGACCTTCTCATCATTCCACTCGACAGAAGTCAATGTCTTTAGTGTCTGTATGTAAACAAGGTGATAAGAGTACTTTCACCTGCACCCGTATGATGCCTCCTGGAACCTTGGGACTTGAGCCTGGCAAGTTTCAACTGTCACTTAACACTAAGCTTCAGCACCATATAGCTTCGCAGCAAATAGTCACTTGCTCATAGCCACCAGAAAAAGGTGCCACATCACACAACAAAAGTCCACAGCACCTAGCAAACAGGAATCAGCAGCAGCAAAGGGCAGTTGCCCACCGCCCCTAGTTAACAGCACAGAGGTTCCTGTAGGCAAGAACAGGCGAGGTGTACATATCCATCACACCCTTGCACAATACATACTACATCAACATGCCACACTGACTCCATCTATCTCTTGTGGCCAGGCTCTTGAGCTCAGACCGCATCGTATGTCTGAACTCCCAGACATATCTCACGGACAGATTAGGTTACAGCTCCTAGTAATCCTAACTTAAGTCCAGTAGCTTTTCAGCCACGCGTCTCATCCCTAGTAAATAGTAAATAGGATGACACATTCCCTACCATCTAAGATCTAATGGATAATAGATATAGTGACAGGTCCATTCATAAGGATGGCAAAGTTCTGTACTCCCACAGAGATCATCAAGTGTTATGGTCTGGATCCTCCTTCCTAATCATCATTTTGTCCCATCAGGAAAGTAGATAAGCCTATCAGGATACCTCAGGTCAGTACTCAATTACACCTCCAAAGTTAATGGAAGATACTCAAGCTACATTGATAACTAACCTGAAATACTGAATTAAAGACCAGACAAACAACAGAAGAGTTTGGTGTTCTTGTGTTTGTCCCTTTCCACCCTTCTGCATCGGATAACGGGATTTCTGTTATGTGTGGGTGTATGAATATAGAGACACACATCACCGGAATGAATTCCTTTGTCTGCCTAGGAATTGTGTCGAATCAAAAATCCCAACAATCTGGTTCCGATGAAAGTATAGAGACCGTGCATGACAAGGTATTCCCTTCTCAGTAAGGGAACTGTAGAGTCACACTACACCAATGAAATATCCACGCGATACATGAGTGGGTGTTTCGCCACCGCTATATTGGCCCACGGTTCAATCCCTGGTAGGTGTGAAGATATCTTTCCCCCCTCTGACTAAGACTAGTTAAATAACAACAGGCCTATGGGGCAATAATAACCTAGCTTATAGCCTCCTACATATTTGGGTTTCACCGTAATGAGAAACGTATGTGGTTCTCGTTCGTCACCTGAGTACTTGACAAGTACTAGTTTTAACCACGCCACATGATGATGATCGAAACATACTAATGTCAACATATTCATTAAGGGAATCAAATTAAAGCTCTGTTCAAGAGAAATTCTTCTGTCAGAATCCCAATTCCCTCAGGTACTCCATTATTGAGATAGGGCGTTGAATGTATTGTTAATTTGCTTCAACTAGACTGACCCACTGAGCTGGCCAGCAAAATACATTCCGCCATGTCGGTTGAACACTTAATCTAGGTCATAGAACACACACAGGCCTGCTACACAGCTAGCATGCCTGTTTAACTAGCTGATGCTAGGTCAACATGTAAATATCGGTCAGAGCACAGGATACGGCGCAACTGGCCGACCTGGTCAAGAATTGACTCACCACTGAAATACCAACCATAGTTAAGCGACGCCAAGTATACAAGAGTGTTACCTTTAAACTTAGGAACAACTATGCAACAGACATCCACCCAGTATTCATCAAGCTCTGGGCTGTAGGTTTCCTCTGGATCCCCAAAAGTACAACTTGATACAGCTGGTCAAAGACACGGCCCCTCGTCTCCAGGACAACAATGCCACCACTCTAGATCAATCTATAATTCTATAGGAACTGCATAGATTACAGCTGGTGGACACGGCCGTGAAAGGATAGCTACAACAACACCATTAGCTCTGGAACATTCTCCGTCTCCCCGTGATGTCAGTTATACAGCTGGCCATAGAAGCGGCCTCCTTTCTTGATGACTGTCTACCGAATGCCTCTTCGTGTCAACTCCCGGAAGAACACACTCTCCGGAGTCTGCCGAACTTCTGAGCATTACCTCACGAAAGTGACGGCAACTCAGCATTCCCAGAGTCTTAGCCGAGTGTGCGATTTACAACAGAAAAGATCTACGCACACTCAAATAGTTGCGTTATGATTCTCAGGACCCATGAAATTCATGCCAATCCCGAGATATAACATCAAGAACCAGATGACGGTCCCGACTCTTTTACTCGGAAATTCCCCTCTCACCCGCCACATTGCTTGCAAGTTCGCCGAGATCAAGGAGAAATGTGGCCTGGCCACCTAGACGGGGTGGGGTAGAGTTGGTACTGTGTTGTCCCGTCTGAGACACACTTGCGTTTCGCGACAGAAGGCATGCAATTAGTCGTTCATGTTTGCCTTGGGGCTGATCCTCTTATTTTGTTAGAGTCTATTTGATCAAACTCCAAGCCAATGTGGGCTCAACTGAATACAACTCATAACTTGAATGAATTTTAAACGATGGAGAAATGATGTGGCCGACAATTCCCGATAGAATGAAGCACATTGCTGTTTATTAATCAGCTATTAACGAGATAAATTGTACTCACAGAATGAGTAGATAGTCCTCTACCTGGCTTGTGACACCAGGCCGGCGGCAGAATAAATATAACATTTAACTATCCGTGCGTGTACACCACCCGTTGTTTCTTTCTCTGGGTTTTGTCACCGGCATTCCTCCTTCTCATCTACCCATCAGTCATGATGTTGTAAGAATCAGAGTGTCTAGGTGACCTCTGCTCAAAGTGGTGTCAGTTGACGTTAATTCATTGTTTGCTCTGCCAATGGCGTTTATCCACTATCCTTCCCTGAATATCGTTCTCCACATTCTCCAGTTATGCCAGTGTCTATCCGTTTCTTCAAAGAGTCTACTGTCCCCTTCTATCTCTTCAGAAGTCGCCTTAGTCCTCCCCGAATTTAGAAACACAACCTTTCTGCTTGATGAAATCACAGCGTATCCAATCCTTACGTTTTGTCGTCAGGTTGTCATTCCCGTGACATATTCCTGCATCTTTTGGATTTAGTGCATAGTCGGGAATTCTCAATCTAGCGTGTACCAGGCACCTGCCTTGTGGCAATGTTGTACTCTATCAAAAGCTTTCTTGTAGTCTATAAAACAAACATATATACTTTTTTGAACTTCTATATATCTTTCAATTAACATCCTCAAACCGATAATTTCTTCTCTTGTACCGCTGTTTTTGCAGAACCCAAATTATTCTTCAGCTACTTCCTCATCTATTTTATGTTGAATTCTTTCTTGAATGACCTTGAGTAGTATCTTAGTTATGTGGCTCATTAAGCTAATAGTTCTTTAATCCTCACAATCAACAGCCCTTGGCTTCTTCGGTAGTATGATGAAAATGGTGTTTTCAAATCCTTGGGGATGTACCCAGTATTATATATATATCATTACATAATTCTGTGATAGTTTCAATGCCAAGGCTGGATAAGGATTTTATCATCTCTGTTGTTATCTTGTCAAGACTTGCAGCCTTTCCTTCTTTCATCTTTTTAATAGCCTTTTCTACTTCAGCCATTAATATTTTTGGTCCATCTTGAGTATTATACAATGTTGGTCTATTGACCCTGTTGTCCCAGAATAAATCTTCTGTGTACTCTGTCCATGTTTTAATTACAGCGTTATTAATTATAATTTCTCCATTTTTTCCTCTGATACAACCGTTTCCTGTTATATTATTTTTCTTCTTTGTAAATCTTTTTATATGTTCATGTAATTCTTTTGAGTTGTGTTTTATTTCCAGATCCTCTATTTCTTTGCATTGTTTCTGCAACCACTCTTCTTTGGCAACTCTGCACATGTGACATATTTCTCTATCTATTAATGTATACTCTGGAGTGTTCTTTGCTTTCTTTCTTTGAGACATTTTACTCAAGATTTCATCGGTTATCCATAATTGTTTTTTCTTATTTATCTTCACTGGCAAGGTGGTATTTGCAATCTGAATACAGGTTTTTACACTTTCCCATTTTATATTAATTTTATCCTCAGGATTTTCACGTCTATAATATTGTTCCATACTTTCAATGATTAGCCCATCATATCTATTTTTTACTTCAACCAGGTATAGTTGACTTATTTCTGGTTGTTTCAATGCCGATATATCTACTTGAGGTGTCTTCAATTTCCTTATTCCTGGGTTGTTAAGTTTTATTTGTAATTTTAAAACTACAGGATTATGGTCAGAGTTGATATCAGCACCAGGGTATATTTTGGCATTTTTAACATTGTTTTTAAATCTATTTCTAATCTTAATGTAGTCAGTTTGGTTTCTTGTTCTATCTCCAGGGCTTTTCCACATATACAGTTTCCTAGGGTTATGTTGGAAAAAATGTGTTACAAACAATAAGATTGTTTTCTTCACATAACTGTATCAGCCAGTCTCCTCTGTTGTTTCTGTTTCCCATACCATATTGTCCTACTATCTGCTTATATTTATTTTTTCAAACTTTTGCGTTCATGTTTCCCATGACAATTAGGACCTCTGATGATTTTACAACTTTCATTGTTTGTTGTAGGTCTTAATAATATTCTTCTAGCTGTTCATCACTACAATCAGTTGTTGGAGCATATGTCTGAAGAATTACTATGTTGAACGGTCTTGCCTTAATTTTGAGAAGTATCATCCTATCTAATATATTTCTCTAAATTTCGTTTTACTAAAATTCCTACTCCTCTCTCGTGATGATCTTCTCCTGAGTTGATGAATATGTAATCTTCTCTCCTTATATAACTTGTATTTGTCCATCTTGTTTGAGATACGCCTAAGATATCTAAATTCATGTTTTTTGCTTCGGCAATAAGGTTATCAAACTTCCCTGCTTGATGTTGGGTGCGTACATTCCAGGTACCAATTCTTAGACTTCTACTTTTCAGGTAGATATTGTCAGAATGCACCCTTTCAAAAGAATTTGGGATGCATTCGTCATTATGCACTTCCTTATTCACTATAGGAGTTGTCTCTTCCCTGTGAATATTTACACAGGCTCATCTCCAGGGGGCCAAGAATTACCCGTATCACTTTTTTCTTGTTGTTGAATTGCCATTTGCTGCCTTTGGGATATTACAAGGTGAGGTCCCAATCTCTTCCACGATGGCCAGCCATGTTCACTATCGTGTCCTGAACATGCCTCATGTGTGCCACACTCTGCTATTTCGCTTTCGAAGCCGTTGATCTATTTAGATTCATCCGCCTTCTCCATCATCCCAGTCTTTGTGTACTAGGGTGGGCATTCCCTTAGTAGGATATTACCCCTACTTCACTCATGTAGTTTAGCCAGTCAGCCAAGACTGCTGCCAATGGTGTGGCCACAGCTGTACACAAGCGATATTCGTGGAGCCATACATGAGCTAGGTAAAGAGATGGGAACCAAATATGATCCTGGTCTATCCCTTGGGATATGGCTGCCACTCACCGTGAGGTACTATCCCTTTCTCTTTACCCTACACCACAATGGAAGTATACAGTGCTTCCATCTCTACAAACGCTGTCCTTTACTACTGGGCACATATAGCTTTATCTTTCCATCATTTGCCATTGCAGATTGCCATTTCTTTTCATTTGTGTGGTGCGCATTGATCCAGGTTTCATCCAAATACTCTAGGTCATAATTTTCTTTGCGCATTTCCCTTATTTCACATAGGTATTTGCTTCTCATGGCTCCTAAATGCAGTTGCTTGCAAATTATATTTCTACCTACCTTGTCCTTTCTAAACGAGAAGTCTAATGTCCTTATAATTTTCCACATGGTTGTCTTGGATAGCTCTATGTCATTGTTCACACACTATATGTGTCAGTGTATGTGTGTGAGTAAAGTGTGGGAGTTTGTTCATACTAGTTTCAATACTAACGTGAGACATTTTGTATGTGTCTAGATGTAAGGAAGTGTGAGTGTATGTGGAGGATGTGTGTGAGTGTGGGGATATGTGTGGGTGGGGGTATGTGTTTGGATGGTTTGGGGTGTGTGGGTTTTGTGGGTAGTGGTATTTGTGGGTGTTGGTGGGATGTGTGGGGGTGAAAGTAGGGGTGTTGGAATGGGTGTGGGGGATGTGTGTATGGGTGGAGGATATGTGTATGGGACGGATGCGGGGGATGTGGGTGGAGATGTGTGGATGGTTTGAGGAAGTATGTGTGGGAGGTGGGGTTGTGTGGGTAGGGAATTGTGTTGGGTGGATTGGGGATGCAAGGGCGGGTGGGGAGAAGTGTATGGTGTGTGGGTTTGAGATATGTGTGCGGTGTGTTGGTGGGATATGTGAATGATGTGTGGGTGGAGGGTATGTTTGTGGTGGTATGGGTGGAGGATAGTGTGTGGTGTGGGGATATGTGTGGGTGGGGGTATGCGTTTGGATGGGTTGGGGTGTGTGGGTTTTGTGGGTAGTGGTGTTGGTGGGATGTGTGGGGGTGAAAGTAGGGGTGTTGGAATGGGTGTGGGGGATGTGTGTATGGGTGGAGGATATGTGTATGGGACGGATGCGGGGGATGTGGGTGGAGATGTGTGGATGGTTTGAGGAAGTATGTGTGGGAGGTGGGGTTGTGTGGGTAGGGAATTGTGTTGGGTGGATTGGGGATGCAAGGGCGGGTGGGGAGAAGTGTATGGTGTGTGGGTTTGAGATATGTGTGCGGTGTGTTGGTGGGATATGTGAATGATGTGTGGGTGGAGGGTATGTTTGTGGTGGTATGGGTGGAGGATAGTGTGTGGTGTGGGGGGATGTGTGTGATGGGTGCGGGGAATGTGCGTATGGGTGGGGTGTATGTGTGGGTGAGTAGGGGATTGTGGTGGTTGGGGGAAGTATGTGGGGGTGTGTGGGTGGGAGATGTGTGTGTGGATGGGGAATGTGTGGGTGGGGGTGTGTGAGTGGCTTAGGGATGTGTAGGTGGGTGAGGGAGTTGTATGTGTCGGGGTGGGATGTGTGAGTGGGTGGAGGATGTGTGTGGGTATGGGTATTGTGATCGAGAGATGTTTGGTTGGGGGTGGGGGTGTGTGGGTGCGTAGTGGAGGATGTATGCGTGAGTGAGTGTGTGTTGGTGGACGGGTAGGGAATGCGTGTGTGGGTGGAGAGAGGTGTGTGGTGTGTTGGTTGGGGATATTGTGTGGGTGAGGTATGTGTGTGTGGGTGGGGGATTTTTGTAGTGTGAGTGGGGGTATGTGGGGTGGATGGGTAAGGGTATCTGTGTGGGTGGGAATATTGTGTGGTATCTGGGTGGGGGATATGTGTGTGGTGTGTAAGTGGGGATGTGTTGGTGAGGGATATGTGTGTGTGGTGCGTGGGTTGGGAATAGTGCGTGGTAGGGGGTGTATGTGATGTGCGGGTGGGGGATTGTGTGGTGGGGGATTAGGTTATGGCATGTGTGGGTGGGTGGAAGTTGTATGTGTGGGTGGTGGGGTGTGTGTGAGTGGATTGGGGATGTATGGGTGGTTAGGGAGATGTGTGTGTGGGGGGTGGGGGTGGGGATGTGTGTGTATGGTTTGGGGATGTGTAAGTGGATGTGTGATGTGTGGGTTGGTGGGGGATTGTGTGCATGGGTGGGGAATATGTGGTCGATGGAGATGTGGCTGGGGGGTGGGTGGTTTGAGGTGTGGGTGGGGAGAGGATGTGTGGGTTAGGATGTGGATGGGCATGGGTTGGTGGGGGAATGTTTGTGGGTGGCGAGTGTGTTTTGGTTGGGGGATCAGGTGAGGGCAGTGTGTGTGCGGGAGGGGGATGGGTCGGTTGGTGGGGTATGTATGTGTCCCTTGGTGTGCGTGTTTGTGGGTAGGTGGGGGTGTGTATGTGTCCCTTGGTGTGCGTGTGTGTGGGTAGGTGGGGGTGTTGTGTGGGTGGGGTGATGTATGGATAGGTGGGAGATGGGCCTCATAACATGGTAATTAGCCTTGTTTATGTTTACAACATTCATTTCACAATGTTTATTTTTCTTCCTATGTAAATGTATAATGCTCATGATGAACGAAAGACGAGTGATTGGAAGGGCCGAATGTAAGACGAGCCTGCGCGCCCAATTTGTGACCATAATAAAGTTGATTTGATTTGATTTGATTTGTTCTTTATCAACCAAACCCTAAGTTTTCTTACAGTCACTGGTTCTTTGATATCCATAAACCATATGACATCCTTGTCAAAGCTGTCTACAATTGCCTTTCAACCTACCGTTTGCTTATTGCGTGGTTGTTTCATTCCAGATTCCTGCACCCATCGACGAAATGACTGTTTACTCAAACCCAATGCATGCACTGTTCTTTTCTCGGGATTTGTAATAGTATGTGAAACAGTTTCCTGTGATCAGCTTCTTGATAAAAATATGTGTACAACTTCATAGTGATGCTTTGAAGTGTACAAAATTTCACAATCAACCCCATTCAACAATATTCACACATTCAGATGTTAGCGATAAATAGTAAGATTTATAAAAACAATCATGTTTCAGGAAAGCACCCACATTACTGACGACATCTCTGAATGCCCCCGTTCCACTACGCGAGGTATTTGTCATAAGGTCATTCTCGTGTATCATGATCAAATTAACTATTGAGCGGTGATGTTTCTGGGTGAAGATGTAATACATTTATAATATGCACTTCATCTCTGACCTGTAAATTATATACCGCATATAAACAAACATTGAAATCTGCTGTACAATCTCCAGAACAAAAATTGTTTTGTTGGATGGACATAATGATACGGTTATATGCTAAATCTTATCATTTTCCCTCATTTGGTTACTGAGATATGGATTTTTATATTGGGGCAAAGAATGTGAATGGACTATAGTTTACCGGGAAGGTTAACCCGGTTAACAAATGCCCGCAGAAGTCGGATGTGTCAGCCTAATGGCGCAAGAACGCAGCGTGCTGTAAACAGGCACAACGCAATCACGTCCGAAAAGAACTCCAGATGAACGCAGAAGAAGTACTAGTTTAGAGTGCTAGCTAGCCAATGTGCTTCCTCAGTCCTAATTAGATTTATTTAATTTACAGTACCAGTAAAAATACTTATACTTCGCCGCAGTGAAACAAGCTCAAGTAGTAAAGTAGTAGTATCATAATTTTGTTGTTATATCAATCATAATCAATCAAGCACGTTTGCTTGCGACCTGGTCTGGATGCCAGGGGTTTGAATTCGAATCGGGACAGAGTTTTTAAAATCTAAAACAGATGTAAGGCTGCAGGTCGACTCGGCACAAAAATAAGGTTAGTAGTGTTTATTAGTAGTAAGTTGTAAATGATAAATATCTTGGGAAGTAAAGGTGGTCGGCGTGATATTGACATTATCACCTGTCAAATGCCGATTGGTCTTAGTCTATAACTAATAAATACAAATATGGGGCACAGCAGTGTAGCACCATTTGCACATTATTTAGACCAACAGGTCCAAAGAAAGTAGAGTTACAAAATCTAGCCACTTCAGTTACATTTTCTAAATTGCTTTTTAATTATGCAACCTACATAGTTCATTGTTGATTAGTTGGATACCTCTTGAAAAAAAAACAAGTCCAACGATACCTTATAGTATACCTTATTCAAGTCTGTAGGTCAATTCTAAGCCAAGATATTAATGTTTGTCATTTATATCAATTATTGAATTAATAGGAACAAAGAGGAAAATGTTTGAGCATTTTGATAAAGTGTGGCTTAAACACTGAAATTACTGGGGGATTTTTAAAACACGGATGCCTATGGAATGGTAGTATGAAGTATCCAACAGACTGACACCAACTGAAAAATACCAGATCACAAATGAATGCTAATCTGTATAGTGATCAACATGAACCACAGAAAACTGTGTATCCTGGCAGCTGACAACAGGTGCCCACAACACATCTATTGGACCTGAAAACAGCGCAGGAAAAACTTTAACAAGATGTGGTGCAGATTTTTACCTCGTGCCTGACTTTTCAATCATGTTTTTTTATTTGCAAAAAAAATTATTATGACTCCTGAAAAAAAAAAGAGGGGCAGACTCCTGATTTATCTTTTCTACGTCTGATCAAGAATCGGCACTCCTCCTAACGATGACCCCAAATTATTTAGTGTAAAATGCATCCCATATAGGACCTCATTAGCTGATATAATAAAATATACAAACTACAAACTAAAATATAGAACTGAGAAAATGGAAATATGTACTAATAATATTTCACAATGTGGACATTGTGGCACAAAAGTTGTAACCACTGTCAGAAACCATGTTCTAAACTCTTGTATCGGTATATCCGTGGGGAACACAATTATACATATCGGAATGGGCATTGAATGTGTTGTCGATCATTTCCGGTACAGTGTGTGGTGGACTGCAAGACTGATCGATGGATACAATAAAAGTTTATGGGCTCAGAGGGCCCTCACTGTCGGATATACACTCCGACGACAGTGTGGACCCTCTGGGCGCATAATCTTTTATTGCATCCATCGATCGGTCTAGCAGACAAGGATACACTCAAATGTTGATCGGTCTAGTGTTTAGCAGGCGAGGATACACTCAAACGGAAATGACCTTATGAGGCCCTGTAAGGGATGCATTTTACACTAAATAATTTGGGGCCGTCATTAGGATGCCCAAGAATCTTCCCTTACCGTCTTTCTGTTTTAAAAAAAAAAAAAATTAATCTTTAAAATTGTTGCAATGTGTTCCTTATCTCATAGTGTGGCCAAAAATGTGACTGCCTCATACTAATACATGTGAAACGTTGTCTTTGTGTCTTAGTCTCTTTTGTTTTGGGTGTTTGACTTTAAGGGATTTTTAGTTTTGCCTTTTCAAGATTAACAACAGTATATTAATTCTAACTTCAAATGATGGATTGCATGGAGATGTTCTTCATGTTATATTAAGTTTTAGCCTGTCCTAATATGCTCTTTATTTCTGCTATAAATCTTCCATTTGTTGTTATCAATGTGCCTGCATACTTGAATTTATACATTTACACTGTAAATAACATTTATTATTTATGTTTGTTATCAGTGTACCTTCATGCTTGAATTTATAAATTTACTCTGTAAATAACGTTTATTATTTATGTTTTTAAATACATAAATATTTATGTTTTTAAATAATTGCTGACAAATTCCAGTCAGGTAATAATTGTGTTCTATCATTCCTCAGTGGTTCGAATCACGTCGGTAACTTACGGGGTATGTGAGCCGGCCGCTCAGAAAGCAATGGCAAACTGCTAAGCGTAATCTTGCCAAGAAATCAACAATCAGCTGAAAGATGCTGATGTTGACAGCGATGTCCTGTAAAGGACATTTTTTTTTAACATCATTCCTCAGAAAGTGATTTGTAAAAACTATTTAGCTCAGATGCCAAGCAAAGACACAACACTGTTACCATTAACAACTGTATCATTCATATCAAATTATTGTCTGTCCTTTTAAAGGTAGCATTGAAGCTGATGCTGTAAACTAACCAAGGAGACCTTGGGAGTTTTATGCAAGAATGGATAGTAGTGCCAATTTGAGACCAGATAAACACCCCTTGGTTAGTATTGACTTCTTACACTTTAAAAGTATTATGCGAGTTTCTGCAGTAGCATAGTCAGATTTGTGAGTAGAGACTACCAATGCCACAAAGTGATGGCACTGTTATTATTAGCATTGAAGTCTGTGTTGTTTGTCCATCAAGAATTATGATGACCATTCATTTCATCCAGTGGGGTTGAAAGTATGGAACCGTGAATTCTAACATGGCTGATAAGGCCTATTTTGGCTCAAATTGTTCTTTGACAATGTAGACAAAGAATGCTTGACGTTTCTGGAGGAGGATTTCCTGCAGTGGTTTTTCTGTCCTGCCTTTTCTTCACAGCTCTTGCAGTCCTGGTTGCCTCACACGTGACTGCACCCTTGCGTAATGATGCACTCCATGAATTTCGGTCTCTGGCTGCAGTCTCCCAGGTGCCATGATGAATTCCAAAAGCATTCAGTGAGATTTTCAGTGTCTTTAAAGCGCTTCCTCTGGCCACCTTGGGAGCGTTTACCACAACGAAACTCGCTGTAAAAAATTTGCCTGTGATCTGGCATGCGAGTTTAGTGACCAGCCCAGCGAATCTGATTCTTCATTAGTAGAGTGTGGATACTGGGCATGGATGCTCTTTCTAGGACTTCAGTGTCTGGGATCTTGTCTTGCCATTTAATCTTCAGTAGCTTCCTAAGACAGACTGTGTGGAAATAGTTTAATTTCCTAGCGTGTCGCTGATAAACAGTCCAGGTTTCACAAGCGTATAGCAGTGTGGATAATATAACCGTTTTGTAGACTTTCAGCTTTGTTTGCAGTCTTATTCCTTTTCTGTCCCACACATTCTTGTATAGTCTGCCAAAGGCTGTGCTGGCCTTGGAGATTCTTGCATTCACTTCGTCATCAATTGTGGCAGCTTGTGACACAGTGCTGCCAAAATAGGTGAATTTGTCCACAACACTTAGTCTATGACCATTCACTTTGATATTCGACACAGTGTGATTATTCCCTGGAGCTGGCTGGTACATAACTACAGTCTTCTCCAAGTTGATATTGAGCCCAAAGTTGGCACAGGCATGTGAGAAAGCTGAAACATTGTGTTGCATGTCTGCCTCTGAGTTGGCATATAGAGTGCAATCATCAGCAAATAGGAGCTCTCTGACGGTGTCGCTGTTAATTTTTGTTTTAGCTTTCAGCCTTCTGAGATTGAACAACTTTCCATCCATGCGGTAGTTGATGTTTATTCCAATGTCATTGTTCTCGAAGGCATTCGTCAGCATAGCTGAAAACATGAGTGTCATGGTGCAGGCAAGTAGATCCGAGGGGTCCAATGGCCGTACGGCGGTGAATGGTGCAACCGATTGATGTTCTGTGAGGCAGTGACTATTGTTGCTGAAGACCCCTGTTTAACTTTAGCTCGTTATGGGGATGCCGACCCCGCCTTCTGCGCCATGCTCTCGAATAGTCAATATCTGTTGGATATAATGGTACGGGCGGTCTATCCACTTCTGACGGCTTGAGACATCTAACCATCACTTGACCAGAGAAGGATGGTTCGAACAGCTGACAGTTCCTTCAAATGACAACCCCTGGATAAAGCACAGCCGGTCAGCATTGGATTCACACTCACTTCAGGACAACTAATCTCCACATCACAGTCAGATCAAAACACTTGACAAGGCCATCTTTTCTTTGAGTATTCCGGACAAGAAGTGGCGACTTTATTTCACAGCTCTATATTCTCAACACACACGCAATACAGTATTCTAAAGGCCGGCCGAGCTAATCTTACTCTGGCGCCCGTTATTCACCGTTCCACCTATAGCCATACGTAAGCACTGCTTATAACTTATCACATGACAGCCAACTCAGACTCCCGAGCATTATGGATAACCGGCTGTATTTCTCAAGCCCCATTTCTGTCGCTCCCGCTCAACTTCTAAAAAGCCATGGCCTGACCTTTGTGAGACTCTCTCCCTAATTGTGTTTAATGCTGGTGTGGACTACTGCGTGTGCCTATCCTCAACTGCCCCTGGCCGCCAACTGGTGGTTGTAATTAATTAAAATCCTAACGGTTACTTCTGCAGCGTTCATGCACGTATTAAAGGTTCTAAACTTGGCGTGCTGATGTCTTGATGTTTCTCGCCCCAAGTCTAAGCCCAAAGTGTTATTGCTAACCGTCCGTTGTCAGATGACGCATAGACGGTGTGTTTATGCTTACTGTTTTCTGGTGCATGACATGTTCTTTGCATGCGCACTTACCTTATCATTTCTATGACATGACAATGAGGCTGAACAGTGTTGGTGCCTGGACACATCCTTGCTTCACTCCATTGGTGACAAGAAAGGGCTCAGACAGTTCAGCATTTTCCTGTACTCTTTGCCTGCATGCCATCATGAAAGTGAGGCTCCTCTGGTTCGCATGATCAGTTCCGCGTCTGGCGTTCATTGTCTCGGATAACTGTGTGAGGTGCACCAAATTGGGATCTTCCCAGCCAACACAAGTTAGCGATGCAGGCATTGCGAGAATGTAACCGCAGCATGCAGCTAGAGTCGTGGTTTGAGCGGGCAAAAGAGCACATTTGTATGACCGTTCGACAAAGTCTCGATAAGCGCCCACTCCCTCTCGATCAATAAGCTGGTATAGCCCCCCTCTCCCGATGTGTCTCCACCTTGCCGCGGTGGGGGGGGGGGGGGGGCCTTGAGTGTCCCAGTGACCCCAATCGCCATGCCGATGGATATACAACTACATATTGGACAGCTCTTGAGATAGGGACCAGACTCAGAGAGACACAATCTGCTGCTCTGCAGGAAACAGGATAGCAGTCAAAAGCTCAAATCTGGTGCACAAAGCCACAAATACTTGGTCCAGACACATACACTAAGGCTACCATCTGAGGGATATGGCTGAACGCCTCTAAGCCAATAACCCCTAGATGTGAGAGCCAGGTCTATACCCACATACTGCAAAAACGGAGGTGAGATGCTGAGCACGCTACATGCTTAGTTCAGATACTTGCTCGAAGGCTGTCAGCTGGGGGATATGAGGGATCCCCGGATGAGAGGGCCTGACCGTCTCTCGCTCACTGATGCCTGGAGTTAAGGTGCTGAGCCAGAAGCACATGTAGCCTACCTCGTGAGTGAGTACTAAACGTAGAAAAGAGCCCCAGTCGCACGAAATGGTTACGGAAAATGTCTATCTCTATACTCATAGAGTGAGTGCAGTCAAAGGTGAAAAACGTCTCATTAACACGAAATGGAACGCTTGGCTAGCGAATCCATTGCGTGGAAGTCCAAAGCTAAAACTTACCTAGTAAATATCATCCGCAGACTGACCGTTCCTGGTTTGTGCAGGGAGCGGCGAGTGGCTAACGAAATGCCCAATACACCGTCTACAGACCGATCTGGTTTGTGCGGGAAAGGCCTGTGGTGAATGAAATGCCCAATACATTGAAGTAAGGAATTAAACCAGCCATGACCAGGACATGACGATTCCCTCGGTGAGCCCAGCACCAGGGCACTATGTGACGGCTCTGCAACTATGGAAGCCACCCTGGATGGCGGAAAATGCCATGGACTGTCCCTGCCTTCCCTTGAGGGTTGATCGTGAAGCATTTGACCGTTCCAACTTGACAAGCTGGGATGTGGACAGCAACACAAAAGTGAGTCCCACAGGAATGCTAACCTGTCAAAAATGCATGCTGAAAGTCGGATGTGTTGGCCCAAGGGTTTCGGTCCATGGGTGTCTAACCATACACACCGCAATCACATCTGAAAAAACACTCCGGATGAACGCAAAGAAGATACCATCATGAAATAGCAGCACTATTTGGACAAACTTTTGTGGACAGCCATATTTTGCTATAATCTTCCAAGTCCTTCTCTGCTGATTGTATCAAAAGCCTTGGTAAGGTCAGTGAAAGTGGAGAAATTTCGCAGTTCTGTTCCTGACATTTCTCTTGCAGCTGCCTTGCAGCGAAAATCTTGTCAACAGTTCCTCATTCTTTTCTGAAGCCACATTGACTCTCAGGAAGAAGACCTTGATCGAGATGGGCCGTGAGGCGAGTGAGAATTCTGGCAAGTATCTTCCCTGCAATTGAGAGCAAGGAGATGCCTCAGTGGTTGTCACAGGATTGGCGGTTTCCTTTACGTTTGTAAAGGTGGACTATTTTACGTGTCCTTGAAATCTTGTGGCATGGTCTCGTTCACCCATATGTTTGTAAAGACTTGGTGAAGCTGCTCTTTTAGGACCGGCCCACCTGCCTTGTACATCTCTGCTGGGATGGAGTCAGGACCAGGTGCCTTGCCGCTGGAGAGTTGCTGGATGGCTTTGTTTACTTCCACTATGGTTGGCAGGTCCTCAAGTGTATCATTAGTGGGAACTTGAGGAAAGCTGTTGATGGTTTCATCATTGAAGAAGGAAGTTGCATTTAACCCTTTACCGGGCAGACGTTTGTCTGTTTTGTAGCCCTGAACAGGCAAGAAGAATTTTGAGGTTCGGTAAAATTTTGGGTTACGTTAATAAAAATATCACATATAATTGTTAGTCAACAGATTTTAGTCAAATAAACAGCAAAATGAAGGGAAAAGCATGCAGAATATTTTACTCATGTGAATGATGCCACTATTCCACACATGAACACAAATATTTGCAAAATACAATATATTGTTTGTGGTTGTCAGTCATCTATATGGCAATTTAAAAACACATTTTCCGAATCATAATCACTTTCTTTAAAGTCCGACTCACGACTGCTAACGCAAAGTAACGCTGATCACTGATATTTAGCTCCGATTAATAGTCAACTTTGTGCCTTTCAATGTCACTTAAATTGAACCCAGCGAAATCTCTGCTATCGCTTGAAGAATCGTTGAAATCCATTTTGAAATACAAAGCGTAAAACCCACAAAAACTATTTTAAAAATCCATTCAAATTCAAAGTACACGCTTGTGAATGGCGGCCACGTTTGCAAGCTATCAGTGAAACCGAAAGTAGACAATCAGAAGTCTCGGAAAGCCGAGGGATCACGTTTTTACAATGCATAATAGTCACGGGCGCTTTGGGACGGTTTGCCCGTTCCAGGGTAGAAACGTTCCCGGACGCTTTGCCCGGTAAAGGGTTTAGATGTTGCTGAAATGCTCTGCCCAGCATTGAAGGATTTCTTTCTTATCAGTGACCAGTGTTCCGCCATCTGCACTGAGGAGGGGAACTATGCCTGGTGATGTAGGACCATAGACTACTTTCAGTGAGTCGTAGAAGTTTTTCATATCATGTCGGTCAGCAAAGCCTTGAATTTCATCAGCTTTGCTGCTCAGCCAGGAGTCCCACATGTGCCGAAGTTTCTGCTGCACTACTCTCTGAATGTTCTTGAAGGCATCTTTTTTTGTGTTGACTTTGGGTCATTCAAATGTGCCTTGAGGAGATGTTTCTCTGCCAGCAATTGGTTGATGTCTTCGGAATTTTCATCAAACCAGTCTTTATGCCTTTAGGGGGCTGGACCCAGGATTTCCATAGCAGCGTTGTAAATTATGTCCTTTAGGGCTCTCCACTCTGTTTCTGCATCCTGTTTAGCTGCAGCATTGGGCTTGAGGTGGTCTTCCAGCATATTTTCAAATGACAGCTGCATTTTCTTGCTGTTTAGGCTTGTGACATTTAGTTTTTTATTTTGCATTTTTACCCCTTGAGGACGCCGTGGTGGTCTGATGTGTATGTTTATTTTCGAGATAATGAGACTATTCGGTATCACACATGGATTTTGTCACCCGAACGTCTTGTCTGTCACTCCTCCTGACGATGACATAGTCAATGAGGTCCCAGTGTTTTGAGCGAGGGTGCAACCACAATGTCCTATTTCTCATGGGAAAACGGAAAATTGTGTTGGTAATCAGGAGATCGTGTTTGGTACATGTCTGAAGAAGGAGGAGTCCATTACTGTTAAATTTCCAACTCCGTGCTTTCCAATAATGCCACTCCAAGAGGTGGTGTCCGTGCCTACTCTGGCATTGAAATCCCCAAGGAGTATAAGTTTGTCTCCTTTGGGAACAGATGTTAATTCATTGTGCAGGTCCTCATAGAACTTGTTCTTGAGATCATCTTCATTGGTCATAGTTCGTGCGTAGACACAATGGTTGTATGCTTCTTTCCATTCAGCAGGGGTAACTTAATGGTCATAAACCTGTCGTTTATAGCCTTTGGAAATCCAGCTAGTTTGCCAACCAGGGCCGACTAAATGACAAATCCCACACCGGATTGGCGTCTTTCCTCGCTTTTCCTTCCACTCCAGAAAAATGTGTAGCCGGCACCTACTTCACAGATTTGGCCTTCTTCTGCAAGTCGTGTCTCGCTCAAGGCTGCAATGTCGATGTTGTACCTGCCAGCTCTCTCCCAATCAATGCTTTTGTCTCTTTAGACCCGATGCGCCGTCTCGATCAAGTAGGGTGCATACATTCCAGGTTCCGATTGTTAAGGGAATATGGTTTGCTCTTGTAGTTTTACCTGTGTTTTCATTGTTTGTATGTCGACCGCAGTTTAGGGTACCCACCAACCGTGGCTTGCTGGTTAGGTAATGATGGAGCAGACAATGTTTAGGGCACCTTTTCTAGCCCCTTCTTCATGATATGGAGGTGAGCAGTGTGTTCCTATAGAGGGCTGCTCAGTCGCTCAGGGGGCTGCCGAATCCCACTGCTGCTCCGGTCAGTAGAAGATGACCATATGGCCTGAGTCACCTGTGTGCAGGTCTGCGACCATGGCTGCCAGCATACCCACGCCTGCCGCTTCGCCGCTCGTCCATCGCTACAGGGCTTGAAGGTGATATATGACGTTGGATGAAGAATGACTTGCGCGATGAATTAAAGTCTACAGTGAAGAAGACAACCATATAAGTTATGGAAGCATCTAGTTACCAGTCTAAGAAACTGATCAGGGATAAAAGAGATTCACTGAGATCCAGGAAAGAAAGCACCTAGCAGGACAAGCGTGGTAGCATGTCCTCCTACTGCTTATTTCCTGGGACTGCTGCTGGACTGAGTCAATGCTGAATTTCTATAAGATCTTTGGTTCATGTGTGAGTTTGACTCTGTACACATCTGCTGAACTAAAGGTATGTTTGCTAAGGACACCTGCGTCTTGTGTGCTGACACATGCTGGTTCTTAGTTACAGTAAGGTGAGAACTTGTTATGGCAACTAGAGTGGTGAAAAATTGTGATGTAAACATGACAAAACTATAGAGCTAAGGTGGTGTAGCAGTTCTCACATGAACACACTCATGGGACCAAGTGTAGCCAATAGTTTGCATATAAGTATTTGCCAGAATGGTTTTGAATGTGAAGCAAATCAGCTTCCACCATTGCATTTGTTATTCTTCTGGAGTGTAATTTGGAGAGTGAGGATATCATTATTTTTTGTAAACACTTCTTCAGGTGCCTTGTGTGAAGTCAGACGTTGGCTATCACGGCTCTACAAACATCTTGGTCGTCTGGTGTTTTAATGAAGTTGTTGTTGCTTATATTTGTATTTGTTGCCCAGCTGTTGACACATCTTTGTCTTTCTCTGCCTCTCTTGCCTAGTATTTTTCCATATCACCAATAATGTTTGTGAACTTTATATTTTTTAACAAGAAATCTGTGATCCACCTTCTTTCTCTTTAAACTTCTGTTTCACCCATGTCTTCATTGTTAGTTGTAAGGGCTTCAGTTGCATTTATCATGAAAATGACATGGGTTATTCAAGGTTTGATATGTTTGTCACAACTAAAAGACATTCATTTGAATGATAGTTTTAAATATTGAGACATACTATTCAGAAATGGAGATAACAAATCTTGGCAGAAACTGAAATGTTGGCAAGGGGCACTTGTAGAACACACATGGGAACAAGTCATAAAGAATGTAAATCTTTCCAGTGTTTTAAAAACATATAAATCTTGCCATTTGTATCACCTCTCTTTCTTTAGCTCTGGATAAGTGTCATGGGATGGGCGTCAGGGTCGTTGATTGTTTATTTTGTTATTGTTTCATCGAGTGGTTACTTCTTGGACTCATATTACTGTTGTCTAGGAGGATGATGAGTAACACTACAATCAACCGGTGGGCTCTCAGACACACAATGAGAACATTGTCATGGTGTCTCTCAAATAAACTCAACAAGACCCTTGGCTGCAGTCAAAACTTCAAGGACAGCTGTATTCACAGTGCTGCACAATCAACCATACCACACAATATTCCATCAGCCAGCCATACTCCCTTTCTACCTTCTTTCGGCCATATGTACAATGTGCGGAATGATCAACTTTCTTTCATAAGCCCTTTCTCTCATTCCCTAACTGGTTGAACCAAACAACGGCCTGCAAGGTGTGAGTCGTTATTGTTTAGGCGTGTGCGCTGTCTGGCGCTTCATGTAGATGCCCTGGCTATTAACTTGTAAGTCTTAATGCGGATCCTAACGGTTCTTTACAATGACTACAGGCTTCTGTGAGTGTGCTGCTAAAAAACATAGTGTATGTCTCGATGTTCCATGCTCGAGTTAAATTGTATCTTTCGGGTTGTTAGATGACGCCTTTTCGTGATGTATTTTTATTACGCAAATTAGTGCATTTCCTACTAATACTTTTAGGTGTATAAAATACTATCTTTTTAGCATATACTCGTGTTTTATATGTGTGAAACCTAATTCATTCGTTACTGTGACATGGCAATAAGTATGTCAAATCCATTTTTGTAGTTTTTGTGTAATATTTTACAATTAAATTTCAGTTGGTGGACTTTTTGCTGCAGTATCCTAAATGTGATGAAGATGCAGCAGAAAGAGCATTCTTGGTGTATCTAGATTTGACAGAAGGTATGAAGAAGTGATATTGCTTTGCATAGAAGAACATGAATACATACAAATATATACTTAATATCCCTTGAAACAAGTAAAGAGCTTCAAGTACCTAGGAAGTATAATATCATCAAATGGCAGATCAGAAGACGAGATCGAAAATAGGTGCAATAAGGCAAATCAACTCATTGGACAAATGGCACCAATACTAAAGAACAAACATGTATCAATAACTACTAAGAAAGCACTTTACAACACAATCTTCCTACCAACTCTGTGCTACCAATGCCAAACCTGGACAATGACAGAAAAAGAGAAAAGAAAAATCACAACAACAGAAATGAGGTTCCTGAGAAGAATACTCAACGTATCAAGAAGAGATAAGATCAGAAATGAAGAAATCAGGACTAAAGTGGGGGTTAAAGCTGCTCTAGATTTTATTAGAAAGCAGCAAGTCAAATGGTTTGGCCATGCAAGTAGGCTACCAGTCAACAGCATGCCACAACAGGCAATGACGTACAGACCAGATGGAAACAGAGGAAGAGGCCGACCACGTAAACGCTGGACGGAGGGAATAACAGAATCCATGGGAATGTCGATATACGAAGCCCATAACCGGGCACTCTCACGAAGTTTATACTTCACCTCGACACCGCAAGGTACAAGAGGAACATGATGACATGACATGACATGACTTAATATCTTTGTATGAATACTCTTGATAGGTTGGTAGGAATAATGTATATTTGACATATATGTCTATATCTGTCTTCATTTACCAGACCCAGGCCAGTTATGGTCACAGGCGTTGGAAGATCCCTATATGTCCGTGACTCAGAAGAGTTGATACTACTTTCTTCACCAATCTGAACATTTGGGGACTAGGGTGTGTTTTGCAACTGGATCTCTTCTCTCTATCATGATCATCATGTGCCATGCCAATAAGCATGGGCGGTCATGTCTCGCCATATCATGCGATCACCAGAGTCGTGGATCATCTCAGTGTCTCGACCATACCACATGGCCAAGCCATCCAGGTATTTACTTCTCTGCTTTCCCCTTGTTCTCTTCCCCTCAATCTTGCCCATTGTCACCAAGTTCTCCAATTTATTTCTTCTCATAACGTGTCCATAAAATTTTACATGTCTAATTTCTCTAATCGGTTTACGGTTTTCATTTGTTTCTTATAGGATATGGTCAATCATTTTTCTGTCTGTCCATGGTATTCTTTACATTTTCCTCATAAACCAGATTTCCACAGTCATCAGATGTTTGTCAGCTTGTCAATGTCCACGCTTCACATCCTTACAAAAGTGCAGATTCTTTGTAGCACCTCAACACTCTTTTTCTTGTTGCAAATGACATCTTTTTATTGGTCAGTATGTTTTTCATCTTGCAAAAGGCTACCTTCGCCATGGCGATTCTTGTTCTAATCTCTTCATCAGATGTTTTGACTGTTCTGAGATAATTGTACTGATTCACCTGCTTAAGAATATTCCCATTTACTTGTATCGTTGTGGTATTTCCTTCTTCCTAGTGGCGACCATAATATGTCTTCTTACAATTTAATTCTAACCCTAGTTGTGCAACAACCGCATCTGCTAAATTTAGCAGATCCTGCTCATTGTCTTCAGTTAATACTGTATCATCTGCATATCTAATGTTATTGATGTTACGTCCCCCAATGGTGATTCCTTTCATATCTTCTACATTTCTGAAAATATTTTCAATGTATAGGGGAAAAAGATATAGAGGCATTACACATCCCTGTCTCACACCTCTCTTATTAGGCTGATATTGACCTATTTCATTATCAATCTTTATGGCAACTTGTTGTTTCCAATTTTTGTTTTTTTTAACAAGTCTAAGATCATTCCCATCAATTTGTAGATTTGCAAGCATCTTCATTATGTTGACATGTCTTACTTTATCAAAAGCCTTTGTGTAAGCCAATAAAGCAAAAATGTAGGTCTCTGTTTACTTCTATGGATATATGTAGAAATAATAATGAGAGAAATCAAAGGTAGATCAGGAATACGAGCTGGAGGTTATAATATAAACAATAAGTGTTATACATATGACATGTTATTGATAGCTGTTGGACATTGTAGTGATAGAGTGGAGAAAAGGGATTTTCCTTGAATATCAGGAAAACAGAAACAGTGGTTATATGAAAGAAAAAGATACTATCAAATTGTGATGTTACAATAGAAAGAACAGTGCTTAACCAAGTTAATAAATTTAAATATTTGAGGGTAATCATAGCATTAGATATAAGGTGTATCACAGAGGTTAAGAGCAGAATAGGCCAAGCAACATCTGTATTTCAGAAGATGAATAGTATCTTATATAATGTCACTTTTATTGAAAGTGATAAAATCACTTTCATTGCTGTGTTAATCAAACCTATTCTTTTGTGCAACCATATGGTGGAAGATCTAAAGTTGAACTTGTGTGGAAATCTAAGAGAGCGGCAACTAAGCAGCTACATAAATTATGAAATACACAGATTAGCAAGAAGGAACTGGAGGTGGGTGAAAGGGTGAAAAAGGAGAAAGTTGAGCAGCTCAAGCTCCATGCAACAGAGGCCAAAAAAAAAAAAGCTAAATGTGATAACTTCATAAGTGTGTTGGGAGGTGATTAGACTTTGGGCACATTGTGGAAACTACACAATCAAATGGTAGGCCACACTGGCCTTGGAGATTCTTGCATTCACTTCATCATCAGTTGTGGCAGCTTGTGACACAGTGCTGTCAAGATGGGTGAATTTGTCCATTCATTTTGATATTTGGCTCGGTGTGATTAATCCCTGGAGCTGGTTGGTACATAAGTACAGTCTTCTCCAAGTTGATATTGAGCCCAAAGTTGGCACAGGCATATGAGAAAGCTGAAACATTGTGTTACATGTCTGCCTCTGAGTTGGCATATAGAGCGCAATTGTCAGCAAACAGGAGCTCTGATGGTGTCGTCTGTAGTTTTGGCTTTAGCTTTCAGTCTTCTGAGATTGAATAACTTTCCAACCATGCAGTAGTTAATGTCTGTTCCAATGTCATTGTTTTCGAAGGCATTTGTCAGCATAGCTGAACATGAAGCTGAACAGTGTTGGTGCCAGGACACGCCCTTGCTTCACTCCATTGGCGACAGGAAAGGGCTCAGACAATTCACAATTTGTACTCTTGCCTGCACACCATCATGAAATAGCCGCACTATTTGGACAGACATTTTTCTTGTATAGCCATATTTTGCCAAAATCTTCCACAACCCTTCTCTGCTGACTATCAAAAGCCTTGGTAAGATCAATGAAAGTGGAGAATATTTCGGAGTTCTGTTCCTGACATTTCTCTTGCAGCGAAAATCATGTCAACAGTTCCTCATTCTTTTCTGAAGCCACATTGACTCTCAGGAAGACCTTGATCGAGATGGGCCGTGAGGCGATTGAGAATTCTGGCGAGTATCTTCCCTGCAATTGAGAGCAAGGAGATGCCTCAGTGGTTGTCACATGATAGGCGGTTTCCTTTACGTTTGTAAAGGTGGACTATTTTACGTGTCCTTGAAATCTTGTGGCATGGTCTCGTTCATCCATATGTTTGTAAAGACTTGGTGAAGCTGCTCTTTTAGGACCGGCCCACCTGCCTTGTATACCTTTGCTGGGATGGAGTCAGGACCAGGTGCCTTGCCGCTGGAGAGTTGTTGGATGGCTTTGTTTACTTTCACTATGGATGTCAGGTCCTCAAGTGTCTCATTAGTGGGAACTTGAGGAAGGCAGTTGATGGTTTCATCATCGAAGAAGGAAGTTGCATTTAAGATGTTGCTGCCCCGGGAAGATTAACCCGGTCAACAAATGCCCGCAGAAGTCGGATGTGTCGGCCTAACGGCGCAAGAGCGCAGCTCTGCTGTAAACAGGCACAACGCAGTCTCATCCAAAAAAAAAAAAACTCCGGATGAATGAAGAAGAAGAAGAAGAAGAAGATGTTGCTGAAATGTTCTGATCAGCGTTGAAGGATTTATTTATTATTGGTGACCAATGTTCCCCCATCTACACTGAGGAGGGGAACTATGCCTGGTGATGTAGGACCATAGACAGCTTTTAGCGAGTCATAGAAGTTTTTCATATCATGTCTGTCAGTAAAGCCTTGAATCTCATCAGCTTTGTTGCTCAGCTAGAGTTCCGCATGTACTGAAGTTTCTGCTGCATGACTCTGGATGTTATTGAAGGCAACTTTTTTTATGTTATCTTCGGGTGGTTAAAATATTCCTTGTGGAGAAGGTGTTTCTCAGCAAGCAGTTGGTTGATGTCTTCTGAATATTCATCAAACCAGTCTTTATGCTTCCGGGGGACTGGATCCAGGATTTCCATAGCAGTGTTGTAAATTGTGTTCTTTAGGGCTCTCCACTCTGTGGTCTTCCAGCATATTTGCAAATGATAGATGAAGTTGGAAGAAGAATGACTTGCGTGATGAACTGGATTAAAGTGAGGAAGAGTCAACCGAACTCTCTCGCCTGAGTCCAGTGCCAAGACAAGTCAAGATGACTGGAGACAAATACAGGTGCAGTGGATGCTAGCGGTATATAGAGATAATGGCATACCCATGACAACAAACAAGGAGAAAGGAAAGACTTTCCTGGTGAGGTAACACAAACAGATCACAACAATGGAGACAGCAGGGAGGCTGTTAGAGAGCAACTAGCAGTTTTCATCAAGGATGATGGCTATGAGGAAGTCATACAAGTAGAAGGCATAGTATGTATTAAAAACAGCAAAGAACACTGCGCCAGGACTGACAGTCAGGTACTCAAGTATAAAAGGTATGGGCGATGGGGATTTGGTGGAGATCGCTACTTGTTTTAATCTGAGCATTAGCACAGTACCCCAAGAGTGATGCACAGCTATTTAATTCCACTACCCAAGCCAGGCAAGGCCCAATTAAAGACTTATGGCTATAGGATTATCACCTTGCAGAATATATTTGGCAAGGTATTGGAAAAGATTGTTAAGCTGCAGAAATACTTGGAAAGGGGAAAGCTATTTCCAGGAATGCTGGGGTATTGCCGGCCAAGGAAAGAAACACTGTCAAATGCAGTGACATTTGATGTTTATGAATGGTTCCAGAATAGACAGGAAACCCCGGGGCGGTTAACCCGGTCAACAAATGCCCGCAGAAGTCAGATGTGTTGGCCTAACGTCCCAAGAACACAGCTCTGCTGTAAACAGGCACAACGCAATTACGTCTGAAAAAAAGAAAACCCCGGGTGAATGCAGCAGAAGAAGAAGACAGGAAACAATGGTGGATGCATATATCAGAGTCAAATATGATCTCTTAATTCACACTCTTATGGAGAAGGGTGTTAGTCCTTGGGTGGTTAATGGATAGCAGCTACCCTGTAACTCCGCATAATGTAACTTTGAACTGTATATGATAATGACAACTACAGAGTAAACATTATTTCCTAGTAAATGATTTATTCATATTTATCTTAGTGAAAGGATGGTGGTCAACTGAAATGACATACAGTCCGCAGCTGGACCGACCATATATTCTTGGACAGCATAAACGATTTGTTCAACGACAAGCAGTGCTTCCTGTAGGTGTTGAGGAAAGTGTCTCATTACAGCAAATGCGCCAGTTCTTTTCTCATGTGCTTGTGGATGAGGAGCCCATTAAGAGGTTTGATATGTTTTGTTTCTTTATAATGTTGTGTAAAATGAAAATTGTTCATGTAAGTCAGCCAGTAGATAACATGTCTGAGGGAGGTCTGCAGGGGGAAGACGACTTATGTTTCTTGTTCCATGTGTATTTTCTTGGTGGAGCATGTATACATTTTCCTAACCTGTAGTCTGCTCATTGCAGGACTGGTTCCATGTTGAACTTCACATTCCAGAAGTTGTGGCTCTGTTAATTCATTATTGACTGTCTTCATGTAGCAAACATCTATGAAAGTCTACAGTATTGAACCCTGACATATGCCTGGGTCATTGACAGTAAGGTGAGTGACCTGGCTACGAGAAAAAACAATCAACCCTGAGAAATAATGGGGCGGGTGTGAGTGGAAACCCCCCAGACAGTTTAGTTTTGTGTGAAGTCAAGGGACTTCAGGGGAGTGGATGTTTTGGCGGCCGAACGGATCGGTTGTCGAGGACGTGGGAGTTTAGACGGATGGTGGGGCAGTTCTGGTGTCGTGTTGTGCTCCCAGTGGTAACACAAGCTTGGAACCCAGAGTGGGTTGGATAGTTAGTGGAGACTAGACCCATTGTGTGGGTGTATTGAGTGAGGTCCAGCTGTGGATAGTAGCTGGATTAACTGTCTTATGGATTTGAGATGAAGCCGGCCGTGAGAAGACAGTGATGTGTACGTGTTCAGTTGTGTGGAGTATATATATATCTTCTATGGATTATTTTGTTTCTGGATATATAAGGATGTTCCGTTTGTCCGTGTTCTTTCTGTATTAAAGGATTATGTGCGCCAACTCAATCTTGTTTACTGACTGATAGATGGGTATTACTGGGGTGAGTTGCATTGTGAGACAGTTAGATAGCTCAATTGACACACCAGGAGCATCGTTACCTAGACAACGACCAATCTCACGCACTTATCAAAGAACGTCGTGTGATATCTGGATGGCTCGTCCTTTCAAGAAACCCAGTGTATTAACTGAGAGCTCGTCGCTTAGTAAAGATTTTCTGACAGCTACATTTGGTCAAGGAACACTGTGCAATATTGAGATATCTGTGTACTCTTCGCTGAGAGAGGAGTTATTATCTGGTGACTTCGTTCCATCAAACTAACAAACACTTGACAAATTGGATATTATTGTTTAAAGAAATTAATGTGAACTCTTCGGTGTGTGCGCCAGATAATTCACACAGACAGACGGGAGTAAACACGCAAGCTAGCAGTCGGGGCACGGAAAAACCAGTGTTGAATACAGAGTGTAGCGAGGGCAGCGTGTGTGTGTGTCAAGGACAGAGTTCACGAGAAACCAGGTAAAATTGATACCAGACAGTTTGAGAGAAGGTCACACTACAGGTAAATTACTGGACAGTCAGCGCGCATGAAGACACGGCACAGGTCAACAGAGAGTGTGAGGTGACGGGTTAGTCACTAGTCACAAACAGCGCGTTGGTGAAGACGCGGCACATAAAGTCGGCGCGGCGATACTGGCTGGACATTATCGCTGTCGGTGATAAAGACAGGATTGCAAATCAAAGAGACTGACAGGTGTGTGTGTGTGTGTGTGTGTGTGCTGAGGCAATGCACTGTGTTGGTCGCGGGTCGACAAGTGAAGAATTTCACCACAGCTAACACGGCGGGGGAGGACGGTGGAAATTGTGAGTTTCCACTGACAAATCGGGTCAGCGCTGTTTATGAGGACAGGTGGCCGAAGTGGATAGTAACGGTACCCCACCACAGCCGGGTTGGGGCTGAGAAGGTTGGGTGGAAACTGTGTTTACTGAGGATTTTGCCACTGATTTTGATAAAGATGTACTTAGGTACTGACGGAGGTACTGACTGAGGTTGACTGCGAAGGTCAAGGTCAGGGACAGTGGACATTTACTGAAATTTTCCACAGGAGAACTGGATAAACAAGTTGTTTTGAAAGAAAGTCAGACTTTATGTTTGTCTTTGTTTAACCCTTTTAGCACGGAATTATTTTAGGCTTATTAGCCAAAAACACGGAGCATTATTTCAGTAAATTTGGTTGTATTTTTGTTTATTTTTTTAGACACCTTTCTGATTTTCTGACACCATGCAATATATATATTTATAGGAAGGGTATATATTGAAGTGTATGATTTACAACAAATTGTTTTTTTAAATTGACAAATATGCAAATTAGCTCATTTGCATATCTAAAAATAGAAAAGACAAAATGTGAATTTACAACTTCAAAGTAAGATACATACAGCTAAATACAGTTATATATGCAATTTCCTACCTTATTATTGTCCCTTGGCCTTCTTACATTGGTGTTTATCAAAACAGTAGTGATGCACACCCTTTTCACATGTAGAACACATGGTTCGGCTACGCTTCCTTCCTCCTGGCTGAGAGCGGTCACTGCACACAGAACAGTCTTTCTCTTTTCTATTTGGAATATCCACATAGCCTCTGTCCCCAGCAGCATCAGTAGAAGGAGGAGGATATTTTATGTCCAGATAGTCCTGTGCCAGATCACTCACAACATTGGCAGTGAATTTATAGCGAGTTAAATTCCGGGTATTTGACGTATTTTGACAATACAAAATATATGCATTTACTGTCATGCGTCCAAAAATGGAGAAGACAACCTTACGCCAATACTTTAACGTTCTCCTCTCATCTAAATAGGCGTACAACATCATGTCGCTTTGATCCACACCTCCCATGTACTTATTGTACTGCAAAACAACACGCGGCTTTGATCTTTCGGCAGGCGTTGGGTCATTTTGTCTTCTCCTCACAGTAACATCTACTTGTTCTGCTTTCTCTTTAGTAGACATGAGAAGAACTGATTTTGTTTGGGATTTCTTTTCCCTGTATGCTGCAGTCAGTATGCTTCCTTTCCTGTAGTAGAGAGTTTCATTAGGCTGAAGATTGCCCTTTATTGCCTTGGGGAGATTTCGGCGATTGCGTCGCACTGTACCTGTGAGGTATGTTCCTTGCAAAAACAGATCAGTAGCCAGTTCAATACTTGCAAAAAAATTATCCACAAAAACATGATACCCCTTCTTTAGGTAGTTTCCTATTGATAAGAGCTTTCTGACTACTCTATGGGATAGTCCAAGGTGATCTTCCTCTTGATCTCTTTTCCCCTTGTACACAAAAAATCCGAGCACATACGCACTTGCAGACTCACACAGCATCCATAATTTTATGCCCCACTTGTGGTGATGCTTATTGGGCATATACTGTAGAATCTGGCTTTTGCTCTTGGTACCAATTAGGCTCTCATCAACAGATAACTCCTGCTTTGGGGTATAATGGTGCCTAAATAATCTATTAGCATGATCCACCAGTGGAGCAAACTTACCGCATGGATCATAGCCGTCTTCCCCTGGTGCCGCTAAATTTTCATTATTTACAATATGAAAAAATTTTAAAATGAGCTCAAATCTCTCCCTGGGCATAACCCTTCCAAACCAAGGGGTTTCTTGGGATTTGCAGGTAGTCCAGTATGAAAAAAGGGTTGGCTTTCGGTTCAGTCCCATATTCAGGATTATCGCGATAAACGCCTTCATTTCTGGAATACTGGTGGGTCTCCAATTTTGTACAATGGATCTCCTTTTGAGTACATTGCCACTTTTTGCAATGAACTGGCTGGCATATCTATTTGTTTCTGCTACAAATACTGTCAGTAACTCAATTGTGAGAAACAGGTATAGATAACTGACAGGCTTGGAGTCACTAGGTGGCATTCGTTTTGGGCCAGTCAGCTCAGAAAATGGATGTATCTCAATCCCATCATCATCTTCAGGAGGATAAACCCTGAGCCATGGTTGAGCTGTTGTCGGTTCATTCTCTCCATCTGCACTTTCGTTATCGCTCTCACTAGATCTATCATCAGCTTCCTCACTAGACTCACCAGATTCACTCGATTCAAACGTTTCATCGACATCCCTATCAGTGGCGGAATTATCAGAATCTGACATGTTTTGGGCCGTTTAGGTCTGTTTCAAAAAAATTCTACAACAAATTAAACGCTTGATACAGAACAAAGACGAGCGGACATTTGTAAACAAAATACCTCAAGGAATCATGGGACACTATTTTCCGTGTTTCAAAAGCGGAGAGTTCTTGCGGTGTCTACCTGAAATATGGTGGGGCCGATGATCGGCCGTTCCGTGAATTTGGCCATTCTATGCCGGGCCGATAATCGGCCCGGGCCGTGCTAAAAGGGTTAAGCCCTTTGTGATCATTACCCTGTTATGAGCAAACAATTTTAATGTGTCGGCACCGCATCCGTGGGTGCATACAATTGCTAAAAAGTAAATTACTATACACAGTGAAAGCGTTGGACATTTGCTTCCATTTCTTTTGGTGAACTCATTACATATATGATACAGCAAAGCGCCATCTCCGCATCGAAGGTATAAAGACATTTGGATTATTACTTTGTTGCCACCACGTCCAGATGAAAGTACAATAACGTTACGGACATTTTGGGATACTCACTATCATCTTCAATTTTGTCGACAGTTGGAATTTGTGATCACCACGTGAAATTCAGTGACCACTCAACAAAACAATAAGTCGCTTTGGAAACTAGTCTCGTAGACATCTTCAGCATATTGTGAAAAATTATTAAAAACGAACTTGTGGCGACGGATTAATAGGCACATATTTGTCGGCCAACCAGTTGGACATTTTGGTTGCTCTCATCGTCTTAACTGTCATTATCGTTTGTCTACTTATATATATATATGGATATTTTATTACATGTAGTTGTTGGATAGGCACTTTTTGCGATCTCTATCTACATCAGGATAGGCCTTGCAAAACGTGGGTATTTCTGGTGCTTAAGATATTTTTTGTAAGGAAAACGCTAATGAGTTAGCGTATCGTGCAGTGGCATTGGAGTCCTAACCAATATCTAGAGCCGAGTTGTCTGACGTCAGATTTGTGTATATTTTGATGCGATAATTTTTTTTTCTCTTTCTTTTCGTTATATTTACATATGATATTTGTTGTGTTTGGATATATGTTATTATTGTGATCTTTCGTCATTTCTACTGTCTAGTGGTCGGTGTCAGGTTACATATTATTACGCGCACTGTGGTTGTGTCACACAAGCTTGTGGTTGTTACTGTAGTTTATTTCTTTGTGATCACCGTCTCCGTGTACTTGGCTTGTGAGTCTAACGTTTTATTGAAAACACTTAGCGTGGATCATCCATTCGTTTGTATATGTATTTATATGTATGTTTAACAATATTTCCAGAAATGTTATACAACTATTTGTTATAGATATATGCGAGGGAGTAGAGGTGATATTTCCCCTCACTACCTAGTGCTTATAGAGTGACTGGGTGAGTACAGAGTAATATTTTGGCACTACTAATTAACGTACACAGGGAGTGGTGGTGTACTTAGGGAGGGCACACAAAGACTAGTAGCAGAGTCTTTACATTTATAGTTGGCTGACAGACAGCAACGTGCCCACAAGTACAAGATGCCTACTTTAATGGAATATATTGAAGCAGGTGAACGGTTAGGCCTGAAGGGTAAAGAGTTACAGGAGTTTGCAGAAGCAAAATTGAAAGAAGTTCAGCACTGGGAAAGAGAGGAGAGGCATAATGAACGCGAGGCAAACCGCCTACAGGAAGAAAAGATAGCTGAAGTCAAGCTTCTACAGGACGAGAGAGTGACACAAGTGAAATTAGAAATGGAACAACAAAAACGCTTACAGGAAGATAAGTTAGCTGAAGCTAAGCGGCTACAGGAAGAGAAAGACAGTTCAATTTAATGCAACTAGAACTTGAAAAGTTAAAACAAACAATCAAGTGTCAAATGGAAAAAGAAATTGCTCTCAGAAAACTAGAACTATCAGCGAAGGGTCAAAGTGAGAAAAGCAGAAGACCCTAACAGTCGTCACAGCGACTAAAACTGCCATATTTTACGGACCGAGACAACCTTGAATCGTATCTTGACAGATTTCAAGCATCGGCGAAAACTTTAGGCATCCCAGAAGAAGAGTATGCGATGCGGCTGGGCGAGTTTTTGACAGGGAAGGCTCTTGATACCATGTTTAATTTACCTGTGGAAGAAAGAAACAACTACACTATTTTGCGTCAACGTTTGCTTACGAAGTTCCAACTAACTGAGCATGGATATAGAACAAAGTTTAGACACTTAGGACCAGAGACAAATCAAGATTTCACAGATTTTGTTAACACAGTAAAGAATACATTTAACAAATGGATGGAGCTTGCAGAAGTAGGAAAATATTTTAATAAATTAGTGGATTTAATGTTAAGAGACAAGGTAGTATCTGCATGCAATACAAACTTAGTGGCTTTCTTTGAGGAACGTAAGCCAAAGGACATAGACACAATGTCACGGTTAGGGCAAAACTATATGACTGCACATCCAAACAGTTCTATTGGTAGACTTATGAGTGAGGAAATAGTCTGTGCACGTACACTAAACAGGACCAAAATCCAATTATTAGACCAAGATCGAAAAGTGTGGATTCAGCACAGAAGTATGAACAACAAGAGTCTCAAGATAATGGTTTCCGTGGCAACCATTTTGGCAGAGCAGGACGGTACCCATACAAAAGGGGGAATTTCCAGAGACGTCCAAATAGTTATGCCGGATGCTGGAATTGTCGGAGCTGGAGACACAAAATGGCAGAGTGTGATGCACAACCATCAGATGGACCAACGAACAACAGTAAAAGGGAGATCACTTGTTTCAAATGTGGAAGGAAGGGGCATGTCAGCTATCATTGTACGATGAGGGAAACAGAGCATTCTAATGCAGCACAAGTTATTGAGACTATCAACAATGAAGATTGTAGTGGGTGCAAACCTCTTTTTGAAAAAGACGGTCAGCCAGTCTTAATGTGTGGTCATACAGTGAAAGCAGGATCAGCAGTCCATGCAGGTGGAAGCATGAAGATGCACCATGGATTTGTTAATGATAGGCCAGCGTTAACAATTAGGGATTCCGGATGTACGTCCATCGGAGTTAGAAAGAGTTTAGTGCATCCCTCTGAAAAAGATTAGATGCATAACATTCAACGGCACAGTAGAATTCTACCCATTAGCCGTGATAACAGTGAAAACACCATATATCACAGGAAGAGTGACAGCGTGTGTTCTGGACACACCAGTGGCAGATTTAATCATAGGAAATGTAGCAGGAGTTAAAGATTGTACAGAAGAAGTAGTTTATTGGGACCAGAAACATAGTTTAAGTAGTAGCGAGGTAGGTACCAAAAGAAAACCTAAATTAGAGAGTATAGCTGAACAAGAAGAGGCACCTGAAGTAGACACAGGAACTCAGGGCAAGGATAGTACAGCTGAGCAGGTGAGAATGGATCTCAAATATAGCTGTAGGGAATCCCAGAGACAAGATAATACGACAGACAAATGTTTCCAAGGGTGTGGTAAAGTCAAACATAGGCAATCAAAGAAGGGTAGATGGTGCTTCGAAAGGAAGAACAATGGTCTCACTCGCAGGTTTTCAGATGGCGAAACTGCATGTGGGCAAGTAGTATTACCGTTAACACATAGAGACCGATATACTAGAACAGCTCAGGATAGGGCATGTGCAGGGCACATAGGAGTAAGGCGGAAGCAGCATAGAGCAGGATGCCAGGTATATTGGCCAGGATTTAATAAAGAGGTCAGACTAAACAGAGACTCCAGTGTAACAGTACAATATGCAGATAGCAATGTTAACGCAGTTCAAAAGAGTGTTAACGACATCACTGAACCAGTATTAGCAAACAGATGTTTTAAAGATATAGGAAACATGAGGCATGAGTATATGAAGGGTAGACACAGCAATCGACAGGAATCATAGGTGGAGGTTTGAGGCAAGAAAAGAACCAACTCATATAGGGTCGGTACACAAATAGTTTGTGTCTTTTTGAGGATGTTAATAGACCTGCAGATACACAGATATGATGTTTCCTATTATGTATTATTATTATGTGATGTATGAGGTCATGCATTGGTACACAAGATAGAAAGTTGGATGTATTGATGTGTGGGGAATATGGGAGTGTACTATGAGCATTTGATGTATTATTTAGTGTGGTAGCTAGAGTAAGTTGGATTTATACTTACGACTACCCAGGCAATATGTCTGGGTCACATATTTGATAAGTATTAGTCTCCCAACATTTGAAAACGATGTTTTCTTTTAAGGGGGGGGGGGACAATGACATATGCCTGGGTCATTGACAGTAAGGTGAGTGACCTGGCTACGAGAAAAAACAATCAACCCTGAGAAATAATGGGGCGGGTGTGAGTGGAAACCCCCCAGAGTGGACGGGGTGAAGGACAGTTAAGTTTTGTGTGAAGTCAAGGGACTTCAGGGGAGTGGATGTTTTGGCGGCCGAACGGATCGGTTGTCGAGGATGTGGGAGTTTAGACGGACGGTGGGGCAGTTCTGGTGTCATGTTGTGCTCCCAGTGGTAACACAGGCTTGAAACCCAGTGGGGGTTGGATAGTTAATAGAGGCCTGAACCCAGAGTGGGTTGGATAGTTAGTGGAGACTAGACCCATTGTGTGGGTGTATTGGGTGAGGTCCAGCTGTGGATAGTAGCTGGATTAACTGTCTTATGGATTTGAGATGAAGCCGGCCGTGAGAAGACAGTGATGTGTACGTGTTCAGTTGTGTGGAGTATATATATATCTTCTATGGATTATATTGTTTCTGGATATATAAGGATGTTCCGTTTGTCCGTGTTCTTTCTGTATTAAAGGATTATGTGCGCCATCTCAATCTTGTTTACTGACTGATGGATGGGTATTACTGGGGTGAGTTGCATTGTGAGACAGTTAGATAGCTCAATTGACACACCAGGAGCATCGTTACCTAGACAACAACCAATCTCACGCACTTATCAAAGAACGTCGTGTGATAAACCCATATCCATATATCTACTGTTAGTGCTTTCAAAACTAAACAATCAGCTCTCTCATCGCCACAGGCACTTGAATAGACCAGCAATAAATGCACAGAAGTGCAGGGGATATATCTGAATGGTTAACAACTATACAAGCCAAAGCCCTCTGTGTGTTATCTTTCCGAGCATTGAGTCTGAATACATAGATTCAAGTGAGCCTCTGTAGGTCTGCAGTTGCTACTTCTATTTCATTCTCATGCTGCATTTTGTGTGATGTTCTCTGGCACAGGAACAGAGTATTATGGGGGTGACCCTTTGCCGTGAAGTTGGAACCACGACTAACTATTTTAAGAGGACCCAAACTGCTTCTGGACCTGAATATCCTGATGGACACTCATTTTCTCTGGGAAATACTTTAGAAAAAGAGTCTGCTGATTGCAGGACTGGTTCCATGTTGAACTTCACATTCCAGAAGTTGTGGCTCTGTTAATTCATTATTGACTGTCTTCATGTAGCAAACATCTATGAAAGTCTACAGTATTGAACCCATATCCATATATCTACTGTTAGTGCTTTCAAAACTATACAGTCAGCTCTCTCATTGCCACAGGCACTTGAATAGACCAGCAATAGATGTCCAAACCCCGACTAGCTACAGTAAAGAGTGCTAGAATGCTATTATCAGAACAAACAGTATAGTGCATTCACATTTGTTTGCCTCAATATAAACATCCATATCTCAGTAACCAACTGAGGGAAAATTATGAGATTTAGTATATAACCTTATCATTATGTCCACCCAACAAAAAATTTTTTGTTCTGGAGATTTTACAGCAGATTTCAAAGTTTGTTTATATGCGGTATATAATTTACGAGTCTGAGATGAAATTCATAATTTTAAATGTATTACAGCGTAACCAGACAATCAGTGCTCAATGTTGAATATTTTTCACGGGATTGGCCTTATGCCAACTCCCTGCATTGTTTAAACTAGGACTGTTCAGATGTGTCAAAATGTGGGTTATTTCATGAAACCTGATTAATATTTTTTTTTTTTTAAATCTTACCACTTATTGCTAACATTGAAATGTGTGAATATTTTTCAATGGGATTGCATGCGAAATTGTGTATACACTTCAAAGAATTGCTATGAAGTTGTACACATATTTTTGTTAAGAAGCTGATCGCAGGAAACTGTTTTATACTATTACAAATTCCGAAAAAAGAACAGTGCATGCATTGGGTTTGAGTAAATGGTCATTTCGTCGATGGGTGCAAGAATCTGGAATTAAACCACAACGCAATAACCAAACGGTAGGTAGAAAGATTATTGTAGACATCTTTGACAAAGATGTCATATGGCGAGCTATTATAAAAATGCTTTAAAAAGTCGCTTAAAATTCGACAGGGTCGACTTCATTGCACCGGGTTCTATTCCATATGGCTCGCGCGGAAAGCATCACACAAAGTACGAACTCCGCAGCTCTAGCGACGACCCACAGAAGTCTCAGAAAAACTTAACTCGTGAACCGAAGGATGCGGACCGGAATCGAACCCACGACCTTTGAAGCCAGAGTCAAAAGGCTTCACCACGGAGACTCCTAAAATTATAAAAATTTTGGATTTATATCCAGGATTATCCAGCATTATAAAAATGCTGGATGCCAAAGAAACAGGGACTGTAAGAAAACTTAGGGTTTGGTTGAGAAAGAACAATAACATAGACCTATCCAAAACAACTTTGTGGAAAATTATAAGGACATTATCTTCACTATTTGAAAGTACAAGGGCGGTAGAAATATTCTTTGCGAGCAACCGCATTTAGGAGCCATGAGAAGCAAATACCCACGTGAAATGCGCACAGAAAATTATGGCATAGTGTGTTTGGATGAAATGCGGATCAATGCGCACCACACAAGTGATAAGGAATGGCAATCAGTGGATGGACAGATAAAGTGATATGTGCCCAGTAGTATAGGACAGCTTTTGGTCATGGCCCATGCTGGTAATACGCATAATGGCTTACAACAGAATGCTGGGCTCGTGTTCGTATCAAAGCATACAGACAATAGGGATTATCATAATAAGATGAATGGTAATGTATTTAGAGATTGGCTCGAGAATACTGTGCTTCCATCCCTAGATAGACCGTCGTCTCCAATTATGGACAATGCATGATATCAATGTTGTTGCCCAAGAAGACAAAATACCTACAGCATCGAGCACAAAAGGAGCAATAAAGATATGACTCTGAATGGAAAACATACCATTTCCAGAAACGTATTTCTAGCTAGAATTGTTGTCACTTGTAAAATAGATGCCAAAAAGCAAGAAATATCAAATCGACAAGTTGATAGAAGAGCATCGTCATGGGTGCTTGAGACCTCCGCCGTACCATTCTCATTTTAACTCTATAGAACTTGTGTGGGCTAAAATTAAAGGACAGGTGGCAGCTGACAATACTATATTCAAATTGTCTGAATTCAAGATACTAATCCAGTCCACGCTATTAAATATTGATAAAAGTTACTGGAAAAATGTGAGGACCATGTGTTGAAAGAGGAAGAGGATTATTGGAGAAAGGATGGATTGAATTTTATGCAACCAAGAGCAGTCATCAACCTACTGGAATCGTCCGACACAGATTAAGGTCTGAGCAGATCGCAGACCTTAATCCACGTGCACACCAACTGGGATATTTTGCTACAAATATTCAGAAGAATTGCAGCCCCTAAACATTACATCATCAGCATAATGTCAATGGCAACAGTTTGTATTCCACAGTGATGAATTTTCAATTCCGCAAGCCCTCAGCGGTGACAGACAACTGTATTGAAAAAGAAACACACACACACACTAAATGCATTGAATACCAACAGAAGAGTAATATTGCGGTGGAAACTGACATATTGTGGCATAACAAGAAACGTGAGAGCAAACACGTTGTCAAATTAGGAGACAACACACGTGCATACGAATCAATCTATAAACTTCAATGAAAAGAGGACCAAAATCTTGGTAGTTAAGAAGAAAGCCCACTACAGAGACACTGACAACTATTTTCATAGTGCAAAACAGGTAATAATGTTCCGTCTCTGAACGGTAAACAGCAGAGTAGACAATCTTTCACGAAGACTCAAAGCGGGTCTCCCACCAATGTGTACCTGTGAACAAACTACACAGACAGCTGAACAGATCCTTAAAAATTGAAACATGATGACTAAATTGCGGTATCATTTCTGGTCACTCCATACACACTTTAACGCACAGCTATTTGGAAACTTTCACGAACTCAATATAAAAAGCTAACATGAATACTTGTGTACACATTATTAACCAGCAGCCGAAGAAACAAGAAGGAAATGAAAAATAAGGTAAGAAATATATTCCTTCTACTTTCCTGTCAATTTACAAATTATTTACCCCATGCCTCTGTAAATTCTCTGTCTTTACTAATATTACACATTGCACCCCTCTCGGGATTCTCCGTGGTGAAGTGGTCAAGCCATCTGACTAGGGCTCTGAAGGTTGTATGTTCGATTTCGGACGGCGTCCTTCATTTCACGAGTGCATTTTTTCGGAGACTCCCGAGGGTCGTTGCTGGAGCTACGGAGTTCGTGCTTTGTGTGACACTTTCCACACTGCAGAAAGAAATGGAGCCATATGGGATAAAACCCGGTGCAATGCAGCCGACCCTGTCGACTTTTAAGCTACTTCTTTTATTGCACCCACTCCCATACGAATCCGGATACGCCTTGTGTCGTCATCTGAATTGGCGGGGCGTTCCTTGCTGTAAAAACAAGTTTGTTAGCGAGAAATCACTAGTTTTTCAGCAAAACATCAAAGAAATGTCGCCGGTTTTGATGATTTAAGTTGCTTTTGGACCTATCAAAGACATTCCTTGGGTGGGGGTAAATATAAGACGGCAGGAAAAATTTCATAACGATGCAACAACAGTTTTCAAAATAATTGATCATTAATGATGGCATTCGTTTGTGGACATACTATAGTTGCTCACTACACCATACATGTGATATCTGTTAATGTGGGCAGGACATCAAGTCCAAGTCACAGGATTAATATTTTGTACTTTAATGTTTCATGGTTATTATTCTTCCCTTTATCTCACAGGTTTAATATTCTGTACTTTTATATCGCCGGTCTCTGTGGCTAAGGGTTTGCGGATATGATTCGTGAGCTCGCTTACCTGTGTTCGAAACACAGCTGTGACCGATTTGGCAGCAGACCCTGTCGCGCTGGGTCTTAACGTGTTTGTATGGGAGCCGGTTGTTCAGAAATCAATGGCAAACTACTGAACGTAAACTTGCTAAGACATCAACAACAGTAGTAAAATGCTGGTGTTGACAGCGATGTCCTGTAAATAGGATATGCTTTCTCTCTCTCTCTCACTCACTGACTCTCACACCAATGCACGCACACACACACTTTTACATCAAAGGGTTAATATTTTATATTGTTTCATTCGTTCTGTACCTTCAGTGATCTCATAGTTTACAGTTCTCATCTCCTGAAGGGCATTGTCCACCCTAGAACACTGCTGTGTAAATAAATGTTATATTTCACATACTGTTATGTATTATATATATTTTCCACAGTATAACACTAGCAGTGAGTGAACTGGACAGCACTATTGTGTATTATAAGCTGACCTCGGGCCTGATACCACCAGAGTCACCAGAGGTGGTTACAACACATCAGCGAGAAAAGGATGCCAGAATTTTAAAGAAAAAACAATTTATTGCTGAGTGTGTTAAAAAAGCCATGCAGAGACATAGTGGCAGTTAATATTCCATGTGTTATTAGACTTAAAAGCTTTGTGACAGATGTTAATAGCTGGTTTTGAGAAAAAACAGAGAAACAGTAATACAAAAGAGAACGTAAGGATACATTATTTATTTAGAACAGATGACTAACACAGTTTATAATGTTGGTACATGAAAATGAAAATTTGTATAATAGGGCAGCTAATAACAGCCCCCGGGAAGGTTAACCCGGTCAACAAATGCCCGCAGAAGTCGGATGTGTCGGCCTAACGGCGCAAGAACGCAGCTCTGCTGTAAACAGGCACAACGCAATCACATCCGAAAAAAAACTCCGGATGAACGAAGAAGAAGAAGATAACAGCTGATGGCAGGTGGAGGCATAAATAAAATAAGAGAACAGGAATGACCAAAGTAACATTCAACATGATTTGCTTCTCACATTGAAACAACCGAGTTAGCAACTGAAATTAATCGTGGTCATGTATTGGTTACATTTACACTTCATTACTGTATACAAAGCTCATTATGATAGTGAAATCCCACCAGGTGGCACAGCACTACGGGAAGCAATGGAATGCGATTCCAGCCTTAGTATAAAAAGGCAGGAGAAGGTATAATCTGTCTTTTCACCAACACCATGGAGTTAGATAGGCACCAATGTGGTCAAATTATGTAGATCCAGTTCATGTTTAGTGGTGGTTGTGAAGCCATTATTTGACCGTTATGTTTTCCTGGGATTTTGCTAGTCCTTACATTCTTAGTTATATCATAAGTTTTTGTTGCACCTTATGTTTTTGGTTATACCTTATACAATATCTGGTTTGCTTGAGTGTTACATTCTACTAGATTGAAGGCAGAGGCATGGTTATTTAATAGAGACCACTTATTGTTAGTGTTTGATTTTATGCTTCAACGTTTGTATGAACATAGGAACGTTGTTCCTGAAGTTGTGGAATTTGATAAATAAAGAGCTTTTTGTGTTCCTGTGTAAGTTTAGTTTGTACACTCGCTGTTGCTAACAGTTTAAGTCATTGATATGGCAGGGAGATTCATCCCAGCTCTAGGATTCTGGATCCTTTTCTTTTTCTGTTCATTAATTGGGAGTGGTGAGAGGATTCTTCTTTGGCCACATCGCATTGCGCTCTCCACCTTGCATCACCGCAAAGTATAGTGAATTATTCTTGTTCCCTCGGCCTCAGCTGTATGGCACAGAAACGTGGATAAAGAATAGTTTCAGGGTGAAAACTGAAGATTGTGGTTATTTACAAAAATGTGGTTATATATGAAAATGTGGTTGTATATTAATAGAAGGATATCATGACAGGAGAAGAAACCACACAAAGTGGGATTGAAGAAAACATTACTGAATGAAATCAAGGTAGACTGGAAGAAACAAGTGCATCTTTGAAGACACAAGTGTGTCATTAGCTGAATGTTCTACTGTCCTCCATTGTGGAGATGACACTTGATGATGATATAATAATACTAGATGACTGCCTGCTGCACACCATCTCAGTAATTAGTGAAACATCATTGAAAGTTATGTGTGTCACTGATATTGCACCATTCTTTGATTGTAAACATCTAATGGTACTTCGTGCTTTCCTACCTGTTATTTATTTGTTGGTACATGGAATGAATAGGTCTCTTTCTCATAATTTCTTTCAGTCGTCTCCATGCATTTCTGATTCTGTCATTCAGGGAACATGTGTTACGAGATCTAAGAAGGAACTCTGTGCATTGAAGATTATGACAGCAAATTACATCTTTCAACATCTGATTCTCTCAGTAATTGAGTATGGATTGGGACTGAACACAGTGTCAAGAGTCAGCTGGTGCATACAGAATGAAGCTATGCAGGTGATACATGAGACACGCCAGCAGTGTGTGTGCCATACATCCTAGCTTTACCCACAATTGCAGACAGGCTCAAGGTGCTGCAAGCCAAGCCATATCTCTGAATGGCTGCAGACATGAAACATCTCCTGCATGAAGCCACAGTTAAGGGCCAGTCTGATCAGAGGAAAATCAAGGATGGCTCAAACAGAGGGTAGATGAGAGAAGTGTGCATTCTTGAGAACACTGGGAGACGAAAGGCTCCAACCAAATTACTGTAGCCTTTTTGTATTTACTATTTCTCTATGTAGTCTATTTTCTTCCTTTTTCATCCACAATCTGCAGAATTTTAATTGTCATCCATTTCTTTGATATCTACTATGTGATTCACATATATTCCATTGTTTGTCAATAGTCTTCTTGGCATCTGTTCTCTAGAGTAGCCTTTCACAAATTTGAGCTCTTAACAAACGTTCCATTACCTCTGAGAATCTCAGGATCAACATTTGGAAGTATGAATGGTGTGACATTGATGGAAGTTTAAGCAGCACTTATACTTGTATAAACCAATATGAAAACTACAATAGAGATACTTGAGATTGCACAGATAAAGTGAATAACAATGAACATGTTTTTAATCACACAGTTTATTTTTGTTAATGTACAGATCAACTATCACTAAATTGGAAACGTTACAAAACTGGATACATAAAGTCACTAAACTGGAACTATTGAACACGTAAAATCACTCATCAAAAGTTGGGATGCTAATGTCACTTACTGTACAAGTTTTAAAAAAAAAAAGGAAATGGAGGTCAGCACTGTTTTTTTTTTAAACTTCCAGTGTGCTGATGCAGAGGTAGCGGGTTCAACCCCTATATAGGTCAGTTGGACTAAAATGTTCATCCCCTTGACTTGGGGATGTAAATTACAAGTACCTCTGAAGCCGCCTGATGGTGAGGGACATTGGCAATAGGGAAAGCTAACCCACACGCAAAATTCAGTCCAGTGCTACTAACAGTAGTGTGTATGGACTACGCTTGAGTTCAAAGCAAGTGAGCGAAAAAGAAAAAAAAACAACAAAACAAGACATTCTTGTTTAACCTCTTTTGTAACTGTTCTGAATACCTTAAGTTCTCCTTATTGATGTTCCTAGAATAAATATATTTTATTATCCTGAGATCTTCCCCATCTATCCTGAGTTGATGCAAAATGTTGAAAAGGTCTTGATGTTTCATAGTCTCAGGCAGCTGATGGGAAAATGTGGTGAGCGACTGTTCATCCCTTTTGCTGTGCCAGGCTGATGATGCCTTTACAGACACAATGGCTAACACAACGCGCCCTGTATGGGAACTGCTCTTAGGTAGTAATTACAACTTCCTATGAGTACTACTGCAAAGAAAGTAATGTCCCAAAAATTAATTAAGATATTACAGAATAGTGTAATGGGGTTTAAGAGAACACTTCGCTCTGTAGGAATTACCATGTGCGACAGTTGGAGCCAGACCATCATCAAACAACTGTCTGCAATTATACTCAAAAACATTTGGAACATCAGAACAATGTTACACAAAGGAAAGCTAGAAACATTAACAAATGGACATAAACATGATGAATACCAATATTCCTGGCCATAGAAATAGAGAGTTAAATAGCATTAAGAGCCTGTGGCACAACCTCAGCAAGCAAATAATAAACGCATTGAGAACATGCATCTTTCTAGTGCCAACACACGGATCTGAATCATGGGGCATGTCACAATCACTACAGAAGAAAACTGAGGCTTTCTAACTTAAATGTTACACATTCTTAAAATACCATGGATCAGGAACAAAAATACTGACATTCAACAAGATCTGAACATCGATGAACACAGGCTCATAAATGGCATCACGTCTTGGAAACAGAAATACCTACGACCACAGCATGTTTAACATCACAGTGAAAGAACAGTAAAGGAAGAAGCAGAGGTCAGCCAACACGACGGTGGGCACAGGACAGTGTTTTTTGAGCAAGCTATGATGAGAGCCCGCTCCGCTGCGAAGGGGTTACGGACACAGTTCATGATCCCGCATACCCGCGCTCGAAACACAACTGCGCGCAATTTGGCAGCAGACTGCATTGCGCTGGATTTTTATGAAATGGTATGGGTGCCAGTCGTACAGAAAGCCATGGTAAACTACTAAACGTAAACTTGCTTTTTGCTTCACAACAGCAAAAAATCCTTGTGTTGACTGCAACGTCCTGTAAAGGATATGCAACTAACTCTATGATGAGAGCGACTTTCTGTAAATGACTTGCTAAATGATGATGATGATGTAAAACACTACAAGTATATACAGAAAGATGTAGATCTTACTTAATGCCACCTGAAAACTGTCAGCAACTGACACTAACCTGAAATTATAAGTACATGATTATATAAATGCAACATCTCAGCCATCAGGTATAAAAACATACCAATGGTTTCACAAGAATTGCTTCTTTCAACTGTTTACTTAATGTGGTCTCCCAACAATGGAGTCTGAGTTATTTCTCTGCCTGCGACTAGTTCTGTTTGGCCGCATTAACTCTTGTATGTGTTGAACTATCAAGTCAATTGCAACTGAAATTATTGAAAGAAACATTAATATCAGTTAAAGTGAAACATGGAGAAAGGCTAGATATTTGAGCTTCTGAACTTGCCTCAAAACACCAACATTCACTTTAATTGTACAAGGTACAGTCTGTTTCTTTGAACTACCATGGTGAATAGGCAGGCACGTTGATAAGACCTAGGTTAGCTGATTGTCTCTGGGCATGGCTTGCTAGTGCATTCCCCCATGTTTGGACTTGTAGGACCCAGCTCTGTCGCCCAGATACTGAGCTGCATGTTTAGTGCGACACTGTGAGCTGTGAATTTCTTTCAATGTGCTTTTTGTTTGTATTTACAATGGCGAACTGCTAGTTGCCGGCATTCAGCCTTATGTGATGATGCATGTGCGGGCTATATATGTTTGTTCAGACGGCTGTTTTCTTTGACCACGAACTGCATGTTCAAATGAAGAATAGCTTGTAGTCGGTGCTCTGGTGATTAGGCCTTGTCAGAGCTACTGTTTCCTTCACGAGTTCACACGGGATAATGAAGAGCATTTCAGTGTGGTTTTAGCTGGAACAGGAATGCAGAAATTAAGGGGCGATCTGCTGGTATGATGTTGGAACTACTGATGTTGCTGCTACTACTACTAATAGTGTCCTGAGAATGCATATGGCATTGTTTATACCCTTTCCCTCTTCTAATCCACATGTCGATGACTAATTTCTGGTTTAATCTTGTTTCTTACGCTTCTCATAATTATTTTCAATAGCAGCTGTGCCATATGACTCAAAGATCTTCACATTCTAAAGCAGATGGTTTCTTTGTCCGAACTCTAAAAATAATAATAGTATAAGAATAACTATTGACTGTCAAAACTTATTTTAGGAATAAATTAAATTCCAGCAGACAAAATGTTATTGAGTCACTGGTGATCACTGGCTTCTTGGTAGTCGGGCAACATGTTCATTCTGAGAATGTCTACGAGCTCTCAAGGTGTGCAAGACATAGCTGCTGATTGTCAACCATCATCATGGAGAAGAGCTGTTACTTTCTTGCAATCTCGCAGCATGGAAAGTATTTAGTTCTTAGCAGACTACATCACTTTGATCCTCCCTTCATTTGTCAGACTATTGTCTAATTCCAGGATGTTCCATGACCATGAAGTATCATACTGATAGGCATGGACATTCAAGATTTGTCACCCTACACAATCACCAGTCTCAAATCAGGTCTCTATTACTGTCCTGATTTGACAAGCCATCCAGGTATCTCTTTGTCTTCACTTTGGGAGTCTCCATGGCGAATTGGTCAAGCCGTTTTTCTTGGGCTCTGAAGGTTGTGGGTTTGATTCCGGGCCGCGTCCTTCGGTTCACGAGTGAATTTTTTCGGATACTCCTGTGGGTCATTGCTGGAGCTACGAAGTTCATGCTTTGTGTGATGCTTTCCGTGCTGCGGAAAGAGACTGAGCCATATGGGATAAAAACCAGGTGCAATGAAGTCGACCCTGTCAACTTTTTTGTCTTCACTTTGATCTTTTCCCATCAAGATTTCCAGTTGCCATTGTTTTCAAGGTTATTTCTCTTCATAATGTACCCCAAAAATCTTGACTCTCTATGTCTAATTTCTCTAATCAGTAAATATGAGGGGCAATCAATAAGTAATGCCTTGTAATTTTTAATTTCATTCAATAGGCAAAAAAATACAGATAAAATTTACAGTGAAATGAAGCCCTATCCCAAAACACTGAGGCCATAACTTTCCCTTCAGATAGTGATAATTTGAACTTCTTTCTTGTCGGTGATGTTGTGTGATGCCATTCCACTGACTGCCTCTTGGATTCAGGTTCAAATAAATGAACCCAAGTCTCATCTTTTTTTTTTTGGTGTTCATTCATTCAGTAGCATGTCCTTTGCAGAACCTTGCTCCCATAACAACCTTCCAGAAAACCTCTCAATCATAAGCAAGATGTCCCGCGTCCGATACACCCATCTGGAGATCATCCGCCACATCCTGCACCCATCTTCTCTTTGGCCTTCCTCTTCCTCTCTTCCCAGGCAGCCACCACAAATGATATAAACTCGATGAATGTTGTGTGGAGTCAATGCGGTTGATGGGCGGCCAGTCCACTTTGCGTCAGTCAGTGAGGATTGGCCTACTGCACCTTAGTCACACCGACGTGCCCAAAGTCGGGCAGTGCTATCATCCACTGTTGAATCTTAAACAATAGTCAAAAGCAAACGTTTGTGGATGCAAATCGAGGTCTCACCTTCAGCATTGAGGAATTCTATGACATTACGTTGCTTTAACAAAACTTCTTTGGTGGCCATTTTTAAATAGTTACTGTTGCCCAACCTGTGACTGAAACACTTGGTAGTGATATACAATCCGGCTAAATTAATAAACTGCGCACCGATAAAGTATTTACACAGATGAAAATTAGGAGGCATTACTTATTGACCGTCCCTGTAGGGTAGAGTATGCTACGATGATAGACAATATATCAAAGTAGATACAGAATAGACTTCCTAAGAGTAGAAAATCTAACCACTGCAGAAGAAGCAACCAAATGGTTTGCAATTCTAGACATGATTTCAAAAGATCTCAGAACGGGTCAAGACTTCTGACAGTGACAGGCAGGAGAGGAATGGTGACCAACAGTACTTAGCACAAGGCAATATACCAAGATTCTCCTGCTACTTTGCCTGTATAAAGATTGAGCCCCCAAATCTGATCCACTCTCACAGACACGGAGAAAGATAGATTAATATATATATATATATATATATATATATATATATATATATATATATATATATATATATATATATATATATACTAAGTTTACTTAATCATATAACAAACTAGGTATGGTAAAATTTGTACCTCACAACATTTAGTTTTAATGAAATAACACACTTTGGGCGCTCCATGTGAGACAGCCCTGTACACTCATTAGGGGTGAACCCTTTTCTAAATCTTAAGAAATCCTCTAAAAAATTCTGCTCCTAAGTATAGTGTTCTTGGACTACTGCCCTCTATTTCAGCCATATTTTAAATTACTGACAAAATTTCGCTGGCCTAAAATCATTGGGAATATTGTTCGACTGGTGATGTGTTGGCCAACGGTAAAACGTGGCCACGTAACTGAAGAGTCTTTTTCCTCGGGGTTGGCAATCAGTTCATCAGTTTTCCCTTCAGTTTCTCTTCCTCAGTAACGTTCCAGAATTTCCTTTCCTCAGTTTTTTTACTTCCAGATCTTTAAATCCTAACTTAATATTCACAATAGAATATTCATTGAATTTCCAAAGTTCAAAGTGTGGCACTGCACTAGAGTCAAGTCTCTCGTTTTTGAGTTTAGTGGTATTCAACCACATTACGTTACAGATTGTGTTGCGGAGAACGTTGAATTACTTTTCCAAAGCTCCAGCCTTATTTTAACAATCTGATGCTCAAAATGGTGAATCCTTCAAAAATCATGACTACTTCTAGTACGTTGAGTGACTATCACCTAGGAATCCTCCTCTATTAGTTTGCTAACAGCTTGGCTTAACACAAGCCATAGGATTAATTCTATCACACTCTGAGTTTCTATAGCCTAGTTAACTAGTGATGTCAACTGCTCAACGTCTAAATCTTTAAAAAAGCCGCTTAGCAGTCCATTTTCCATCCCGGAAGTCCAGTTGCCACGATTTTGGTCTGAGAAAATCGTGGCAACCAGACTTCCGGGACAGAAAACGGACAGGTTACATATATATGAATGTACAGCATGAAAAACAATTAATACATCAAGTTTGTAGAGTGAGTTGTCCCGATTCCCACAAACTATGATGGGAGTTCGGAGACTTCACAGTCCCTCGTATACAACACAAAAGCAAACAGTCATAAACTGGAAACAAAACAAGACCGTGTGTTTTACTTCATAACAGAGAATCTTGTACCAATCTAAGACTTGATAAGACTCAATCAATAATGACAACTTCACATCTGATTATAAAGTCTAGTTTACCTGTATTTTGTAATATCACTGATGTAATTTGTTAAAGCTAAATCTGGTCACTAACAGAATTTACGATACAGGTATTTTGCCTGTGTCACTTTGAGGTTGAGAAACGTGGACTATCAACAGAAACTGCCAACAACACTTGATGATGTGGTTCTATCATATAATGAAAAACAATATAAGCAAAATTGAAGAAAAAAAAAACAACTAGTGAAATTAACTGGAAGAAATTAACAGAAACTTGCTAAGAGTAAAACACAAGAGAAAATAGCTGTGACTCTGCCATAACTTACAGTGTAAAAGGCCCTTTAACTAAAGTCATGGAAGGCAACATCCTTGGCAAGTAATGAAGACATCAAGCAATGAACACATCTGTTGTCCAGGTGTGCAGAGACATAGCAATGCCGAAGACATGCTGCACTGATGTAATCAGCAGACGTTAGATACCACTCCAACCATGACTAGGAAGCTACAAGTCCAGGGCTGATTGATGACAGTGCCAGTTTATGGCAACTACAACACACAAAAGATCGTGTATATCTTACCAACATTATCAGCACCTCTGGGTATTATAACATCAGCATACTTCTTTGTCTGTGGAGAAATAGGATATCAATGTGTACTGGGAATTTAAAACAGCACATAAATAACCAAGTGTTGACTGCTCTACATGTAAGGTTAACAACACAAATTACACATTTCAATGTGAAGAAACATGTTTCAAACCAATAGTTTAGTTTAGTCGATGGATCAACATCATGGCACACAGGTGTAACCCATAAGTGCTCCATTCTCCTTTTAACTCAAACCTGAGTCTGGAGAAACTCAGCTCAGTGCATGAATTCCGTAGCACCGGCGAGGATCCTGAAATACTTTGGGTAGATTGTTAACTTGAAATTTAGCCCGGGCAGCGCCGTTGTGGCTACTCTTTTTCAATTTCCAATTGCCAAGGGATTTTTTATGTGCGCAACAATACACACGGGTGTCCGATCTCACTACCCAGAGACCAGGGGAAATTTTATTACTAGAAGTCCACATGAAATAAATCCCGGTCCTCACCGGGGCTTGAACCCGGGACCTCCAGCACTCGAGGTGGACACCTTACCTCAAGACCACGCAGCCCCCTCAAACCAATAATATTCATCTGGTTTATTTCATGTTTGAAGCATAAAATATAATAGCAAGTATATTTTATCTTTTTATTTTATTATTTTATCCTCCATGAGCTGGCTTATTCAACATATTCATGGCTAACCTTTGTATCTAGTGGTCATTCCACCATCCACCGCCCTGGTGATGTCCTTTTACTAGGAAAGTATGTCATAAAGAAATAATTAAAATGCTTACTGGCAAGCAAAATTCTTCAAATGCTGGTTTCACAAGGGTCATATACTGATTAAGTATCTGCTCCAGTTCTCTTCCCCTCTCCTCTGTGTCTCGGAGTACTGAAAGCAGAAGAAGCAGAGAAGAGGTTATTATTTTTCTGAATACTGGGTACTTTTCCAAGACACTTATATAAATACAACTTCATTCAGATGTTTCATTTTTCCCCCTCGCTCACTTTGAACTCAAGTGTATTTCAAATATACGCTACTACTTCTAGTGCACTGGACTGATTTTTGCATGGGGATTAGCATTACCTATTAGCAGTGTCCTGCGCCATCAGACAAACCCTCTCTGGCTTCAGAGGTACGTGTAATTTACGTCCCCAAGTCAAGTTAGAAAAGAACAAATGCATCCATACGACAAGAACTGAATAATGAAGAAGGTTGGCTACTAAAGATGTTAAAACAAAGAAAATTAGAATGTTTTGGTCACTTGAAACGTCACAAAAGTTTGGAGAGAAAAATTTGGACGGGTGTATGTCCAGAAAGAGAGGAAGCAGAAGGCCAAAGAGACAATAGGGGCAGGATGTGGCAGATGATCTCCAGATGGGTGTAACATCTTGCTTATGGCCGAGAAGATTTCCAGAAGGTTGTTATGGGAGCGAAGTTCTGCAGAGGACATGCGACAGAATGAATGAATGAATGAAGACAAGGACGAGAAGTCAACATTTTAGTTCAACTGACCGGTGTAGGGGTTGAACCTGCTACCTCAGCATCAGTACACTGGATGTTTAAGAATGAGTGCTGTTATCCATTCAGCCATGCCGACCTCTTTATCTATTTCATCTATATCCCATTTGCTATTTTAAAAGGCGGTCATATATCTTTTCAGTCTGCTAAAGTTGTAGGCTTTGAACATTCTGCAAGCTTGAATTGTAAGAAGACACAGATTATGGTCGTCACTGGGAAGAAGGAAATACCACAATACATAAAAGTAAATGGGCATACTCTTAAAGAAGTGAATCGGTACAGTTATCTCAGAACAGTCATAATATCTGATGGGAGATGCCTTGAAGAGATTAGAACAAGAATTGCCATTGCGAAGGTAGCCTTTTGCAAGATGAAAAACATACTGACCAATAAAAAGATATCAATTGAAAGGAGAAAAAGAGTTAGTTAGTTAGTTAGTTAGTCGCGGTTCCAACCTCACAGCAACGGGTCGTCCCCATTATGCTCCGTTCCTGTGCCAGTGAATATCACACAAAACGCCTCCCACTGCCCAATGTGAAAAGTGGAAAAGACAGGAGTCTCGACAAACAACAGCCCACACAGATACACTGTGCATAATGCCGCCACCAGAATGTCAACACAATAGTCCTCCACGAAACATCCAGTTCATCTCTGATGGAATCGGCAGTCTGGATGTTTCCTAGATGTTCACCCACACAGTACAAGAAAATACAGTTCATCGTCGATGGCAGTGGCAGTCACCCAGAAGCCCAGCAACCACGCATTTCTGCATAAGGCAAAAACCGGTCAACTCTGGGACATAGCCAGCTGCCATCGCTCCGAACATGCAGTCACGTTCCAAAATACCTCGGGCAGATTCAGAAGCATTTTACACGAAACTCACAGCTCACAGTGTTGCGCCACGCACTCACTCAGTAGCAGGGCGACGGAACCATGAAGCCTCCTTAGTCGCCTCTTACGAAAAAGAGTGTTAAAGTGCTACATAGAACCTGCACTTTTATATGGATGTGAAGTGTGGACAATGAGCAGACAAGCTGAAAAACATCTGATGGCTGAGGACATGTGGTTTCTGAGGAAAATGCAAAGAATACCATGGACAGACAGAAAAATCAATGACCAAGTTCTTCAAGAAACAAATGAAAATCATAAACTGATTAGAAAAATTAGACGTAGACAGTCAAAATTTTTTGGGCATGTTATAAGAAGAAATGAATTGGAGAACTTGGTGACAACTGGCAAGATCAAAGGGAAAAGACCAAGAGGAAGACTGAGAAGTAAATACCTGGATGGCTTGGAAACATGGCATGGTTGAGACAGAAACAGAGCTGATCCACGAATCTGGTGATCGAGTGAGATGGCAAAACATGACCACCCACGCTTATTGGCATGGCACAAGATGGATGGATGGATGTACATATTTCTGACACCTTGGCTGGAGATAAACAAGAACAGCAATTTTCTTATTCTTCTTTGTGTGTCTGGCCTGGAGTAGACATCAACGACCATGATTCTCCAATCCTTCAACATCTGGTATTTTAATGAAGTTGGCGTTGCTTGAAGCCAGTACTCAGAAAACTAGATACCATCTTTTCTCACAGCCACAAATCAGCAAAAAGAGCCAGTGTTTTTTGGCAGTAAATTTTAAGAATTTAATTAGTAAAAATCAATATCACAAAAAGGGTTGTTAATGTTGTGCAGTCACCAAACTCTTCTCCTTTAACCAGCTGTGCTGGATGTTTTAAGTCAAACTCAATGTTTTGGTTAATGTTCCCCGATTGTGATTTCCTTGTTATACTGTCTGTTTATGAAGTCTGTTTTTTTATCATAGAAATCCTTCTTTCAGCAGTATATTCTTACAGCCAAAATCTTTGGATAACTGAAAGGATATAAGGAACTTTTTATTCTGTCTTCCCTCAATTACTAGACACAGTGAGTTCAATTGTCAGTGACAATTCCTACAAGACACAAACATCCCTGAAAATGGAAGCCTACTGGAGCGCCAATTATTCGTACCCATGACGCTTGACGGCAAAAGTGGAAGATGATGATGATGACATAATGCCCATACTATTGCAAGTGTGTGAATCATGAACCCTGAATACCAAGATTAGAAAGAAACTAGAGGCCACAGAGATATTGTTTCTTCAAAGAAGGCTAAGATTCCCATCTCATCTTGTACCTAGCGGTATTGAGGTGAAGCATAAACAGCGGGAGAGTGCCAGTTTATGGGCTTCATATATCGTGATTTCCATGGATTCTGTTATTCCCTTTGTCCATCGTTTATATGGTTGGCCTCTTCTTCTGGTTCCGTTTGGTCTGTACATCATTGCTTTTTGTGGTATACTGTTAGCTGGTAGCCAAGTTATATGGCCAAACCAATTAACTTGCTGTTTTTTGATGAAATCTAGCGCAGCTATAACCCCCACTTTAGTCCTGATTTCTTCATTTCTGATTTTCTCTCTTCTTGATACATTGAGTATTCTTGTCAGGAATCTCATTTTCGTTTTAATGTTTCTTTTCTCTTTTTCTGTCATTGTTCAGGTTTGGCATTGATAGCATAGAGTTGGTAGGAAGATTGTGTTGTAGAGTGCTTTTTACGTTGATACGTGTTTGTTCTTTAGTATTGGTGGCATTTGTCCAATGAGTTGGTTTGCTTTATTGCATCTATTTTCGATCTAGTCTTCTGATTTGCATTTGATGATATTATACTTCTTAAATACTTGAAGCTCTTTATTTGTTTCAGGGGGTGTTCTTTTAGATGAATCTCTGTTGTTTTTTCTCATTACCTCTGTTTTACCGGTGCTAATTTTCATCGTATGCTCCTTTACACACTTCACTTAGTTTAGGCTATTTATGTGGACTTGTAATTCTGCTTCTGATTTAGCTATTAGTGCTTGATCGTCCGCAAATAGTTCTTTAATGGTGTAATTTGCCATTGGTCCTTCTTCTGTATTCTGTTCGTCTTGCAGTTTTATTCTGTTTGGCTGGTTTCTTTACATCATCATCATCCAGTGCCTTGCTGGCTGGCATGAGTGATTATGCCTCTTCACAAATTGCGATCTCCGATGGCATGGATCAATTTGTGTGTTGACTCCCTTCCATGGCATGAATTAAGACTGTCAAGAATCTTTTCACGCTGTCTTCCTTTATCTCTCTTTCCGCAAATCTTTCCGGGTGTCACAACATGTTCCAGTTTTTGTCTTCTCATAACGTGGCCAACAAACGATGGCTGCCTCTTTCTGATGTTTGTGATATGTTGTCTTTGCGACTAAGCTTCCTTCAACATGTCCAGATTGCTTATTTTGGCTGTCCAATTAATTTTCAGCATTCTTCTATGAAACCGCATCTCCAAAGCTACCAGGGATTTTTTCGCTTGTTTACTAATTGTCCAGGATTCACAGTCATATGTTAAAATTGGTTCTATGTAACATGTAAGAACTTTTTTTCTAACTTTCAAGGACAATGACTTATTGCTAAACCTTCATTCGATAGAATGCAGTTTTTGCTTATCCTATTATCTCAGTGATGCATCTTCCATCTGATGCTATCCATGTGCCAAGATATCTGAATTTCTGCACTTCTGTTTCATTGATATCACCATGACTTCTGTCTTTCTATTATTCAAACTAAGGCCCATTTTTTTCACTTCCTATAACCACTGCATCTATTATTTCCTGTAGATCCTACTGTCTTGTTGCTATCAAGATGGTGTCATCAGCATAATATAAGTTATTTATATTATGTCCACCAACCAGGATCCATGACATATTTTCTGTAAATCACTGTACAATGAGAACAAATCAGGAAACATTACACAACCTTGTCTGATGCCCTTCTTTATACACTGAAATGTTCCTATCAGGTTGTTGATTCTTATGGCTGCTATTTCCTGCCAATATATGTTCTTTATTATTCACAGATCTATGCCGCCCATATTAGTTGCTTTAGTAATTTTATTATTTCTTTATGTTTCACATTGTCAAATGCTTTTGTGTAGTCTATGAAATATAAGTACAGATCTGTTTTTACTTCTATAGTTCTTTCTAATAGTGTCTTGAGAATATGTATAGTGTTGTTTGTGCCATTTCCCTCCACAAATCCACACTGTTCATCACTAATGTCTGGTTCAATATTGTTTCTTATTCTTTTCATAATTATTCTGAGTAACAGCTTTGTCATATGACTTATAAACTTACTGTACAGTGCTCTTCACATTCTAAAGTGCCTGGTTTCTTTGGCAGAGCGATAAAGATGGATTTTAATAGGTCACTAGGAATTTACTCACAGTGTAAATGTCATTTAGAAATTTTGTCAATATTTTGATTTCAAAATCACCTAGAGCATCAATTTCCTCCAATGTAGTGTTGTCTGGACCGGGTGCCTTTCCTTTCTTCATGCGATGAGTGATTATGCCTCTTCACAAATTGCAATCTCCAATGGCATGGATCAATTTCAACTTCCGCTGCAAATATTGGTGCACTCTCACCATTGTTTTGAACATTTACATCCTGTCTCCTATCATTATACAGCTCTTCCAGATATTTCATCCATCTATTGACTATATCTATCATCTTGTCCCATCAATATTGCACAGTTCCTCGATTTTAAACATCCAGTAGTATTTAATATTTTCCTACCTGTCATTGTATTTATTTGTTGATACATAGAATGTGAGTCTTTTCTATAGTTTGTCCCAATTTAGCATACACTGTTGATTCAGCCATCTTATTTAGCCACTTTGCATTTGTTTACTATTTCATTTTGCATTCTATTCTTTTATTCTTTATCTTGCTTTTTCTGTCATGAAACACATGAAACCACATGAAATAAAAGACATCACCAATCCGTATACATATAATCGCAAAATATTTGAACACTATCTCAGTACGGATTACCTCCCCCTTAATAATAGAAATAATAATAATAATAAAACCCTAGTATAACAGCCAGTCCCCTTTTGGTAGGCCAGTATATTCCACATAGCTAATAACAAGTGCCACACCAGTTATTACTATTACTGAGTCGTGTAGTATTGATTTTTCATTTTCCACATGCCTTTATAATGCCCATGCTTTCCGGCATGGCACATGATTGATTGATTATAATGCATATCTTTTATATTGTTGCTGTTTTCAGTTAGCCTTGAATGATGTGTGAATGGTATAATGTATGAAAGAGAGTGATAAAAGGGCAGAATATTAGACGGGCCTGCGTGCCCAATTCTTAACCCTTTCAAAATAAAGTTTTGTTGTTGTTGTTGTCTTCTTTCGTGCGTCATCTGCAAAATTTCATCTGTCATTCATTTCTTTTTTGCAATTCCATGTTTAGGTGGAATGATTTCTTTTGATGTCTGCTGGATTGATTTTCACAACATGCCCCATTGTTCATCAATAGTCTGTTTATCTCCATGGAAATATATCTGTTCTTTACAGTAACACTGTACCTTTCTCTAATTTCTTTGTCTTTATAAGTAATACTAGATCTAACTTGATGTTCTTTGGGGTTTTCTTTATGGTTTTAAGTCTTAACTTCATCTTTCCTATAACTGGCACATGGTCACTATGTTCATCTGCTCCTGGTCTAGTTTTTGCACCTATTAAACTGCTTCTGAATCTCTTTGGAATCAATATTTATTATTAGATTGCGAATATTATCTCCAGGGCTTTTCCATTTATATAATCGTCGAGAATGGTGTTTGAACCAGGTGTTATCTATTACCATTTCTTGGTATTGTGCCCATGCTATTAATCTGTCACCTCTCTCATTCCTATCACCTAGGCCATGGCCACCAGTCACACCACTCACCTTTTCGTTGCCTACTTTGGCATTGAAATTCCCGAGCATGACAGTCATTTAAAAAATGTTACACTGGTCCACGGCCGTGTCTAATTCATTATAAAATATATATATCTTCTTCTTTACAGTCTGCTGTTGGCGCATATACTTGTTAATATTCATAGGTTTGCCATGGAGTTTCACTAATAATACTCTATCCAAGATTGTCCAAAATCCTTTAACAGTCATTTGATACTCATCTGACTACCAGTCCAACATGGAGTATTGGCCGTTGAGCTGTTAAGACCTCTGGAGTGTTTATGCTTGTGGCTACTGTTTGCTTATGCATTTTCCTCATGTTGGACTGGCAGTGCATGGTTCTGTCACCCAGCTACTGAGTTGAATGCGTGGAGTCACACTGTGAGCTGTGGATTTCATGTGGAGTGCTTTTACATATTTCTGCGGTTGTTTGTATTGTGAACTGCATGTTGAGAAAAATGGCAACCGGCCGGTTGCTGAACTAACTGGGTTTGCCTTATGCAGTAATGTATGGCTGCTGGTTTTCTAGTGGCTGCCGTTTCTGATGAACTGTGTTTTTCATGGTGTTGGCATTCTGGTAGCAGCATTATGCATAGTATACCTATGTGGACTGTTGGTTTGTCGAGACTCCTGTCTGTTCCACTTTTGACATGGGGCAATGAGGAGCATTTTGTGTGATATTCACATGCACAGGAATGGAGCATTATGGGGTGACACTTTGCTGTGAAATTGGAACAGCAACTAACTAACTCATTTGATCCAAAATATGCCAACTCCCCTTTTGTAGTCCCTCCCTCCTGAGTAAATAATTCTATACTTATTTAAATAATCTCCCCACCCGCCGCACGCACACACACCTCTCTCTCTCTCTCTCTCTCTCTCTCTCTCTCTCTACCTAGCCATCGCATTTCATGAATCCCTAATTTGTATCTTCAATCGTTCTATTTATTTCTTGATATTATCTAGTTTTCTATTCTGGCTAAGTGTTCTTACATTCCATGTACCAACATTTAGTGTATTTCTGACCTTTAATTTGCATACAGTTGCTTGACGATGATTGGGTATCACCCGCAGCACATTATGCTCCCTACCGGACGAAGAGACTCCACTGGAATCCCCATTAATGCCATTATATATGCTGTCTATATAATATATGATATGAACAAGAGGGGAGACAAGACACAACTCTATCGTACTCCGGATCTTATAGTGAAGTGTTCTGAGTGCCCTCCATTTGTTCTTACGGTACATTCACTGTTGTTGTATAAACTTCTACATAAGTTTGTTAGATGTGCACTTACTCCATATCGTTTAAGAATTTCCCACAGCTGATTTCTATCTACTCTATCAAATGCCTTTTCTTGGTTGACAAAGGTTAAGTAGAGTATTTAATTAAATTCAATTGATTTTTCTATTTGTTGTCTAAGAGCAAAGATGGCGTCTATACATCCTTTGTTTTTCCTAAATCCAAGTTGTGGTTCTATTGTAGGTCATAGTCTTTTCCCTAGAATTTTGCAGAATATTTTTCCAGTATGACTCAAGAGGGAAATGCCTCTGTATTGTGTGCAGTCTCTCTTACCGCCTTTGTTTTTTCAAATTTTTCCTGCTCGAAGAAATAATAAGAAGCATACTCCCAAGTACTACAGGAGGAAAATTTAAAGAAAAAAATAGTTAAGTAGCCACATCAGGACAAGACAGAAAATATATTTTGGTCTTGTTATAATGAGAAGGGAATCTCTGGAGGATGTTGTGACAACCAGCAATATTTGAAGGTTGTTGAGACAGAGGTTGACTGAGAGAAAATGTTGGCACTGAACTTATCAAGAACCCTGAAGACAGGTAGTTACGGAGGAACAAAATCACAGGTGGACTCGACACAACACAAGATATTGGTGATGATAATGGTGGTGGTATTTTAATCATTCTTCTGTAAAACCACATTTCTGTGACTTTAAGGGATTTTCTTGACTGTGTTTAGGATTCACAGCCATATGTTACACTTAGCTCTATGTAACGTAAGAAATAAAAACTTCTAACAATGACTACGTATTGCATAAGATGTTCAGGAGGACTAGTTATGCAACATAAATGTTAAAAAACTTGACACCGAAACAGACTGAAAGGATGGAATTGCCTCTTTTAAACATTTAATTCAATTGGCCCTCATTACAGCTTGATTACAAAAACTGTCGAATCTCAATGACAGAGATGATAACAATATAGTTTGTAAATAAATACAAATGTATTGTTTGGTGGTCATAGAAGTACTAGAAAGAAGGAAAGACTAGAGCTCATACTTTTTTTTCCGCATATCCTTTACAGGACATCGCTGACAACATCAGCATCTTTCAGCTGATTGTTGATTTCTTGGCAAGATTACACTCAGTAGTTTGCCACTGCTTTCTGAGCGACCGGCTCACATACCCCGTAAGTTACTGACGTGGAGAGAACCGCTACCATTCTCGCGCACGTCACGTTACTCACGAGAGTATACAGGATTACGGAGAAAGTCGTGTAACTCCTAGACCAGGGAGACCGGCAGAGGTCATACTAAACGACATAAAAATTAAAAGCTATAGTTACCCCACAGGGATTTGAACCTGTCACCTCCAAATGATGATACCAGAAATTTTCAAATGTATTCAATGAAGATCATAGGAATTTCATAGAAATGTATGTATGTGCTAAATATTTGTTGACTGCATCACTAATGGTTATTTGCAGAAACAAATATCTATATTATAGTAATGAATTCATATGCTTATGTGAATGTCAAAGAAAATAAGTGTTCAGAAAAGTTTGGATGAAATGTTATTAAGTGAAAAATGCACAGATCTATGCAGATGACTGCTTGGCTCACCTCTACGTGAAAGACGTGTATCAGGATCTGTATCAACAAAAAGCCTCATATTGAAGAGATCACGAATTTCAGGGAAGTAGAAAACAAGAATCCCCTCAAACAAGACAACATCAGCACAATGAATCACTGCAGGTCCTTCTGAAGCTCTGAAATATAAAAATCTCTCATAGAATGAAGATATACTTTTTAAATCTAACAAACACAACATTGCATGATTTAAAGAAAGCCTTTGACAGTCTGGAAAGAAGGTTTGATGAAGAAACTGAGAAACTTAAGGAAGAATGTACAAATGGGTGAAAGCACACATGCACAACAGAAGAGCCTGAGTACATATAGACAGACTCAAGGGCAAGAAAATACTGCTGCGTCAAGGTGTTCCCCAGGGTGGAGCCCTGTCCCCCACACTTTTCCTAATCTTCATCAATGATCTTGTAGCTAAACTACCACATGGAGTTAAAGTGACAATGTATGCTGATGACCTGGTCCTTACCATCATCATCCAGTACCATCATATAAGACCTAAGGTCTTACTTGATTTCATATGGTTGAGAGCATTTTGAGCTTCCATCTTCAAAACTTAATTCTTATAGGGAATGTCATACTGTTCCTCAAGTGAATTGTTATTAAGGTCTTTCACATAATTTAAGCATTATAAAATATGATCCTTGGCCATTTTGATTTAGCTGTAACTGATTTTCAGGCAACCCATTGATGTGCGGTAATTTATTCTTTTGTGCATTAATTTGGTATATATGGTGTTACATTATTTTAAAATTTGCCTGCAATTTTCATTAAGCCATCCTTCTTTATTCTCTTTACACAATTTTCAAAATTGTCTTTGAATTTCTTCATATTTTTCATAGTTATTTTTGTTGTTTCTTCTAGCTTTAAGATACCATCAGTCATACATTTCCCATATTTGTTTGTGCAGGCTGTTTGACTGTCTCATCTCATCTTCTGCCTTTACCTCTCAATGGACCACAGGCCTTCAACCAGCTCTTGCTAAGTAAGTCCTTTATATACTTGTTTATGATAGATTGGATTTTGCAGTTTGAGTTTTTGATGGGATAAGGTAGCCAGTCTCATGCCAACCCTTCCTAGTTGGCTCTCATGGCATACAAGGTACTTGAGACCATAACCAAAATGTATTAGCTGCTCTCAAGTTGAATCCATCACCTGCCCATATGGCTTCACATTACCCTTCACTTCACCTTGCCTGCTGGGTCTGGCTAGAGAAGGGAAGAAGGTGCCTAACCTCTCCTTTGATTGGGATATCCTTACCCTGACATTCTAAAATGTCACTCAACCACAAATCTAACCTTGTTACTGCCCATACATTTATTTTGGACATGTTCTAATTTCCTAATGCCATAAAAGATCCCCTTGTGGTTTGTAAAGGTCCCTTTTACATGCCTAAGATGCATTGGGCATATGGAACTAGACCCATATTTGTATGTACTAAATGGCATTCTAAATGGCAAATAACATTAAATCTCTACACTTCTCTATTATAAAACGCATGTTGAGTATATGATCTCTTGTTCTTCTTCCTTGTCTAAATCCAGCTTGAACCAACTCTTCTTCCATTTTCTTACAGTCTTCCCATTACGATACTTAGTAGAATTTTACTTGCATGACTGATCAGGGCAACAGTTCTATAGTTGGTGCATAATTTGCCCTGGCCATGCGGGTGTATGGGGGTATGAACAGGCTGATAGGCTAGCAGGGAATGCACCTCTTGGTGGTATCTTGCCTATGGACAAGGTCGTGCGCTTGTGGGACCAGGTGGAGAAGGCGGAGGAACAGATTGAGAACCCATATGTGGAAAGAATGAGATTGCGGGGGATCGGCAGGGGTTCTGGAACAATCTCAAAACTGAGAGGGAAGACCAGGAAAACATTTAATCAGATAGCGGTGGGAACGATTAGTAGTATGACTCTTCGCTGGCTGTAGAATGAGGGGACTGAGCACGTATGGGAATGTCCTGAGTGCAGTGATGTCGGTTCTTGACTCAACTCAACTCAACTGGTGCATAATTTCAGGTTGCCCTTTTTTGGTATTGGAATGAAGATAGTTCTCTTCCAATCTTTTGGCTATACCATATTTCCATATTTTTTTTTTACATAATGTGTGATAGATTTGTATGCTTTCTTCTCCTCCCGCTTTAATTAGTTCAGCTGGTATCTCATCACATCCTTGTAATTTACCATTCTTCAGGTTCTTTACTGCCCATACAATTGCATCTAATTAGGGTTCAGGTTCTGTCTCTGCTGTCGTTGGCTCATGTATCTCATTCATATCCTCACAGTCATTCATATCATACATTCCACTGCAGTATTTCTTACAACTTTCTATAATTTTCTAGATTCTGTTAGGGTATTACCCAACTTGTCACAGATAACATTTAATTGAGGTTGAACATTTCTTGTCAATAACTTCATTTCTTTGAACATTCCGTAATCTCTTCCGCTTTTATTTTTCTTCTTCTTTCGTTCGCTGTTCCGTTTTTTGTGATATGGCTCTATTCTAGTAAAACAATCTTGTATATACTGGTTTTTGTCCTTTCTTGTGCTCTTTCTTATTTCTCGTGCTAAAGATTTAAACTTTGCCCTGCTGTTATCGGTTCTTCTTCTTCTTCTCCTCCTCCCTCTTCTTCTTCCTCCTCTTCTTCTTCAGGTGCCTGGTCTTGAGCAGAAAATGTCAATCACGACTCTGAAATCCTGATAGTCAACTGATATATTGATTAAGTTAGAGTTGCTTATGTTATTATTTGTTGCCCAGCTGTTAGTTTTCCATAGATGTTTATCTATTTCTCTACCTCGCTTGCCTAGTATTTTCCCCACCTAAGACTAATTTCTGTATTCAATCTCACCTGTTGATATGCCCTATGAATTTTTTTGGGTCTTTTCTTTATAGGTTTTTATGAGTGATCTTGTAAAACTGCTGCTTTCAACATCTCAGTGTTTGTTCTTTTCTTTGTCCACGGCATTCTCAACATTTGTCTCAAAAACCACATCTCCATTGCCTCCAATTTCTTCAGTTTCATTACTCATTGTCCTGCATTCTCATTCATACAAAGTAACAAGCCATGCATAAGTTTTCAGTAAAGAGATTGCTTTTTGAAGTGTTGTTTAATTTTAATACTCGATCACCAGAGTCGTGGATCAGCTCCATGTTCCTGTCTCGACCATGCCATGTAGCCAAGCCATCCAGGTATTTACTTCTCGGTCTTCCCCTTGGTCTCTTCCCTTCGATCTTGCCAATTGTCACCAAGTTCTCCAAGACATTTCTTCTCATAACATGCCCAAAAAATTTTGACTGTCTACGTCTAATGACTCTAATCAGTTTACGATTTTCATTTGTTTCTTGAAGGACTTATTCATTGGCTTTTCCTCAGATGTTATAATGCCCATTCCTGTCCATCTGATCTCACATATACCTAACAGGTTAATATTTAATCTTCTCATTTCATTCTTACTGTTACCAAATTTTCCATCCCCACTCATAGTTCTTACATTCCAAGTTCCTACTTTCAATGTTGATATTCTTTTGCACTCAGTCACCTGATGACGGTCTGTAGTCATCTGGTGCACATGACTGCACATGCTCCTTTGGAGCACCCATTTACTCTGTTTCTCTGATTATCAATAAGACCGCAGTACATGATATTCTTGGTATCTGTAAAGAAGGTAGTTTGCCATTGCTTTCCTTCCTAGCAGTGACCATACTGGTCGATAACCGTAGCCATTGTCTCCCAAAAAAGAAATCCTCTGCCTACCGTCGTGAAGCTGGAGACCATAAACTACAACTATCTGTTGGCTGCTCTTCAACTTCATCCACCACCTGCACTCATGGCTTCACATAACCCTGATCGGGGGGCTAAATGGGTACTCCACCTTGCCCAAGGGTGTCCATAGGCTAGCGGAAGGAAGGAGGCACCTTACCTCTCCTTTGATAGGGAATACCCCTACCCCGCCACCCATAAATTACAGCCTACTCTTTATGATTTTCAAATGTGAGAGATCTTTGTGTACAGTGCACGCATGACTTTCTGTTGTCTACTGTCATGTACTACCCATGAAGCATCCTCTGCTTCTTTATTTTGTAAAAGAAAGTCTACAATTGGACCATCACTTTTTGAGTTATTTACTGTATCTTTAAGCTATTCTGCATCTGTTGCAAAGCAAGACAGTGAATTTTTACAACAAATTTATTACCTTTTGTGTGCTACATAATCATATGTTGGCAGTTCCACTCTCCTGCCTGCTTTAACATCCAGAAGAGTCTTATGCATAAGCTCTACATCAAAGGCATCTTGATTTATGAAAAAAAAAATATGGGGGTGGACTGGGTGATTTAGATAATAATAAAAAACAAAATGAACTTATTAAAGAAAAAAGAAGAAAGCATGACACCCAAATTGTTCACAATAAGTGTGGTGAATAGCCAGCTGGGACAAAAGCAACTATGTTCCAGTCACTCTTAAGATTTATGAATAAGGATAATTTTAGCCACACCACATAAATCCCAGCTGAAATGTAAGCTAACTGTGGGGGGGAGGGGGGGGGGGAAATGAAAGCCACATCAGAATACCATAATACATATGTAACAAATTAGTATCAGGAATTCTGAAGCACCAGACTGTGTATTAAACTGCCTTTTATGATTAAAAAAGTGTTGCCATAAATAAAGTAAATAATAGAGAAACTCAAGAAAAAGAAGAGGTCACAAATAAAATCATGAGAAATGTGATTTCCATGGTCATAGGCAAGCACCTAATAAAGTGCAACCAGTTACAGAGGCAAGACAAAATCCCAGATTAGTAACATGAAGAGGTAACCTACTAGAAAGGCAGGAAAATAAAATAACATAGGAGGGTCAACTATAGGCCTTTCATACTACTCAGTTGTTTGAGCAAAGTAGCGTAGAGAATGGTCAATTGCAGCTGCTAATGCACCTAAAAACCAACAACTGACTGACAACTGGGAGTCTACATTTAGGAAAAACTACTTGAATGATGCTCCAGAGTATATAGTAATAGACAGAGAAATAAGTCACATGTGCAGAGTTGGCAAAGAAGACTGGCTGCAGAAACATTATTAGAAATAGAGGATCTGGAAATAAAACACAACTCGAAAGAATTACATGAACGTATAAAAAGATTTACAAAGAAAAAAAATAATATAACAGGAAACGGTTGTATCAGAGGAAAAAATTGAGAAATTATAATAAATAACACTGACATAATAAAAGATGGACAGAGTACACAGAAGATTTATTCTGGGTCAACAGGGTCAATAGACCAACATTGTATAATACTCAAGATGGACCAAAAATATTAATGGCTGAAGTAGAAAAGGCTATTAAAAAGATGAAAGAAGGAAAGGCTGCAGGTCCTGACAAGATAACAACAGACATGATAAAATCCTTATCCAGCTTTGGCATTGAAACTATCACAGAATTATGTAATGATATATATATAATACTGGGTACATCCCCAAGGATTTGAAAACATCCATTTTCATCACACTACCGAAGAAGCCAAGAGCTGTTGATTGTGAGGATTAAAGAACTATTAGCTTAATGAGCCACATAACTAAAATACTACTCAAGGTCATATAAGAAATAATTCAACATAAAATAGATGAGGAAGTAGCTGAAGAACAATTTGGGTTCCGCAAAAACAGCGGTACAAGAGAAGAAATTATCTGTTTGAGGATGTTAATTGAAAAATATATAGAAGTTCAAAAAAGTATATATGTTTGGTTTATAGACTATTAGCTGACCCTGCCCGGCTTCTCCCAGACCCTGGTGGGGAGCATCTCATTTAATTCATATAAGTAGTCATATAAGTTCTCGTTCCCGTTACCGACTGTCTGTCTGGCTGTCTGTCTGTCTGTCTGTGTCTGTTTGTCTATCTATATATCTCTGTCTGTCTGTCTAATAGACCCATCCCTCTGTCTCTCCCTCCGTCTATCCCTCCCTCCCTCCCTCCCTGTCTGTTTGTCTATCTATCTATCTATCTATCTATCTGTCTGTCTGTCTGTCTGTCTGCCTGACCCGGCCCGGGTTCGCCCAGTCCCTGGTGTGGAGCATCTCATTTAATTCTGAGTAGGTAAGAATCCGCTCTGCCTTCAAAATGTTGACGTGAAGATTTTCTTCCTGCAGCTGCTTCTGTATTTGTTGATCAGTAAGCTCCATTTTTAGCCGCTTGACCACCCATCTGACTGTGTTTGAATCAGTGTTTCTGATTCTGGTGTCTTGGTCCTCCTTCCTCTCACAAGTTTTTGTGTTCGTCTGTGGGTAGTCGTCGCTCTTCTTATTGGTAGTTTCATTGACTGTAGGTTCAGATACTTTATTACAGCTTGCATGCAGACTCTCCAAAGGCAGGTTCGTCTTCTTGATAGTCTGGTCGGTTTTCTCACTATGCATCTTGGAAGCTGCTTGTTTCTTTGAGCTATTACGACGTGCCCCCCCGTATCAGGCTGCTTGAAATGTGTAAGGCGTCTTGGCTTGATAGCGCTGAGAAGTGCTGTCAAGCGAATCATGTCGATATGATGGCGGAAAACACTAAAGATGCGATGATATTGTTCAACATCTTTTAGATAACTTCTTAAGTATAGAAAGATGAGTTACAATGTTATGCATTATGCATTATTTTTATGTAAACTTTGAAAATGCCTTAAAGATTGTATCATTATTTATTATAACTCATATGCCGGTACATAACTATAGACAAAGAGTTTATAAATCTTTGAAAACGATACAACAATATGACTATAAGTTATACAACAATGTTATTAAAAGTTATGCCCCTTGAAATAACTTTTTCTAGAGTTAAGTCCCTTCGCTATATATAAATTTTAATGAAAAATGAAATAATACTGAGTAAGCAGGCGATTTCACACTAAAAAAATATCACAGTTGGCAGCTCTGGAATGAAAGGAAGACGTGTAGAAAATTTCATCTCAATCGGATGGACCGTTCGCGAACAAATAAAGGACATACATACATATATACATACACTCTGTTTTATAGATATAGTATAGACAAGAAAGCTTTTGACAGAGTACAACATGAACGACTAATTACGTGCCTTCAAAGTATAGGAGTAGATGGAAAGGACATCAGACTTATTAGTAACTTTTACTGGGAACAAGTGGCATCTATTAGATGCGATAATAACTATTCGCCGCCTTTAGAGATAAAAAGAGGAGTACGGCAGGGATGTGTACTGTCCCCAGCCTCTTCAACCTATACACAGAAAGAATTTTTAAACAAGTTGAAATGCCTGGACTCAACATCAATGGAAGATCTTGAGCTACAGCTACGATGGGTGACATAATATTCTGTTGTGATAATTTGGCCATGTCCAGCGTGTGCCACGTGGTCTAGTGTTTACACACCCGCTTCACACGCCAGTGATCCGGGGTTTGTTTCCGGGTCCGGTCAAGGATATGCACTACTGACGAGCTCAAACGAGAGTGAAACTCGAGTCTAGTGCTTCCACATTGACGTGGATAGGCCTTAGGTTCATACCAGAATACGATCAGCGTTGCCAGTAGTGGGTTGTGCTCAATATTTAAATCTCAAATCCCGAAACAACCAAATAAACCAATGGAAGAATCATAAACAATCTTAAATAAGCTGATGATACCGTGTTACTAGCAGAAAGTGAGCAAGAGTTGCAAGACCTATTGGAAGAAGTAAACAGGCACAGTGCACAATGTCGCTTAGATATTAACATACAAAAAACAAAAACTATGATAATTAGCAGTGAAAGGTCATCAATGAACATCACAGTAAACGAGGAGATACTAGAACAAGTAACAAGTTTCTCTTATCTTGGACATATAATAACAGATGATGGCAGAAGTGAAATGGAAATCAAAAAGAGAATAGGAATGGCCAAAAATGCTTTCAATGGCATGAAATCAGTATTAACATCTAGAGAGATTAATAATGCATTAAAATTGAGAAATGTCAAATGCTACGTATATTCACTGCTACTGTATGGCGCGGAAGCCTGGACAATGAACAAGCAACTAGAAAGTCACATAGAAGCCCTGGAGATGTGGATATACAGACGAATAGGTCGTATTTCATGGAAACAAAAACAATCAAATGCAGAGGTCCTAGAAAAACTGGGAATGAAGAGAGAGTTGATGAAAGAAATAAAGAGGAGACAGCTGTCCAACAAACATAAACAGTCCATACATGCATTATTGTCCTATTGTGCCCATTTGTTATTTTATTATTCGTTTTATATATTTATTGATTGCTTCTGATTTTGGATGTCACACTTTGTTTTTCACCTGGATTTTTCTTAACTTGTAAGGTATGTGAATATGCATTGTGTCTGTGTTTAGTATGTCTCTTCTTTTCGCAGGAGCAAAATATATCTAATTGTTTCCAGTTCATGCATTATTGCATAAGGCAGCCATCCAGAATGCTAGAAAGCTAGCCGTCCATCATTTTCTGAATCTGAATTCTTCTTCTTCTTCTGCGTTCATCCGGAGAGTTTTTTCGGTCGTGATTGCGTTTTGCCTGTTTACAGCAGAGCTGCAATACTTGCACCTTTAGGCTGACTTCTGCGGGCATTTGTTGACTGGGTTAATCTTTCCGGGTTGAATCTTAATTTCACCACAGTCATCACAACAAAAAACACTATGAATGAAATTCAAAGCTCGCAGTGTCCCCCAAGGACTCAACTCAGTAGCTGGCCAATGAAACCAAGTCCTTTTAGGTCCAAACATGATCACCCATGTAAATGTGCCCAAAGACAGTGAATTCTCATAGGTTTTACCGACCCACTTGCCTATCCGTCATATTGGCCAGGAAGCAATCTTTACCTTGTTGTTATGATACTATATGTGAAATGATTACTCTTTTCCTCTTTTAATCAATAGTGATCTAACTTGATGTTAGAAATGACAACATCTGATACACTGGAATTCAATTAACTGTCCATGGTGTGATAATTTCAGTCACATGCACAGGGAAAAAGTTAAAGCCATTTTGTTGTGTATAAATGGATACCCTATACCTCATTCTTGGGTGCCTGTACTGACTAGGCAGAACCCAATGTAAGACTTCTGCCAAATGTCCTTGTCATAGACCATGGATAAATGATGACATATGCCTGAGCTGAAGTGGTAGGGGATCTCATGAGTTAGTGGATCCTAGAGATGCAGAAACCATTTTGGCATTTAGCAGTCCACCTCCAAATAATGAAAGATGTTCATAAAAAAAGTGTGCTCTGCTAATTTGACAAGTATCCATCAAGCATGATTTCTACTAAAGGACAATTGGGTTCAAATGTCCATGGAGTGAGAATCATATTGAATGGCAATTCAGTTCAAATGTCCACTACATGTTGTTACTAAATGGAATATTAGTGCTGTGAGGAAAATAAAAACCATGCTTCATGTGCATGTTTCTCAAATTTGAAGAAAAGATCTTGATTGTCTCTAGATACTACATTAAATGCCTCGAGACATTTTGATGGCAAAAAGTGTTTCAACTGTCACCAAACAGAAAAACTATTGAATGATGAAGAAGAATTAATTGCTGTGTGTTGCTGAAGCTTATAAAGTAAGCAAATAGTAAATACCATAACCAACCGAGTGTGTTGTAAGAAGTGGCTAGAGAGGATTGGCACTGGGCTATTTCCCCAGCCAATAGAAAACCTTAGCTATAAAACCAATCATGATCAAGCTTTTAAAAAATAAAATAAAAATAATTAATCCGGCCACGGTGAAAGGAATCTATTCTCCTAAAGGAATGAATGACACTGTGTTGACCAAAAAGAATATGGAGAAGAGAATTTTAGACACATGGATGAGCAATATTGGAAAGATCAATAAGAAACTTCAAGAGACAGCAAAGAGAAGGAGGACTTGGCATGAGGTAACTGATGTCTGAAGGACAAAAGATAGAAGAATTCATCTCATAAGAAATATGAAACTTTCCCTATAAAATGTAGTGCACTCTGCGGGTTACTATTACAACCAAAGCTTATAAGCAAATGTGTTTTTTAAAACTAATACTAAAAATAAGATTTTTTTCCAAACCTGGATGATCAAAATTGTATTCGCCTTTTAATGCCTTTCTGTGTTCTTCAGGTGTGAGATCACGGTAAAAGCTATCTTGACTTATGATTGTCACTCTGCGGTTATGTTCCAGGACAGACTGTTGCCCCAATTGTTCCATGATCTTACTGCAAACTGTGCTCTTCAGAAAATATAAAGATGTTACAATTAATTAAAAGTTATTATTAGTGAGTTCAGTTGAGTCAAGAACTGACTTCACAGCACTTGGGACATTACTTTCTCATCTTTAAAAGCCAGCAAAGAGTCCCAATAATAATTACACCAGTTTCAGTCTGATTGTGTCCATCTGGACTGCTTACTTGCGTTCGCTGGCTGTAAACTTCAGCGCGAAGTCCTGTATGTTGGATGAAAACATCCTGTTGTCCAACATCAGTGTGATGACATACAGGACTGAGGTTTGCATGAGTATCCAATATCCCATGTCTGGCTTATTGGTGTGCAGACTGGTGATTCCTCGCCGTGCAGGCAGATACTCTCCGACTTCGAAAGAATCAGCGATCCTACTATGTTAGCCAGGACCCCGAAGGGATCTGTTGCCCAGGACGCACGACTAGGACGTGTTAGTAGGTCTTGGCCAGTATAGAACCTGACCCTGGTGCCTTGGAAACACCTCTGCGTCCCTCCATCTGGACTTTGCTTGGAGTATTGAATCTTTGGTCACTCCCTGCCGCACCATTCTCTCCAGGCTATGATGGTTTATCTTTCTCCCACACTACACACATGATCCCAAAGAGCCCTGACCACATCTGCCTTATCATGCACCAGTACACCACCCAGCAGAGCAAACCCAGACAATCAGTGAGCATTTGTCTTATCTTACACCAATACATCACCCTGCGGATCTGTCAGTGATCTAGCCAATCTGTGAGCCTCCTCGTTTCCCAACACACCAGCATGTCCTGGCGAAAAGATGCAAACAATCTCCATTATTTATCTTTTAATTGAAGCACGTCACTTTGCAAGAAGCATGTATGTCTTCACCCTTCTCGGCATGCTCTGTGAGTCCGTTACAATTGCGACATGTGTGTGATGTTTGTTCTGCAGCCAGCGAAATGTCGCAGTGACTCTTCCACTCCCATTCTCAAACTAATGTTGTAGTATTCTATGCCAGATTCTCTTGCACTAAGCACTGTCCGTTAACCTTCAACAGCTTTGCACCTATCCAATATAAGCGTGGCCTGATAAAGACCCTATTTAATTGAGTTATAAAGAATTGCTGTGATGACACACTAAAAGACAAACTAGACACTCTTAACCAGACTCTGCAATCTAATGAATATTCAGCCACCTTCATCAGGCATCACTGTCAGCCACCCAAACCTACCGCCACAGAATCATTGGTCCCAAAACTTTGTGTTTCTTCAGAGACTTTGAGAGCCCTTTTTGAGCCCTTTGAGAGACAATGAAATGAAATGAATAGATGATATTCTTAAAACAGGAATAAACCAAAAATTTCTAAGCTGCTGAACCAATGATCAGATACAAAACCACCCCGATACCTATTCCATCTGTGAAAGAACCACTGTTTCCGTACACCAAATCAAACTGCATTTATGGATTCCAGTATGAGTACCAAGCAACTTACATAAGTAGAACGGTATGACAATTAACAAATCAAGTAACCGAAAGTATAGCAGTGTGTGTGTGAAACAGATAGTTAATCAGTCTTCAGGAAACCCTGTAGCAGTCGACAGGTTATAAAATGCGCTCCTCTGCAATTTCTCAACCTCTCATAAACTATGGTCATAAAGTTAACAAAAGAAAAATGTTTTGTATACTGTATTCTATGAACAATAAATTATTGCTCAAATATAGAGAGGCTTTAACAATTAGGTGGTTCCAGCCAGAAAGAGTTTGTTTTAAATTTAAAATTATGATTGGGATAACAAATGCTCCACGTTCGAACAATGTCTGTGTGTTTTGAAGTATTTCAGCCAAAATATTATTAGTTTATTCACTTCATATGATATATAAATCTGCAGTGTGCACCTGATGAGATGCAGAAAAGTATATAAAACGTGCAACATATTGTTTGTGGCTTTTGTGTTTACATTCACTAAACATTGTTTTGAATATTTGATATGCCCATCTAGTTTCAACTAGCTGTTGTTTTACTCCTAAATAGACTTGGAGATCCTCTGTTGTTAGCGTCTCTCCATTCAGTTTAATTTTTATGCCTCTGTTTGCTATCAGTGAATTAGACAATGTGATTATCCACAAATAATGATTTTGATACACACAAGTGTTTAATCAGATCTTAGATGAAGACAAGGAGGCTTAAGGAAATGTCTCTAAGGAGTCCTTCTACTAGAGTTCTTTTATGTGACATTGTCTCTGTAAATCTGGTAGACATGGTTCTGGTAGTCAAATGCCCCACATCAACTTCACCATTTTCCATCCTACTCCTATCCTCTCACCTTCAACAAGAGACCTATTTCTCCAGACCTGTCTTACGTTTGTTGGTGGTCAGTGAAAACAGCTACTCCTTCTGCTCTTGGAATCCATCAACCACATCCTGTGTGAATCTGAAGAGGGGGTCACCTGTATGACACTTGAGTCTGATGCTTGCTTGATTGCTGTCAAGGAAATGTTTACTTCCTAATCAGCATATCTTAGATGAAGATGAGGAGGAACATAAGCAAGTTTCTTTCCAGGTCTAGTTGGTTTTTCTTTATGAAATGCCACATTTTTGCTGTCCACTGATTGTAGTCAGTTTTGTTTTGAGTGGTAGGGTGCTTTTCAGCATTTTTCCTGGCTTTCCTCCTCTGAATGCTTCAGCTAGGTAAGAGTTCCAGTAAGATTTATATCTCCTGCTCCTCCCCCTTGGAATGTACATTTTGACAGCTGCGAGGATTATGGTACTAATGTTGTTGTAGGGTGTGTTAGTGTCATCTGTCGAGGATTATGGTACTAATGTTGTTGTATGGTGTGTTAGTGTCATCTGTTTTAATGAGCATCTAACTTAGCATCAGAATCTTGACTATAGCTGTCCCAGTGATGATTAGTATGTGGCGAGAGTCACTGCCTACATCCTCTAAGGCTTTGGTAGTAGTGTATTCTGCTATTTCCGTTGACAAAAATGTCAAGCCAGGTCAGCTGGTCATACCATGTGCTCTATGGAATTTATAGATTTTACAGTACCATTAGGTTGGAAATATTATATAGCTACTCTGCTTTCAGGCCTCTGATGTTGAAATGGTGGTGTCCCAGTGATGGTATAGGGGCACTGAAGTCCACAGCTATGATAGTTTTTTTTAGTGTTGGCTCTAAAAGTCTGGTACACCTGCTACTCAGGTCAGGGGCCAGCAGATGTTGAGCGGGGTATACTTCATATTACCTATGCCCCATAATTTTGTATCTGGTGGTCAATGTCAGAAAGTGTCGTTGGTTATGGTGGCATGGACATCGATCTTCAAAATCCTTCAAAAGGTAAATGATGTCACTGGCCTAGTTCACTGACCCACTTACTGGATAACATGTAGGTCTGGTTTCTTTTTGGACTGCTCTTATATATTATGATGATTTTAATTAAGCACAGTTGCCATATTTTATAGTAAAATAAGCCTTTCCAACTGTAGCCTCGGTAATGTTTTACTGCATGGAATTTTGTTAATTTGTTACCTAACGTATTCTTGTTCATTCAACAATTTGTATGCATGTCTTCTTTTCAAGCTTCGATTCCACATTAGCATCCATTCTTCTGTTATCATTTTTTATTATAAAAAAAACCCTTACAGGCCAAAAGGCCAGTATATAGGACTAGTTTTTCCAAGTATTTACAATGGCATAATTTCTATTGACCTCGTTTTGTTTTGTCATGGTTATAAATTTCAAATAACTGCTTTATTACTACTTATATCATGAATATGCCGGGCTCCCTGGTCTAGGGGTTACACGACTTTCTCCGTAATCCCGTATACTCTCATGAGTAATGTGATGTGAGCGAGAATTGGTAGTGGTTCTCTCCGTATCAGTAACTTACGGGGTATGTGAGCCGGTCGCTCAGAAAGCAATGGCAAACTACTGAGCGTAATCTTGCCAAGAAATCAACAATCAGCTGAAAGATGCTGATGTTGACAGCGATGTCCTGTAAAGGATATGCGAACAAAAAAAACAAAACAATATCATTAATATAGTTTGGAAACCATGTAAATAATAAACCCTTTATCTCTAACAGTAAATTAAAACTCAGAAAATTCTGAACCAAAATCAAGATTTGATGCCATTTTTACTCAGAGCTACAGAGTGTCTACAAAATGCTGAGCAAAAACATAATTAACAGACCCTGCATGTGACTGCTTGTCTCACTTCTATGTATTTGATCTCCCATTCAATAAGGGGGGATTTGGGACCGGATAACTTTCTGAAATTGGTGATGCAGCTAGTTTTTCATTGTAATTGCACCATAACAGGAATAACAGTGCAAGTTCATCTTTGAATGTTAGTTAGGCAGGACACTCACAGAACAACAGTACATGTTATAACATACTATAAGTTTTAATTTCCTGTTTCCAGAATCAGGGTCTTGGTTTAACATTTCTTTCATAATATGGGTTGTGAAAAGTGTCCTATGTAGAGCAGCAATTCTGGAAAATGTGTGGTAATATTTTTAACAGTGCATACATGCCTTTGAATATAAATGTTATAGACGAGTTCTAAGAATATCTTGGATATAGAAAAGAACAAATGCATCCATACTTCAAGAGCTGAGTATTGAAGATGGTTGGCAATTAAAGACGATAAAACAAAGAAAATTGAAATATTTTGGTGACTTGAAACGTCACGAAAGTTTGGAGAGAACAATAATGGAGGGGTATATGCCTGGGAAGAGAGGAGGAGGCAGGCCAAAGAGAAGATGGGTGCAGGATGTGGCGGATGATCTCCAGATGGGTGTATCAGACGCGGGACATCTTGCTTATGATCAAGAGGTTTTCCAGAAGGCTGTTATGGGAGCAAGGTTCTGCAAAGGACATGCTCCGATTGAATAAATGAATGAGTATTTTTTCCTAAATAAAATGATAAAAAATGTCAACCTTCTTAAAATTTTCAGAAGCATTACTGTTTAAAATATCAGCTAGTATGCCATAAACATACCTTCCCTGAAGCAGTGCCACCAGCTACTCCAATAAGAAATGGTCGTTGAATTTTATCTAATGCATTCAGATGAGGATTTTCCATATCTGAATTTACCACTGAAAGGGTTCTAATCTTGTGAATTAATGTGACTGTCTCAAGGGCACTGTTTCTGCATACTATTGCTGTGAAAAAATGTATAAAGCTTTAAGTAGACATTTTAGCAAATAATACTGCATGTGGCTAAGTAAAAGCACAATATAAAAATTCCAAGTGCCTTGTAGCAATCAAAGAGCAAGTTTCTGTTGTTAACAAAACACACCAGGCAGCCAAAGCAAAGATATAGGAACTTTAGCTTGCAAAACACATTGCTACATGAAACAACATTATGATAACTCTGTGTGTGACCGACAAGTCCAACTATTTAGGACTGTAATCTCACCCCATGAGTTTGACTGCTGAGATCTAAAGTCCACCTGAATGTATTGTTGTACTCCTGTGATTCAGTGTGATCTTTATTCATTCCAATTGTCCATACACATTTGTGCTCATATACACTTATATTTTATAACATAAGTAGATATATATATATATATAGGGTCTGGAACCTGATGCTCCGCTTACACACAAAAATTATGTGTACAAAGCCACTTACATCCAAGGTGCAGTGATTAGCTGTCAAAGCTACTGTTTGATGTTGACAGTAAACTTACAGCAACTGTCACTTTCTGTACAAATGTGTCCATGGGCACACCTTCAAGTGGTGATTATGTTATCACAAAATTTGCTGTCTGGGTGTTCAAGTGTCCAGTGGTACAAACTAAGCATTTACCTTCATAGTAATGACACAGCACACATCTGCAAGTGCAATATGCTCTGTCCTGCACCAACTCAAACTCCCTCTTATAGCTTAAATGTATTTTATAACCTTTTGTCAGTCAGTTACAACTCTTTTTTGCCTAATCTTCACCATATCAACAAGATCCCCAAAAGGCAATGGTAAACCTCAGGAATGTCTCCAATCCTTAGAGGGGTTTGGGTTATGTATAATGTCTTAGTTGCAGCAAGGGCACAATGTGAATCAACATTGCACTCACCATCAAACCTTGTCCAACTGTTTATATGTGGGTGAGTGGTGAAAGCACTCAGACCACATGGAAATAGAAACTGTGGTTTTACATGCTATCATGAAGACCAACTGCAGGATTTTCCGCCACTGTCAATTCATTCTTGCCAGCTGAGCCACCTTGGTGGAATATTGAGGTGGAGAAGGTTTGGGTGGATAAGCGTAGTGCCATTAGGGTGTGAAGTGTTAGGCTTTCACATAATCTAGGCCACAACGTAATGAGGTGGGTTGGCCAGCTCCCGTCCTCACTGTCTTTCTTTCCCAGAAAATACTTTTCATGATCTGGTACCCATTTGATTAATTTTGATCAACATCAGAGAAGAAATAGTCATGCCACTACTGCAGGTTGAACCAGGACCACTGTCTTGTTATGCAAAGTGCACTAACCACTATGTCTCCATTATGAAAATTTAAAAAAGACAAAACCATCAGAAATAAAAGTTTAAAAAAATTGCATATATGATTATTGATTATGTGGTTGTTTCGGGATTTGAAATTTAAATATTGAGCACAACCCACTACTGGCAACGCTGATCGTATTCTAGTATGAACCTAAGGCCTATCCACGTCAATGTGGAAGCACTATACTCGGCGAAACTCGAGTATAGTGCTTCCACATTGACGTGGATAGGCCTTAGGTTCATACCAGAATACGATCAGCGTTGCCAGTAGTGGGTTGTGCTCAATATTTAATATATGATTATATATAATTAAATCCATAAGATATGGACATTGTCTAACATTTGCAGATGACATTCTTATACTTATAGAACAGGCTGCAACAGCCATTTTTTTTTCAAAAATGACTGCTTATAGAAAGAGCATTAAAAATTAGTATATATTAAACTGCCGGTCTCTCTGGCTGTGGGGTTACAACACTTTCTCTCTGTAATCCCGTTTATCACGCAGAGTCTCGCAGCGGAGCGAGAACTGAGGTGGTTCGACCCCCGCTCGTGACTTGCGGATACTGAGCCGGCCGCTCAGAAAGCAATGGCAAACTACTGAGCGTAATCTTGCCAAGAGATCAACAGACAGCTGAAAGATGCTGCTGTTGACAGCTAAGTCCTGTAAAAGGATACGCAAAAAAAAAAAAAAAAAAAAAAAAAAAAATATATTAAACTGAAATTCATAATTGCACAAAATAACAAGTACAGAATTGGAACATAGAAGCACTGCTACATGAAAACTACTATGGAGTCTCCAAGTGACACTCAAGATAGTAGGTAAATCTGTTAATTGTCCCCACAAGGAAAATAAACTGAACAGATTTTTAAAATATCGAAAACAAATAAATCTTCTTCGTTCCTGAAAAACATATAAATTATAAATCACGGTATGATTGTGAAACTAATGCTATTACACAAAACAATCAATGGATATGGGTGCATAAATATATATGTGGATTTTATGAATTTGATAACATACATGACAAAAAGTGGCTGGACTAGTGTAATGGGTAGTGCACTTGTCAGGTGACCCAGCGATACTGGGCTTAAGTGTCTCATGTTAAAAAGTTAGTTGCACATCCTTTACAGGACGTTTGCAGTCAACACCAGCATATTTTGCTGTTGTTGATTGCCATGTAGCGTCGGAGGCAACAGTCAATGATTTATAATCGGATGAAAAAAATTGTGGCAGACAAATAAAGAGAATCACTGTGATACGCATGAATACAAAGGTTACTAGATGACGTCACAGAGGGAACTACGGTTACCATGGGCAGTGAAGTTTGAAAACATCTTGAAGATGGGCGGTTCTGATTGTAACACCAAACTTTTAAACAACGATAGCTAATGGAAAAGGTTAGGGACAAGTTATATGAGACTCCCACAACGTCAGGAAATAAGGGCACAGTGTGAATGGCAAGGAACAATCGGGAATGAATGCAGGGCGCAGGAGAAATGAGAAGAATTGAGCGCATCATAACTGGCCAGGCGATCAGCAATTAAAAGTCATGACGTCACACCAGACATAGATCAACGGAGCACAGATAAACGTAATTTAGGTACAGAACACTGGCCCACAGGCAAGTCATTGTCATTTAGTTATTCTTCTTCTTCTTTCGTTCGCTTGAAATATGTCTATATCTGCAATGTTGTCTCTTGTATGAATTTAACTGTGTCATTTAGTTATGAAATAGGTTAGCCTCAGATTCGGCAGTCAAAATGATATATTTCTAAATAAACTATTATTATATTTTTGGCCAATCCTCCCAGTAATATGGGAATGGTCATATAATCATTTGGATAACCTGTCCGACCGAGCAACACGATTAAAGTTTATTTGGACGTGGATTGCCAGCGTTTCTACCATCATTATCGTTGACGTTTAAGTTATGGCTCCCATTGAGCTGCTACAATGTTTTGTTTAGACAGCGAGCGCGATTGGAAGAGAGAAACATTCTTGTAGAAATTATAGGACACAAGCATCATAGCATTGATGTCTTGGCAAGTTTACATTCACTAGTTTGCCATTGCTTTCTGAACGACTAGCACCCATACCATTTCATAAAAAACCAGTGCAACGCTGTCTGCTGCCAAATTGCGCGCAGCTGTGTTTCAAATGCAAGTATATGGGATTATGAACTGCAACCTTAACCCCTTCACAACAGAGACCAGCATGAGGTATGATAATTTAAATTACCATATGACTTCAGGGTCAATAGAGCAACCTAAATTTCCCTAATTGTTCTGGGAGATTAGTCGGCTGGCATGATAGTGACATTATTCACTGAGTTCTGGTTGGACAGAAATATGGGCTAAGAATAGTATCTAAAATGTTGCAATAGTAGAGAAACAAGGCCCTTGACGTATTTAAAAAAAAATTAAAACATGAAACTGTATATATTAGGAACGTTCATTTGAAACCCATTCCAATGGCTTTATTACAAAAGCATGAAAGAAACATTAACAGGCGTGGTAGAATTAAACAAAGCATTCATTCTGAATGAATTATGCATCATGGGTTGGTCAGAAGTTGCCGTAGGCATTCAGGCGAGCATCCCATTGCTTAGGTAGGCGGCGAAAGCCGTCTGCAAAAAAGGATTGTGGTTGCTCACTGAACCAAGTGTTTATCGCGTTCATTACATCTATATCTGTGTGAAATTGTTGCCCCTTAAGAGCTTTTTTTTAAGAGGTCCGAACAAATGAAAATCACATGGTGACAAATCAGGACTATAGGCAGGATGTTGCAGAATTTCCCACTTCTTCCTTGCTAATGCTTCCTGCACAATCTTTGCGACATGCGGACGAGCATTATCATGCAACAAAATCACACTGGGAGAAAGCTAGCCGAGTCGTTTATTCTTGATGGCTTTTTGCAGCTTGTCTAGTGTTTGTAAGTACTGGGTAGAGTTGATGTTGACACCAGGTTCTTTAAAGTCGGCCAACAATAGCCCTTCATGGTCAAAAAATGCGCTCAGCATAACCTTACCAGCAGAAACCTGTAATTTGAATTTTTTGGCTTTTGGTGATCCAGCATGCTTCCATTGCATGCTCTCTCTTTTGCTACTTGGCTCAAAGTAGTGACACCATGATTCATCGCCTGCCACATTGTGGAAGAGAAATGCATCACCCTCCACTCTGTAACGCAGCAAGTAGTTCAAACACCATCCCATTCGTTCCTCTTTTTGGTGGTCGGTCAACATCTGTGGTACCCACTGTGAATACAACTTCCGATATTGCAGTTTCTTACGAACGACATTTTGAATTGTCCCAATCAAATATTTTCGCTAGTGAACGTATGCTTCAACAACGGTTCATCTGTACTGCTGCATCAATTTTGGCGATGGTTTTTTTCTGTTGCAACAATATGCGCTTGACCCGGCCGTCGAAAATCTGTCGTGAACTGACGTCCTTTCCGAAACATTCGTGCCCAATCTGTCACTGTTGTCTTCGACACACATTTGTTACCGTATACTGCCTGCATTCTTCGATGAATGTCCACTAGTCGACATCCTTCAAATGAAAGAAACTGAATCACCACTCTTTGAGCTTCTTTGGACAGAATTTAGATCAACCTGGCCATTTTCTCAATGGTCATAAACAGAACCTATGCATCATGGGATGATAAGCACATGCTCTTTTATTCATTGGTCAGTACTTATCACATGACTATGACATGATCATGTTCAAAGTATGCAATCAAGCGCGGTGAGGCACAATTTCAAATGAATGCCCCTTATAAATAACTTTTAAACAGAAATGAAGTAATTCTTGAAAAGTTAGAAGAATTTACCAGATGACACCTGTTAAAGTAAGATTTTCTGTTTTTGCCTGCATAACCTGATTTAATAAATTTGAATGATTTAAACAGGTCGCCTAGCAGGAAACACATTTTTTTAAATTGAGACAACAACCAAAAACAAGTGTGCACATTCTTTTTATGTGCAACTATATAACTGACACTGAAAATGTTCACTGTGATTAACTGTCATTAGCAGCATGCCATCAGATTATCATCACCATGTGCCATGCCAATAAGCGTGTTTTGTCATCTCACATGATCAACAGTTGTGGATCAGCTTTGTGTTTTTGTTTCAATCATGCCAAGCCATCCAGATATTTACCTCTCTGCTTCCCCTTGTTTTTTCCCCTCAACTTTGCCAGTTGTCACCAAGTTCTCCAACTCATTTCTTCTCACGTGGTGCCCAAACAATGACTACCTACATCTAATTTCTCTAATCAGTTTGTGGTTTTCATTTGTTTCTTGTGGGACTTGCTCATTGGTTTTTCTGTCTGTCCATAGTATTCTTTGCATTTTCCTTAGTAGAAACCACATTTCCACTGCTATTAAATGTCCATCAACTTGTTTGCTCGTTGTCCGCACCTCACATAAATACAGGTTCTATCTACGTAGCACTTCAACGCTATTTCAAGTATTTGATTTTTCTTGTTACAATTGACAAGTTTTAATTGGTCAGTATGTTTTCCATCTTGCGAAAGGTTATCTTTGCCAGTGCAATCTTGTTCGAATGAATATCTTCAAGGCACCTCCCATCAGATGTTTGGGTCAGTTATGAGTCTGAGTTATGACTGTTCCGATATATAATTGTACATGCATCTTAGTCTTAAGTGCCCTCTGTTCTTCCTACCTAGTAGTAGTAGTAATATATAATAATAGTCATTATCTATCAGTATGACTATGAATTATGAGGTACGAATGGTGACCTGACGTGAGAAGAAGAGTAAAGTTCAAGTTCAAGTACTCAGTTAAGTACTAAGTCGGTGTCCTGTCACAACGTAAACAATGCGAATGAATGCCAATTTTAATAATAATCATGTTCGGTTTTCAAAGAAATATCAATGCAATATCAATATCTGGTTTTCATGACTGTCAAATTTATGCTGAAACAATTAGTTACTTTGTTTTTGTAACAGGGAAGTTACCTATTATTTGTTAAATACAACATAAAGCTGCGTCAAGGCTGCCAACTCACATTTGCCATTTTGAGCTAAAACAATGATGGAAAACGGCTAAAAAAGATTATCTCCCCTTCCTTTTACCCTTTATTCCAGCTAACTTTGTAGCTAAAGACAATTTTCATTTCTCTTCCCCCCACCCTCTTGTAAAGACATACAAGGTATGTCTTTCAACGCCTCAGTAGAAGAAGTTGCTTGGATTTCATTTTCTTTCTTTCAATTTCGTGTTGTATTTGTAGCAACAACAGAAGGAAGTTACGTTGACCTACCGATATCGGATATCCAAACTCGAAAAATTAGCACTGCTGTGCAGATCTAATATCTAATGTTAAATTCAATTTTCTTAACAAATCCTATCGCCAAATCAACGGAGTGGCCACTGGGAGTCCATTAGGTCTCATCCTAACTCCTAACGGGCATCTTTATTTGCACACTTAGAAGAACAGGAAGGACTTGGTTATATACCGCCGGTATATGGATGATATATTAATCATTACAGAGCCAAGACAACAAATAGAATCGTTCCACTCCATCATGAACCAAGATAACAAGAACATTTCCTTCTCCATTGGCAACACACATCATGACACCATATCGTTATAAACCATCGTAATCCGACGTCAAGGGGATGACACCATTCATAGATCAGTCTATAGAAAAGTGTCAGAGACGGCCCAATAGTTGAACTTAGGCAAAAGGCAGGAATCATCCAGATAAATGGAACACCTCTAAGAGAAGATAAAGAACCAACATACCTTGGAGTAACATTTGATGACAGGCTGACATGGAGAAAATACATCAACAAAGCAGTAGCAAAAGCCAGAAGGAAAATAGCCATCACGAGAAAGCTAAGTGGAACCCCATGGGGAGCCAGTGGGAAAATACTTAGCAAAGTTTATCAACAAAGTATAGACCACACCTAGAATACGGGAGTAGTATAGTAAGAGGTTATGCCACCCTAGATTCCGGATTCAATCCGGAATATTTCCTTATATAGCCTCTATGTGACGTCATAGAAATCCGGTGAAAAATGCATCCGGATCCTCGATCCGGATCCAAAGGGGTATAGGCCTAACTCATAAATCGATCTTTTCCTGGCACCATTACATCCCTTTAAAATCCGGTGATCGGTGCTCGTGCGTGTGCGTGCGCGTGATCAGGAGGAGCGCGGGAGAAGCGCGGGCAGTCGGTGTTCGAAACCAATAACATATGCGAAAAATACGACTGTTAACCGTTCTACAAACTGTCGGATGTTTTTTCCAGTGCCTAACATACCATGCATAGTTGCCCATGTTAAACCGTCCCCTAATCTTCTTACGCTATGTTAATCACGGATTACAGGTCGACTCAACCTTGTCGCCACATCCTGTTACAAGGGCAGCGCGTGATACCTGTAATAACGCATGTAAATCCTACGTCATAACCTGACCAACCTTGTCACATCCCGTCATCTGTATGGACAGTATTTTGTACCAGGGTAAATCCCTATTCAGTGTACCGGATGCGTGTTATTTAAGCCGGATTAGGGGACAATAGCACTTGTAGTTAATACTCAAAGTGTCCTCTGCGTTGTTTCCTGTTTCCTGTAGCAAGGTGACTCAGATTAGGGGACAATATATCACTTGTTAATACTCAAAGTGCCCTCTGGTTTTTTCCCTGTTTCCTGTAACAAGGTGACTTGCTATTGTCTAAAAATTAACAAGCAAACTGCTGACACGGTATGAAAGTTGTATAAATATCAAGGGGGCTGCTGTGATATTTCATTCTGCAACGTCTCAAGCCTCAGGTGAGCTCCTTGTTGTGACTTTAATTAATCCCAACTCCACAAAGGATCAGCAAGAGCAGATTCGGGAACTTATGGTTATGTATGCGGACGTACTTACAGATAAGCCAGGACGTACTGATTTGGAGGAATTTGACATGAAGTTAAATGACACAGTACCTGTGCGAGTCAAGACTTACCCAGTTCCTTATGCAAAGCAAAAGACTTTAGAGGAAGAAATACAACAACTACTCACCGCAGGAATAATCTCAACGTCTGAATCACCTTACAGTGCCAGCGTCGTTTTATTGAGAAAGCCAAGTGGAGAACATAGATTGTGCATCAATTATCGACAGCTCAATGCTATTACTGAATTCCAAGCAGAACCTCTGCCTGATCAGAACAAACTCTTCACAGCACTCAACCGAGCTAAGTACTTTACTAGGATTGATCTCAGTAAAGGATATCAGATTCCTGTAAAAAAGGAGGTTATCCCATGGTTAGCTTTCAGCACGCTTGGAGGACACTATGAGTTCAACGTACTTCCATTTGGATTAAGTAATGCTCCTAGCGTTTTTACATGTATGATGAGAAAATTGCTTGACCTACTACATCATCCAGACATTAGTCACTTCATGGATGACATACTGACCGCAACTGAAACATTTGACAAGCATGTAGAGACACTGCATCTTTTGTTCAGGCGCCTCAGAGAAACTGGTTTGACGGCTAGGCCAAAGAAATGTCAAGTAGGATTCCAAGAATTGGACTTTCTAGGTCATAAGATATCTCATGGACTAATAACTCCGCAAGAGGGAAATGTGGACAAACTCCAGAGAGCACCTCGTCCAAAAACAAAGAAGGATGTGAGATCATTTGTATCCTTATGTGGATTCTACCAAAGATACATTAAAGACTTCAATACTCTGTCAGCACCTTTAACGGATCTTACCAAAAAGGGGAACCCAGAGAAAGTCAATTGGTCTGCTGAATGTGAGAGAGCTTTCACAGCACTCAAATAAGCCTTAACCAATCATCCAGTTTTACATCTACCAGACCTCGACCAACCATTCGTACTGCGTACCGACGCCAGTAACATTGGAATTGGTGCAACGCTGTTGCAGAGGAAGGGAGATGAACAATCAGAGCTATTCCCTGTAGCTTATGCCAGCAGGAAATTGAATGCAGCTGAGAAAAATTATAGTGTTATAGAAAGAGAATGTCTTACGCTCGTATGGAGTGTACAGAAGTTTCAGGCATACCTATATGGAAAACATTTCACAGTACAGTGTGATCATCAACCGCTCATGTTTCTCGCAGCATCCAAAAATTTGAATGCAAGACTTATGAGGTGGTCACTACTTCTACAACCATACTCGTTCCAGATAGAATATGTCCCTGGAAGGATGAATGTGGGAGCGGACTTCCTAAGTCGACATCCAGTGGCTGATGGACCAAGTCGATCAGATGCTTAAGAGACTACATTGGAGTGAATCATATGGGAAAAGCTTGACAACTGTAAATGCTGGAAACTTAGTTCCATACCCTAGAACAATCTGGAGTCGGGCTATGTGACATATTCACCAACCATCATTATACAGGTGTCAACAATTTCGCACCATGAACCAGAGAAGTCACGCACTTGAACGCACTATTAAGAATCTAACACCAGTTGACACATTAGATAGACGGATGTAATCTATTAATAGAAATTACAGCGTCTGCAACTAATAAAACTAGTGGTAGGAAGGGGTCACGTGATTTAATTTTGGCCAAAGTTAGCGCCTCTATTCTCAAAACCCGCGCACTCCTACTTCTTCAGCTCTGACGACCGGTCAGATAGTTTGTGAGACCTGTCCTTTCTGAGTGCAAAGACTGCAGTTTGATTCAAGACCTGAGGTAAGCTTGACAATCCTCATATCAGTGTGATACCCAGACATGTGCAGCGGAGGTATCCAGTGTTGTGCGTTAAAATTAAGTGTATTAGTGATAAAATAAATCTCTGCAGTGTAAAAATTGACGACTGCCACTTCTATCTACACTGAGCCTTTTTCCCCGGCGAAACCGACATCTCAAACTTTCTCAAAACTGCAAACTCTGATATTCTTCACTACAACTATTGACTTTACTGTGTGCATACTACATCAATCTATCACAGGAAAATGTTTGAGGTGAAAATTTAAACGCACGTTAATGCATTGCTTCAAAAACCACTTTGAATTGCTTTCTGCAGACATGTCAGTTTGAGCACATTAACTATTGCCTCATTTGAAAACGTACATATTTCTGTCTATTTGCAATCTAAGGAGCTGAGAGATGGATTATATCTTTTCTTTCCTCTTTACGCATTAAAATAATAGTAGTTGATAGTAATTGATTGTATTTGTGTGACAGATTTTAATTAGTCAAAGCACTCACTAAACGCATTGCCTAGAAACAGGATACGCTTCACAAGACGCCATTGTGATAGACGGCCTGGTTGATCTGTCGAGACCACAAGGTGAATAAAATCTCGGTCTATTGTCAACTAGTGATCACCAACAGAATGAACATGATGTGCACTGGTGATAGTAGAGGTAGAATAAAATTAAGATGAAGAGAAGGAGGGAATTAGGAAAGGTACTTTACGTAATAACCTTTTTACTAATGGATTGTTGTCATGATCTTGTATAGATTACTTTGGTAACAAATACACTTTCTTGCGTATCTGTAGCACTATGTTCTCTCCAAGTTCTTCTGTTCTCCGCAAAACTGAACTTGCCGGAAGGCTGATAGTTCCAAACAAATCGGCGTTCTCAGGACACAAGTCTTTTGCTGCTTCGATCATACACTCTTTGATGAAGTTGTCATAAGTAGACGGTTTCCTCGTTCTACCATCTTATGCACTGTTTTGTAACTTGTACGAAAGACAGATTAATTTTTAGCAAATTTTCTCGTTAAGAGATTTATTTGTTTTTTAAAACCGCGTTTAATGGACTCATATTTCCCAGAGCGCAACTTTCCAGAAAACTTGTAATATGTTGATAGATGTTTTGTTTCGTAGTGACACCGAAGATTGTACTCTTTCAAAACGGCAACACTTTCGCTGCATATTACGCAACTGGTTTTCTGGTGCTTTGTTTCCACAAAGAAGTACTTTATTCCCCATTCTTCATTGAAAAATCGACACTCGGCGTCAACTTTTCTTTTCCTGGTAGCCATAATTAAGAGTGAAGTACACGGGATCTGAAAATGAAAAAAGAGACATAAAATTAGAAACATAATTAAAATTCTATTAAAACACAGAAAAGCAGAGGACTAGGGGTCACTGGTGAAGCTACGGTTCAACAAAGGTACATACACAGCTTATAGGTACCTTCGTGTAACCGCACAGAGATGATAAAGATAATAGCACAACGCCGATTGCTCATGGGCCGTAGAAGAAGAGAGGAATAAGAAGACATAGAGAATCTCATTCTATCTCTACGGCTAACAAGAAAAGAAAAGATTTAGAAATATCAGAAGAAATTCAGGTCCGTGTACAGGGAATCAGAATAATGCAATTGAAAAGATACAACAACATCTGATTAATAATGCCAATGCACGAATAAATATAATTCATGATTAGATGCAATAACAAAATAGGCATCCCCATGAATAAAGACACACATGATCAACTTTCACAGTACCAGTGATCTTCCATCACAGCATGGGTAGTCATCCAACACAGTACCAGTGATCTTCCATCACAGCACTGTAATTGTAGTCTGATACACAACACCAGCAATTATCAGACAACAAGATGGAACAAAGCTCATTCATTCAGTAGCATGTCCTTTGCAGAACCTCGCTCTCATAACAACCTTTCGGAAAACCTCTCGATCATAAGCAAGATATCCCGCTTCAGATACACCCATCTGGAGAGCATCCGCCACATCCTGCACCCATCTTCTCTTTGACCTTCCTCTTCCTCTCTTCCCAGGCATATACCCCTCCATTATTGTTCTCGGGCACAGACATAGCTATTCTATTCCTATATTCCCATTTAAACTATGAAGGTTCATTCAAAACACACTTCGCAGCAGATAATCGTCAATCCACAATCAAGATCCCCTTGGATCCTTTGGATCTTCACAAGGCCTGTCTGCCCTCTCAACTGCGGTCTGGAAAAACAGTGGTCACGCTCTGCCATGCTTGGGGCACGTTCGCCTATCTGCTTGTTAGTGGCTCAGAGGTATGCGTTCAAACCCTTTGCCGAAAATTAGAGATCAGCATCTCTTTGGCCTCAGTTGTTCTCAAGGCCAAAAAGGCGGGAACATGGCCTGACTGGGTTCTTATAGGCACGCCAACACAACATCCCAGCATCCTATTCATTTTTTACCAGGGTATCATGGGATATGCTACTCCATACTCTTGTAGAGCCGCGGCAGGCGGCTTCATTCGGTAATAGAATATATCTCATAAGGTTTGCAAAATATATAAATAGGGCCGCCTAAATAAACTGCTTAGAGCAGCCAGGAGGTCTCCGCGTGTGTGAAGATCTCCTATTATTCTAAACATAATACTTACATTTAAATTGTATCATAACGTCTCGTGTTTCATACGATATATCAAGCAAGTTCGAGTACCGTCGGCGGGCCGGATGAAA
>OY992884.1:80406692-80564192 GCA_963921405.1 Cepaea hortensis | reverse complement strand
TTGCTGAAAAACTAGTGATTTCTCGCTAACAAATTTATGTTTACAGTAATGAAAGCCCCGCCAATTCAGATGACACACAAGGCGTATCCGGATTCGCATGGGAGTGGGTGCAATAAAAGAAGTAGCTTAAAATCGACAGGGTCGGCTGCATTGCACCGGGTTTTTATCCCATATGGCCCAGTTTCTTTCCGCAGCGCGGAAAGCGTCGCACAAAGCGCAAACTCCGTACCTCCAGCGACGACCCTCGGGAGTCTAAGAAAAAATGCACTCGTAAAATGAAGGACGCGGCACGGAATCGAACATACAACCTTCGGAGCCCGAGTCAGACGGCTTGACCACTTCACCACGGAGAATCCCGAGAGGGGTGCAATATAATATTAGTAAAGACAGAGAATTTACAGAGGCATGGGGTAAATAATTTGTAAATTGACAGGAAAGTAGAAGGAATATATTTCTTACCTTATTTTTCATTTCCTTCTTGTTTCTTCAGCTGCTGGTTAATAATGTGTACACAAGTATTCGTGTTAGCTTTTTATATTGAGTTCGTGAAAGCTTCCAAATAGCTGTGCGTTAATGTGCGTATGGAGTGACCAGAAATGATACCGCAATTTAGTCATCATGTTTCCATTTTTAAGGATCTGTTCAGCTGTCTGTGTAGTTTGTTCACACGTAAACATGGGTGACAGACTCGCTTTGAGTCTTCATGATAGATTGTCTACTCTGCTGTTTACCGTTTAGAGACGGAACATGATTACCTGTTTTGCACTATGAAAATAGTTGTCAGTGTCTCTGTAGTGGGCTTTCTTCTTAACGACCAAGATGTTGGTCCTCTTTTCTTTGAAGTTTATAGATTGATTCGTATGCACGTGTGTTGTCCCCTAATTTGACAACGTGTTTGCTCTCACGTTTCTTGTTATGCCACAATATGTCAGTTTCCACCGCAATATTACTCTTCTGTTGGTATTCAATGCGTTTAGTGTGTGTGTGTGTGTGTGTGTGTTTTAAAATACAGTTGTTTGTCACGGCTGAGGGCTTGCGGAATTGAAAATTCATCACTGTGGAATACAAACTGTTGCCATTGACATTATGCTGATGCTGTAATGTTTAGGGCCTGCAATTCTTCTGAATATTTGTAGCAAAATATCACAGTTGGTGTGCACGTGGATTAAGGTCTGCGATCTGCTCAGACCTTAATCTGTGTCGGGCGATTACAGTAGGTTGATGACTGCTCTCGGTTGCATACAATTCAATCCATCCTTTCTCCAATAATCCTCTTCCTCTTTCAACACATGGTCCTCACATTTTCCCAGTAACTTTTATCAATATTTAATAGCGCGGACTGGATTAGTATCCTGACGTCAGACAATTTGAATATAGTATTGTCAACTGCCACCTGTCCTTTAATTTTAGCCCACACAAGTTCTATAGGGTTAAAATGAGAATGGTACGGCGGAAGTCTCAAGCACCCTGTCGATGCTCTTCTATCAACTTGTCGATTTGATATTTCTTGCTTTTTGGCGTCTGTTTTACAAGGGACAACAATTCTAGCCAGAAATACGATTCTGGAAATGGTATGTTTTCCATTCGGAGTCATATTTTTATTGCTCCCTTTGTGCTCGATGCTGTAGGTATTTTGTCTTCTTGGGCAACAACATTGATATCATGCATTGTCCATAATTTGACACGACGGTCTATCTAGGGATGGAAGCACAGTATTCTCGAGCCAATCTCTAAATACATTACCATTCATCTTATTATGATAATCCATATTGTCTGTATGCTTTGATACGACCACGAGCCCAGCATTCTGTTGTAAGCCATTATGCGTATTACCAGCATGGGCCATGTCCAAAAGCTGTCCTATACTACTGGGCACATGTCGCTTTATCTGTCCATCCACTGACTGCAATTCCTTATCACTTGTGTGGTGCGCATTGATCCACATTTCATCCAAACACACTATACCATAATTTTCTTTGCGCATTTCCCTTATTTCACGTAGGTATCTGCTTCTCATGGCTCCTAAATGCGGTTGCTCGGAAAGATTATTTCTACCGCCCTTGTACTTTCAAATAGTGAAGATAATGTCCTTATAATTTTCCACAAAGTTGTTTTGGATAGCTCTATGTTATTGTTCTTTCTGAACCAAACCCTAAGTTTTCTTACAGTCACTGTTTCTTTGGATAATCCTGGATATAAAATTCAATTTTTTTTATAATTTTAGGAGTCTCCGTGGCGAAGTGGTCAAGCCTTTTGACTGGGGCTCCAAAGGTCGTGGGTTCGATTCCGGGCCGCATCCTTCGGTTCACGAGTTAAATATTTAATAGACTTCTGTGGGTCGTCGCTAGAGCTGCGGAGTTCGTGCTTTGTGCGATGCTTTCCGCGCTGCAGAAAGAGACCGAGACATATGGGATAGAACCCGGTGCAATGAAGTCGACCCTGTCGAATTTTAAGCGACTTGTAAAAGCATTTTAATAATAACTCGCCTTATGACATCTTTGTCAAAGCTGTCTACAATAATCTTTCTACCTACCGTTTTGTTATTGCGTGGTGGTTTAATTCCAGATTCTTGCACCCATCGACGAAATTACCGTTTACTCAAACCCAATGCATGCACTGTTCTTTTTTCGGAATTTGTAACAGTATAAAGCAGTTTCCCGCGACCAGCTTCTTGACAAAAATATGTGTACAACTTCATAGCGGTTCTTTGAAGTGTACAATTTTGCATTAAATCCCATTGACAAATATTCACACATTTCAATGTTAGCGATAAGTGGTAAGATTTAAAAAAAGAAAAACAAACATATTAATTAGGTTTCATGAAATAACCCACATTTTGAGACACCTCTGAACAGTCCTAGTTTGAACAACGCGGGGAGTTGGCATAAGGCCAATCCCTTCAAAACACGTACAATATTCAACATTGAGCGCTGATTGTCTGGCTACACTGTAATACATTTAAAATTATGAATTTCATCTCAAACCCGTAAATTATATACCGCATATAAACAAACTTTGAAATCTGCTGTAAAATCTCCAGAACAAAATTTTTTTTTTGGGGTGTACATAATGATAAGGTTATATACTAAACCTCATAATTTTCCCTCAGTTGGTTACTGAGATATGGATGTTTATATTGGGGCAAAAAAAAAAAAAAAAACACTATAAAAACATTTCGCCTGTTCTGAATGAAGTACTAAATTTAGTTATAAAGTGTATCAATGCTATTAAAGCTAGTGCCAAATGTGAACGTCTCTTCAAGTTCTTTTGTGAGGAGCAAAATGAAGACCATGTGAGACTTATAATTCACACTGGAGTAAGATGGCTCTCAAAAGGAAACTGGTTGAAAATATTTAAGGAAGTATTTGATACTCTTTGTGATTTGTTTTAAGCGACAAACCTGAAATGAAACATCTGTTTACGGTCGATGGTAAGGCATTTGTGAGTTATTTAGCCGATATCTTTGAAAAACTAACTATATTTAATAAACAGCTTCAAGGAACAAATAAAACTCTTGTCGATGCAAAAGCGAAGATATTTAGTTTCATTACCTTTATTGAATTATGTCAGACATATATTTACAACAAAAATTGTGAAAAGTTTCATTGGCTCCAAAAATGCGAAGTGACTGATACTGATACCGCTGTATATGTTATTGTCGATCATCTGTAAATTGTATCGGCTGATTTAAAAGAAAGATTTTCTGATTTTAAACAAATTGATTTCCCAACTAGGATGATGCAGCCAATGTTAATAGATTTGTCTGATATTTCAAATATGCAGTATCAAGAAGAACTCGCAGAAATGCAAAATGATGAGTCAATTACAACTTTATTTAATTTAAAAGGAGGTGATGGCATGGTTTTGTGAGGAAACCGAAATCAGATATAAAAATGCAACCAAATGTGCATGACAACAACTGTTACCGTTTCCATCTTCATATTTAGCTGAGTGCGGATTTAGTGCCATAAATGATTTCCTGCTTTAAAAAAAAAAAAAAAAAAAAAAAAAAAAAGATATCGGCTGGATGTAATAAAACGGGGAGACTTGAGACTGAAGTTAGCTAAATTGGAACCTGACATAAAATCTCTTTGGAGCAAGCATCAAGCGTAAGGATCTCACTAAATTTAAATAATAAATAATTACTAATAATTAAAATAATACAGACAAATCTTTCATTAAAATTATTTTGTACTTGAATTTCAGTTCTCCATTATATATTTTGAAAATTTACTTACTGTGTTTGCTCAATAATTTCCTGGTGATTTCTTCCTAAAACCTAAAACCTATCATTCAAGTTTCTTTAGTGAACATTTCAATTTTTGAATATTAAAAATTATGTATATGTTGAAAGGGAGGGGGGGGGGGGGGAAATAAGAATTTTATAAGAATTTTAGAAAGGCTTAGGTGGGGCATTGCACAAAAAAGGTTGGGAAACACTGATATTGCCGGTCCAAGTTTTGTATTCACCCTCTGTAAAATAAATGCTGTGTATCCATCCATCATGTGCCATGCCGATAAGCGTGGGCGGTCATATTTTGTCAACTCACTCGATCACCAGAGTCGTGGATCAGCTCAGGCTGTGCATATGCTGAGAACAGCAATTGAACGTTCTGTAGAAGTAAACATAGATATACATTTTTGCTTTATTGACTATACAAAGGCTTTCGATAGAATATACATGTCAACATAGTAGAGATGCTTGCAGATCTACAAATTGATAGGAAAGCCATTAGACTTGTAAAAAAAGAAAAACATATATTGGAAACAACAAGCTGCCATAAGGACTGGTAATGAAGTTGGTCAATATCAGCCTATTAAGAGGGGTGTGAGACAGAGATGTGTAATGTCTCCAGATCTTTTTTCCCTATACAGTGAAAATATTTTCAGAAATGTAGAAGATATAAAGGGAGTCATCATAGAGGGACGAAACATAAATAACTTTATATATGCAGATGATACAGTATTGATTGCAGGTTGATGCACACAGTGAAGAACTAGGGTTAGAATTAAATTGTAAGAAGACACAGATTATGGTCGTCACTGGGAAGAACGAAATACCACAATTAAATATACAGGCAAATGGGAATTTTCTTCAACAAGTGAATCAATACAATTATCTCAGAACAGTAATAACATCTGAAGGGAGATGCATTGAAGAGATTAGAACAAGAATCGCCATGCCGAAAGTAGCCTTTAACAATATGAAAAACATACTGACCAATAAAAAGATGTAAAGTGAAAAGAGTGTCAAGGTGCTACATAGAGCCTGCACATTTGTATGGATATGAAGCTTGGACAATGAGCAGTCAAGCTGTAAAAACATCTCATGGCTGTGAAAATGTGGTTTCTGAGGAGAATGCAAAGAATATCATGGACAGACAGAAAAACCAACGACCAAGTACTACAAGACACAAATGAAAATCGTAAACTGATTAGAGAAATTAGACGTAGATAGTCAACATTTTTTGGACATGTTATGAGAAGAAATAAATTGGAGAACTTGGTGACAACTGGAGAACTGGACAACCGGAGAGAAGCCAGAAAGTTAAGAGAAAAAAAAATGGATGAATGAAGATATCTTAATGCTGATGGACAAAGGGAAACTGAATAAAAATGACAAACAAGAATATTCTAAGATAAATAAAGAAGAAAAAAAAAGAGATAAATGTGTGAAGACAAAAGAAAGTTGGTTAAACGAGCAGTGCAAAAAAAAAAAAAAAAAAAAAAAATTAAATCCCATTAAAGATACAAAAAATATGCACCGACAAATCAGTAAGTTCACGGGAAGAAAAGTAAGATTAAATACAGGGTATTTGAAATAAAAAAAAAAAAAAAAGGAATGATATTACTGGAGGAAGGTGCTATAATGAAGAGGTGGAATGCTTATATAAGAGAATTATATGATGGAGAAAGGAAAGAATTAACAGATGAAGGTAGCTTAGAACAGGGGTGGCTAATTTTTTCAGCAGGCGGGCTAAATTTTAGAAATAATATTTCCTGTCGGGCCACGCAGCTAATTTTTGTTTGTTTGTTTTCTTAATTAAAGTTAACAAGCAAGCGTGCTACAGCTTCGATCACATCTTCGCTTCTCAGTAGGTGAGATCGTGGTCAAACGCTTGCCTGGTTTAATGGTTAAAAAAACACACCAAGAAATAGGTATATTAAAAAAAAAAAAGAAAGAAAATAAAACATAACTGAGAATCAAACATATTTATTAAACAATTTAAACATATTTAAAAGTGAGACATCTGACATTGTTTCGCAGAACTAAGTGCAGCAAAATTGATCTAGACTGATGTTGTCGCTACATGCAAACAGTTTTCGAAATGAACATCAGTAATTCGTGTTCTCACTTCTGATTTGATGTGCTTTATGCGACTAAAAAGCTGTTCACACGCATAAGTGTTTCCAAATAGCTAAACCATCAACAGAGCATTTTTGTAAAATGCAGGATATTTATCCTTGTCCGAATACGTTTTATAGAACTCTTCCAAACTAACTTGATGGAATTTCTCCTTTAACTATGTATCACAACACATTTCACAATGTTCCATTTGTAATCTTCGGAATCTTCCTGGTAATAAATTCACGTCTACCGCGAATGGCGTTGCAAATGCGCAAAACAGCACATGATGTTTTTTTGTTTTTAAAAAAAATCATGAAATCGGTTTTTAAATTTAAGGTTTAATTCACATATCAAAGAAGCGTATTTATCCGCCGCCTCCTGTGAGACGTCTGGTTGCAATGTCAATGTAGGTAAGTGAGTAAAGTTTTTTTGTCTTCAATTGTTGTTCCCAAAGACCAAGTTTCATTTCTTCTTCTTCTGCGTTCATCCGGATTTTCCCCCGGACGTGACTACGTTGTGCCTGTTTACAGCAGAGCTGCGTTCTTGCGCCGTTAGGCCGACACATCCGATTTCTGCGGGCATTTTTTGACCGGGTTAACCTTCCCCGGGGTTTCTTAGGACGTTTGAATCTCACTGCCTGTCAGCAACTTGCTTGCTACAGGTCTTTCAGGACTCCCCTACTTTTGCACAGCACGAAATAACAACTCGTGTCATTTGCAAAAGGAATGCAATTTATTTAGAGCTGGCAATTTATAAGCTCTGCGAGCGGTATGCTTCATTGACATTAAACAACATGAATGTAATGAAGTGGTGAGAAATAATGCTAGTAATCACAATCTAAATCTAAAGCCTAATATTAACTATTGCCTAGAAACTTATAGCATTTGTCAAGAACACGTCTATTCTCTAATCGTCTCCAGTCGGGTCTGTCTACACGCTACACATTGCGTGGTCAAGCACGGACGCTGTCCCCTCCGTGCATTAGCGAGTCTTGCGTGCATGGAGTCCCAAGAACGCTGGCTCGTGAACTTGAGTAACCGGGTACTCCACGGTTACTCGTAAGGCCAAGCTTCCCAATGGCTTGGGGAAGCCCTCGCTCAACTGTCCTTAATGCCCCCTTGGTTGACACAAAAATGTCCCCTGGTGAAGCTATTTATAGCGCTGGTGTCTCTCCTGTCTGGTGTCTCCCTACTAGACTTGTCTTAACTCTTATTAACTCTTTAAACCCTTATTGGAGATTATGACACTGTTGTGGTGTTATCCCCCATCCTAGCTGGCCCATATAGAACAGCCAAAGACATCCTGGTCAACCCTCAAGGGAAGGCAGGGGCAGACCATGGGCATTCCCCGCCATCCGAGGAGGCTTCCATACTTGCAGAGCCATCACACAGCGCTCTGGTACTGGGCTCACCCAAGGAATCGTTACGTCCTGCACATGGCTGCTTAGCCTCACTTCCGTATATTGGGCCTTCCGTTCACCATAGGCTGTTCCTCCGGAAACCAGAAGAATGAAGTCTGCAGATGACATCCACACAGTGAGCTTTTGATTCAGACATTCCACATAATGGATTTGCTATCCAAGCAATATTCCATTTCGTGCCACTAGGACACTTTTCCCACCTTTTATGAAGCCCACACAGTGAGCTTTCGATTCGGACTTTCCACGTAATGGATTTGCTATCCAAGCATATTCCATTTCGTGCCACTAGGACACTTTTCCCACCTTTTATGAAGCCCATACAGTGAGCTTTTGATTCGGACTTTCCACGTAATGGATTTGCTATCCAAGCAATATTCCATTTCATGCCTCTGGGACGTTTTTGTAACCGACATACCTGTGGTATGAAGTGTGGCAGTCTAAATACATCTTCATGTACCTTTAGATGTCAACCTGAATGTAGTTAAAGTAAGCTGTAGTCAACTTGAGCTTGTTGATATCTCCATAGAGCTTGTCCTCAAATGAAGCAGGCGTCGGCCAAAATATCTTTCTCTGTTCTGCATATATTGGACACTCCTGCAGCAAATGTTTAGCTGTCATTTTACCAGTTCCAAAATTACATTCATCGGTATCTCCTATCTTTAGTTTATTGAACAAGTGGTGTTTCAGCCTGTTATGTCCTGTACGGAGTCTGAAGATTGCTACTTGTTCTCTTCGGTCGAGTTTGTAATATGCATCATCCTTCTGGTGGCCTGGATGCCCTGATTCCCATTTGGTTCTATAGGTGCTTTTTATAAACCTTTTTGCCTCATTATAGGTTATGTCTATGTCAGGCTGTGGTAATCGTCCACCCTCTTTTGCTAGTCTGTCAGCCTCTTCATTTCCAGATATACTGCAATGTGATGGGATCCACTGTATTACAACTTTTTTGGATTTCTGGCATAGACCATGGAGTTTTGCTCTTAGGTCAGTTAGTTCTGTGCTGTTTTTGCTCCTTCTTTTTTTTTGCCTTAGTGCCTAGTCATATTAGCATTTCATTTGTGATTCCATTCTTTCCTGGTGATTTCTTCTTTTTTAGGGTATTCATTGCCTGTTCCATTTCTTCCATTGTTAGATTTGCCATCATATATTCTGCTGCTGTCTCTGTATTACTATGATGCATCTGTTTGTCTTTGATTGCTTTCTTCTGTTCGATTGTAATATCAATGTGGTTTGCACTGGCATAGTGTTCCATTAGTGCATTTCCTTTTTTCCTGTCAGCAAGGCATCTCGTTGTTTAATTGCTATCTATTTGTTTCTAGGTCCTTCATTGTTCATGGCTTTCACTAGTTTCCATAGTTTGTTTCCATCCCTGTCAAAATTCAGGTTTTCTGTTTTTTCCCTCCAACAATCTCTTGTTGTTTGATTTACTGTTCTTTTATATTTTGCTGAGATGGCTTTGAGAGAGATGTTTGCTTCAGTTGTTTGTTCTCTCTCTCTGCGGTCTTCCTGGCATCTTCAACTTTGTCCTCCAAAATTTGTAGTTCTTCAGTCCAGTATGGTTTGTAATTTTTCCTCGCTCTTCTTGGAATAGACTCAGTGGCCGCCTATATTATTGCTCTGTTTAGACTTTCCACCATTTGCTTCATGTTGCCGTATCGTGTATTTGTGTTTTCACAATATTTGTCTGTTAGTATGGCAAATCTGTCCCAACCTGCTCGTTTGTAATTCCAGCGGGGCAAATGCTTTTGCTCCTGTAGAACATACTCCATATTCATTACGAGCTTGATTGGTCTGTGGTCACTACCTGCTAATTGGTCAAGCACATGGCGATCGATTTTGTGGAGGATGTCTCCTGTGCAGAAAGCTAAGTCTGGAGTAGAAGTGGTAAACCATCTTCTGGAGTAGAAGCTCGGTGTGTCATCCGCTTTGTTGAGTAGATGGAGATTTGAATCTATTTGCCAGTCCTCCACTTCATCTCCTCTTTTGTCATTATCTGGGTATCCCCATCTTTCTGAACGGCTATTAAAGTCTCCGACAATAATGCAGTTTGTGTCAGTTATATTCATGTATGAGAGTGTAATGTCCTTATCCGCTGGGCTATACAGATTGTAAATTCTTATTTTCACGTCCTTTATCACTATATCAACACCTATAATTTTCGTTTGGTTGTCAGAGATCACAGATACTTCGCTGCAAGGTATTGTATTTCGTGTAAGTATTAGAACTCCTTTGTGTCCTTCGCGGTCGAAACGTGTTGCCTGATATCCTCTGACTGAGAATTTGCGATTGGCGTTGAGGTGTGTCTCTTGAATGCATGCCACATCTATTATATCTTTATGAATACGCTGTGTTAGGGAGACTTTCTTGTTATAAACTCCTTCGGCATTCCACTGTAGTATGTTGAGTGTCCGGGGTATTTGGTCAATAGCTCGTAATCTACTCCTCTGTGCCTTGACTCCACAGCACAGGGGAAGGTGACCACCATTAGTCATGGTTGGACCCCCTCGAGGCAGGGGGCCCGGCACTATCACCGCCTGATTTATCTTTCCCTTGTAGACGAGTATTAACGTAATTTAGGTGGCTAGTTATATCGGCCAGAAATGCAAAGTCGCAAACCCACTCGTTGTCTTCAAACTCTAGGATACTTTTTGACTTGCTTGAAAAGAATGATTGTATTTCTTGTTGCAAATCAAGCACGTTTTCAACATTTTTACACGGGTCAGGCATCTTACTTCTGCACAAAATGTAACGTCATTATAATCTGAGTCCTAATACTTTAGAAATTCTTGGAACTGATGGTGATTCAACCCGTCGACGTAATCCATCCATCATGTGCCATGCCGGTAAGCGTGGGCGGTCATGTTCTGCCATCTCACTCGATCACCAGAGTCCAGAGTCGTGGATCAGCTCCGTGTTTCTGTCTCGACCATGCCACAAGGCCAAGCCATCCAGGTGCTTGCTTCTAGGTCTTCCCCTTGGTCTGTTCCCCTCGATCTCACCAAGTTCTCCAAATCATTTCTTCTTATAACATGCCCAAAAAATTGTGACTGTCTACGTCTAATGTCTCTAATGTCGACTTAATGAAGATCACTATTTTGACGACAACTTTCATGACATTGTCCATTTTGAGGGATATCGAACATAAATTCTCTTGATAAATAATCTTCATCTCTTGATGAATAACGCAAAGAAAATTTTGCATTGAAGTATTACCGACTTTGGAGGCCTCATTTTCAATCAATTTTACTAAACCTTCGTGTATCCCAACCATTGCTGGGGCACCATCCGTTGTTAAGCCCGATAAGTTGTTCAGTTGTAACGAAAAGCGATTCAATGTCGATGTAACTGTCTCTAACAAATCTCGTGACTTAGTAATGCCCTTAAGTGGATACAGTGCCGCTAATTCTTCTGTCTTTTTAATATGGACATCTACACCCCTGATAACAATTGCCAGTTGTGAAGTATCTGCCATATTTGCGCTTTCATCCAATGCTAGAGCATAACATATAAACTCGGATGCTGGAATTTTCAAATTATCTTCAATATGTTTTCCAATGTCGTCCACGCGCCTAGTAATAGTCTGACGAGACAAACTTATTTTTGAGAAATCCTTCTTCTTTTCTGCACAGAGAATTTCAACGAAGCTCTCCAAACATTCCTTAACCATTTCACCATCTGAATATGGCTTCAATGTTGTTTGTTTTTTTGTGTGTGTGTGCTAGTATCATGGCTACTGCGTAACTAGCTTTTACATAGCATGTTGACTCTGAACCCGCTCTAGTAAATATCTTTTGTGGTGCAGAAATTTTTTTAACAGTCATTTACTTGGTCTTGTCGAAATTACCCGTTGTACTTATCAAACTTATTCGCATGTTTAGTCTCGTAGTGCCGTTTGATGTTATACTCTTTCAAAACAGAAACAGATTCGTTGCATATCAAGCATATGGGCTTTGATTTAATTTCCAGGAAAAATAGTTTATAGTCCATCTGTCTTGAAAACTTCTTAATTCTTCCGTGATTCTTCTCTTCTTTGGTCCAAGGTCTTTACTAGTTGACGCCATAGTAAGTCTTCGTTTTTCACTGGAAAAAAAAAAACACCAGGATAATACTAATGAATAATAATTAATTAATTTAAATTACGTAAATAAAACGTTTCAGGGTTTACTTACCTATAGAATCGATATGGTAGACAGGGTACTTGGTTAAAGTAGTTTGAACTTTCATTATAAATATGGTAAATATGTATTTTAACGTTGATCGCAAAATGTCTCCAGACGCAGTGGCGATAATAGAACGAAACTACAGAATAACACGAAACCTTGTCAAGCTGGACTGAAAGTAGTTATGAGTATGAGCCCGATAGCGTTGCGAGCTTCCCCAAGACCACAGAACACACACACACACACACACACACACACACGCACGCACGCACACACGCACGCACACACGCACGCACGCACGCACGCACGCACGCACGCACGCACGCACGCACGCACGCACGCACACACACACACACACACACACACACATATATATATATATATATATATATATATATATATATATATATATATATATATATATCAGAAGTTGAAGTCCGATATTAAATTATATCAACGCCTAGCGTCGGGCAAAAAACTAAGTAACCTTGAGTGTCAAATAGCGGGATATTTGAAATAGCTAAAATCTATGAATTTTCCCAAAAATGCGGGGATATTTAAAATAGCTCAAAACAATGAATTGTTTTCAAAAAATGCGAGATATTTCAAAATTATCTTAGCTATAATTTACAAATATGTGATGCGAACGACTCATGATGTAATGTTCTTTTGGTGATATGTACAATAAAGTTAACATTTATGTTCAGTTGACCTAGCTCCGCGGGCCGCAACTTGACACCAGGCGGGCTGCATGCGCCCGCGGGCCTCGTGTTGGCCACCCCTGGCTTAGAAGGTTCAGCTATTCTAAAAGAAGAAGTCATTGACGCTGTAAAATGTATGAAGAAAGGAAAAACAGATGGGCCAGATGAAAGCACAATAAAAGAATTAGAAGTATTGGGGGAATTTGGAGTATTTATATTAACCAAAATGTTGAATGATACGTACAGCAGTGGATATTTGCCGAACGATAGATATGCTGAAATCTGTATTTATAGCTTTTCCAAACAGACCAGGAGCAATTGAATGCGAAGATTTACGTACAATTAACCCCATAAACAATGTCACTAAGCTTCTACTCAGAATTATAATGAGAAGAACAAGAAAGAAAATAAAAATAGACATTTTTATACAACAGTATGGATTTGTGAAAGGAAAGAGTACAAACAGAGCTTTATATACATTACGAACACTAAGAGAGATCAATATAGGCACAGAAGGACATATTTTCATATTTTATACTAAGGCATTTGATGAAGTAAAACATAATGAACTGATTAAAATGTTGGAAGATATCAACATTGATGGGAAAGATTTAAAAATAATAAAGAATATTTACTGGAACCAAGTCGCAGCAATTAAAATGGGAAATAAAAAGAGGAGTTACGAACAGATAAAACTAGGAGTACGACAGGGGTGCGTCTTGTCACCGGATCTCTTCTCCCTCTTTAGCGAAGTAATAATGAGAGAGATCAAAGAGAAGCCAGGAATACTAATCGGAGGTTATGATATAAACAATATACACTATGCAAATGACACAGTATTGGTGGCGGATAATGTTGGACATTTTAGTAACAGAGAGTGCATAGAAATAACTCTCCTTGAATATCAAGAAAACAGTAACAATTATGATATCAAAGAAAATGGTGACACCAAAATGTGACATAGAAATAGATGGGAAAATTCTTAACCAAGTGGGTAATTTTAAATACCTAGGGGCTTGTATAACATCAGATGGAAGATGTACAACAGAGATTAAGAGTATAATTTATTTTGTTTTTTTTTTGTTCGTATATCCTTTACAGGACATCGCTGTCAACATCAGCATCTTTCAGCTGATTGTTGATTTCTTGGCAAGATTACGCTAAATAGTTTGCCTTTGCTTTCTGAGCGACCAGCTCACATACCACGTAAGTTACCGATGCGGAGAGAACTGCTACTGTAACGTCACTTTACTCACTTTACTCACGAGAGTATACAAGATTACGGAGAAAGGAAGAGTAGAATAGGGCAGGCAAAAGTCGCATTTCAGAAAATGAAGAATATCTTGTGCAATAAGTCACTATCAATGAATGTAAGACAGAGAGCGCTGAAATGATATATAGAACCAGTTTATCTGTGTGACAGTGAATCTTGAAATGTAAATGAACAAATTAGGAAGAACTTAGAAGCAACAGAAATATGGTTTTTGAGACGGATGTTGCAAATTTCTTGGACTGCCAGAGTAACTAACAACGATTGCCTGAAAGAGGCTAATGAAACCAGAACACTATATACAACAATAAGAAAGAGACAAACAGCTTTCTTTGGTCATGTGATGAGAAGAGACATTGGAGAACATTGTGACAACTGGAAAGATCGAGGGGAAGAGAGGCAGAGGCAGACCAAGAGAAATAATGCCGGATGGATTGAGACAGTGGCATGGAGGAATATTATTAGCAGAGTTGATCCAGAACACCAAAGACCGAGATTTGTGGAGAGCCATGAACGCCTATGCCAGCTGGCAAGGCACTTGATGCTGATGGTGGTGACAACTGGCAAGATCGAGGGAAAGAGAACAAGAGTAAGACAGAGAAGTAAATACCCGGATGACTTTACCACGTGGCATGGTCGAGACAATAACACCGAGCTGATCCAGGACTCTAGTGATCGAGTGAAATGTCGAGATATGACCGCCCACGCTTACAGGCATGGCACATAAAGATGATGATGAAAGGTCATGCAACATAATAGATAAATAGAAAACTTGGACCTGCAATATATTCAAATACTGCACAGTCATTAAAATACACCGTGTGGAATGTCAGTAATTTTCTTCTTCCTGGTCCACAGTATTGAAAGAACTTTTCTGTAACATTTAAGCTCAAAACTCTCAGTTTTATTCTTGAGTGGTTGCGAAATGGTTCTTGACTCACAAATCCATTAGTTGTCACAGGAAAGATGCATGTACAAAAATGTTTATTTCATCTTGTTTGCTGGTGTTGTCCCATGTGTTCTTAATGCTGTTTAACCTGTGAATTGCTGTGTCAGTCTGCTTCTAACTTTTGAACTGCCCTTCTTATCGATTTTGTAATAACAGAGAGTGCAAACAACGACTTTCTTTGAATATCAAGAATCAGAAACAATGAACGTTGTCTAGTCATAACATGAATGTCAAAGAAAAAGATAATATCAACATATTATATAACGATAGACGGGAACACGCTTAAACAAATTGATAAATTTAATTACCCATGGCCAGTTATAACATTAGATAGCTGATGCATAACAGAGATTATCAGCAGAATATGAAAAGCATCGCATGCATTAATTGTCAGAAAGAGTGGACTGAAATGTTATATGGAACCTTTTTTACTGTATGGCAATGAATCACGGAACGTGAATGAATACATTAAGAAGATGTAGGAAGTAACGGAGATGTGGTTCCTGAGACGAATGTTATAAGTGAAACATTTTTAAAGTGTGATATAAGTTAAAATATCCATGCCGTTGACTTGTAACCAAGAGCGTTAAGCACGTGACATCACGGTGCATTTCCCTTTTCGTTCCACACATCTGTACTGTTCTTCACCAACTTTCATTTGTGATCGAGAGGTTTTCCGGTAGCTTGTTATGGGAGCGAGGTTCTGCAATGGACATGCTACTGAATGAATGAGCTTGGGTAAGACTTGTGTCTTATATTTTGATCTTTCTATTAGTGGTCAGAATGTATATCTTGCTTATTTATACAACGGATTTATCTCCAGTAGGTTAGAAAATTTGACCGATCAGCAGAGACAAGAGAGAGGAGCTGCTGGCCGAGTTGCTTGAACGTCAGATTCTCCTTCGGGAGACCCGGGTTCGAATCCTCGGTAAGGTGTGTAATTTTTGTTCTATTGGGGAAGAAAAAAGAAAATCCTAACCTGCACAGTTCGCGGCGACTGCACTAGCCAGGCGGCCTTAATTCCCATGGCTCAAATACCCCCCCCCCCCACCCCGCCATACACCACAAGGCACTATATTGGCACTAAATGACAGTTTTATGACAGAAGAGACGATCCCATCGCTTTATACAAGTACACATGTAAATGGATAAATTTGTTAAATCAGCGGAAAAACCTAGTTAGGGTATTTCAATGACTTGACAAGTAAATTACATTTCTTGTGTACACATACTTGCAGATATGCCAAGTGTGATCTTGTTTATTGATGCTGTTTCTGTTTTTAACGTGTCGGACGAGAGTATTAGTCCATATGAACACTTTGCACCAAGTTTCACAATAATCCGATGCCTGACTGCGAGACATCTTTTATTTTTTTTTTATGCACATAAGCTAGCAGTATAATAATGACATAAGCACCAGTCAACTTGAAAAAGTTCACAGTGAGATGTTGAATATGGCGTTGACTACTATTAGTTCCTACAGTTCCTCAAAGGTAAATAACTCGACGTTTTCTAGCTGAGTAAGTCAAATAGCCAAACAAACAGATGTGACGAGTCTAGTAAGCAGTATCAAGTCATAACACGTTTTCCAAGTCTTTGTTTCAATCGGTGATGAACTCTTTGGCGATAATGGCATAAACTATGGGAGAATAATGGTGCTGTTTACAATTGGCATGAGTCTGGGTAAGAATCTGGATAATAATTCTTACAATGCGGGTGTGAATGTCCAAGAACTGGAAGAGAGCTGCGCTAAATCTGTAGGCACATATATGGCTGATAAACTAAGTCCCTGAATACTACTAAAACAAGGTGGTTGGCAGATTTTCTACACTTGGCTGCAAACAACAGTTGAATAAAAGCAGACATACATCTCAGTATTTCGTTATTCTTGTGAATGTGAGAGCGCTTGAGTGTTGTTATATAGTACATATAGTAAACCCCGGAGGGTAATTTCTGAGAGGCTGTAGTCAGGTTGTAATAGCAAGTGGACAAATTGTGAGAGTCGGTTGGGAATGTTTGAGGTTCACTGGTCAAGTTGATAGGCCAATTCGTCACGTTGTGAAAACAAGTGGAGAAGTTGGTAGGGCAATTCAACAAGATGTCAGAACCAGGGGGACATTGTTAGAGTCAGTCGGTAAGTTTGTATAAAAAAGGGTTTTTGTTTAATTTCAAAGTTGTATATGCTTTACAGAACGTTGCAGCCAACACCAGCATTTTACTTTATAGCATGCAAAGAATTAGGAAGAAAATACAACCCGAAATAGGAGAAAAACACTGTGGGTTTGTAGAAATGCAGTGTATATGCTGTGAACAGTAATTGGACGTTCTATAGAAGTGTTGACTACACAAAGGCTTTCGATAAAGTGAGACATGTCGACATGATAAGGATGCTTGAAGTTCTACAAATTGATGGAAAAGTCCTTAGACTTGTAAAAAAATATATTGGAAACAACAAGCTGCCGTCAGAATTGATAATGAAGTAGGTCATTGTCGGCCTATCAAAAAAGGTGTGAGATAGGGATGTGTAGTGTCTCCAGACCTTTTTTCCCTGTACAGTGAAAATATTTTCAGAAATATAGAAGATATGGAAGGAATCAACATTGGGGGAAGATACATCAATAACATTAGATATACAGATGATACAATCGTGATTGCAGACAATGAACAGGACCTGTGACATTAAGTAGAAGCGGTTGTTGCACACAGTGAACAATTAGGGTTAGAACTGAATAGTAAGAAGACACACATTATAGTTGTCACTGGGAAGAAGAAAATACCACAATGTGATATACAAGTAAATGGGAATATTCTTAAGCAAGCGAATCGGTACAGTTATCTTGGAGCAGTCATAACATCTGATGGGAGATGCCTTGTAGAGATTAGAACAAGAATTGCCTTTGCGAAAGAAGCCTTTTTCAAGAAGAAAAACACACTGACCAATAAAAATATATCAATTGAAACGAGAAAACGAGTGTTGAAGTGCTACATAGAACCTGTAAGTATGAGAATGAGCAAAAAGCTGAAAAAACATCTGATGGCTGTGGAAATGTGGTTTCTGAGGAAAATGCAAAGAATACAATGGACAGACATAAAACCAATGAACAAGTCCTTCAATAAACAAATGAAGATCGTAAACTAATTGGAGATATCTTCTTCTTCTTCTTCTTCTTCTTCTTCTTCTTCTTCTTCTTCTTCTTCTTCTTCTTCTTCTTCTTCTTCTTCTTCTTCTTCTTCTTCTTCTTCTTCTTCTTCTTCTTCTTCTTCTTCTTCTTCTTTTGCGCTCATCCGGATTTTTTTCCCGGATGTGACTGCGTTGTGCCTGTTTACAGCAGAGCTGCGTTCTTGCGCCATTAGGCCGACACATCCGACTTCTGCGGGCATTTGTTGACCGGGTTAACCTTCCCGGGATTGGAGATATTAGACGTAAACAGACCATTGTGTGTGTGTGGGGGGGGGGGGGGGAAGGGGCATGGTTTGAAATACCTGGATGGTTTGGCCATGTGACATGGTCAAGACAGGAATACGGAGCTGATCCACGACTCTGGTGATCAACTGAGATGACGAAACATGACCACCCACGCTTATCGGCATAGCACATGATGGATGGATGGTTGCTGGTTTGGCAAGTTTTACTTTCTGTAGTTTGCCATTGCTTTCTGAAAGCCCGGCTCCCATACTAATACGTTAAAAGCAGCGCGACACTGTCTGCTGCTAAATCAGTCACCGCTGTGTTTTGAACGAGGGTAAGAGGCATTAAGAATCGCGTTTCCTTCGCCATCGCCACGGAAACCAGCAGTAAGTAATTATATTTGATAAAATGTTACATGACTTACTTGTAACCATTTCACCATGTGCAGGATAACAATGTAAAGCATAACGCTGTACCTACTGTATGTAACTATTAATTAATGTTAATATATTGACATGATGAAATACTTATGATGTTGGATACGTTAAACAATGTTGGTAAAGAAGTGAGATGTTTTTAAATATAGGTGCCATTTCAGAGACAAAATATTGTCTATTAGAGACGCTGGTATGAGGATGTCACATTTGGCTCCCACAGTTTATTACTGTGGTCGATATATTTCTTGATTTGGTTATTATGTTTCCTACTTTGGTTTATAGGTTTCTTCATTTGGGTAATATTTTTCTTCATGTGGCTAACATATTTCTTATTTCGCTCGACATTTTTCCTAATTTGTGTAATACATTTTCTTACTTTGGCTAACATATTTCTTATTTCATCATCATTTTTCCTACTTTGGCTAACATATTTTCTTACTTTGCACAACGTATTTCTTGATTTGATCATCGTTGTCTTCCTAGCTTGATCAACATTGTTCCTAATTTGGCTAACCAATTTCTTAGTTTTGTTACTATTTTTCTCAATTTGGCCAATATTTTCCTATAATTTGGCTAACACATTTTCTTAATTTGGTCGACACATTTCTTGATTTGACTAATATTTGCTTTCTTTACTTGGTCAATTTTTTTTTTTCGTTATTCGACAAACACATTTGCTTAATTTGGTCGACACATTTTTTGATGTGAAGAACATATTTCTTAATTTGGGCAACATATTTTCTTTCTTTGGCCAACTTTTTTTTTCTTACTTTGCCATACATTTCTCTCTCACTTTGGTTAATATATTTCTTCAACTGGCTAATATATTTACCAATATTTATGCTATCTGATTGAAATTTTTCCTGGTCTTCCCTCTCAGTTTTGAGATTCTTCCAGAAACCAGCCGATCGCCCCAATTTGATTCTTTCCACATACGGGTTCTAAATCTGTTTCCCCGCCTTCTTCACCTGGTCCCACAAGTGTAGGAATATCTCCCCCTTGTTCATGGGCAATCTACCACCAATAGGTGCATTCCTAGATATCCTATCAGCCTTTTAATTTCCCCGCATTAGTTAGTTAGTGTCCCCCGCACTTCCGCATATCCCCCGGCCAGGGCAAAATATCCATACACTTTTCGCAATCTGTTACCTCTGAAGCGTCCATAGCATTCCACAAGAAACATTCATTTTTCCACCCTTTTAAGCATGCTCTTTGAATCCGCAATGAATACATTATGTGTTGCAGTAGTCTACAATAACCAAACGGAATGCCGCCGTTAATTCTTCCACCTCCATTTTCATGCCAGTCGTAGTCTCGGATGCCAGACTCTCTTTCTTCAAGACTCACCTATTAGCCTTTGCAATAAAACCCCAACTACTATGTCTGTTTCTCACCACTGACCCATATAATGTCTCCTCATATCCATCAAAATCTTCTTCGTATTGAGGACTGTTCAGCTGTCCAAGACATGTCTGTAAGTATATTACAACCATCTCGTTATACGTAGCTGCTTACAGACGTATCCTTCTGTGTGGATTATTTGGTTAAGGTGAGGGGTGTTATCGGCGACGGTGATTGCTGGGTGTTGGATGGGGATGGCTCCGGAGTATCCTGTTGACGATTATAGTCGAGGATACACTGCTCAATTCTACTTAGGTTTAATGTAATCTTTTCCTCTTTGGTGAAGTTCTGTTGTAGTACAGCACGCAGTCGACATGTTACTAGACCCTCAAAACTATCACCATTATCACGAAAATGTATAAATGGATTATCGGGTTCTTAAGCAGGTTGGGAGTTAAAGCATGTCATGCAATCGCTGTGTGGTTCCGCTCTTAATATGACTCACAGTTTCTCAATTAGTTGTTCCTTGGCATCAATATCTGTAAAACATAGATAAGAACAAGGTACCATAATATATTTATAGTATTACACATTATCAATAGTAGCTCTGTATGTGGCATGTACCCCTTGTTTAAAAAAGTCCATAGATTAACACCGAAATTGGGGATGTAGAACCCGCAAGAAACTTTCGACTTCCCATACGAACATACAATACTCCCCACACACACACAGACACACACTCAGACACAGACACAGACACAGACACAGACACACACACACACACACACACACACACACACACACACACTAACACACAACACACACACACACACACATTGTTAATTTTTACTTCCTTTTAACTTTCTGAATTATTTAGCATTTTAACATGTTTTAAATTTGTTAAAACTTTTAAATATCTTTAGATTTTTAAACTTTTTAATATTTTACTTCTTTAATTTAAACTTTCTGAATTAAAAAAAAATATTTTATTTAAAAAAAAAAACAATTTTTAGATTTTAACTTCTTTAAGTGTACCTTTCTATTAAAAAAATTATTTGTTAAACCATTTTATAATTTTTAATTTACATCACAATTCTTTAAAAAGCCCTGTCGTGAGACCCTCTACAGACCATAAATCCAACTCCACATTTGTGGTACTATAAGCGCTTACCATATTACTTATGCGTAACAGTAGTGTCATCAATTAGGTCACTTGCTGTCAATGGTTTCGTCGGAATATTGTTACCACGTCAAGTTGGATCTCCCTTATTTTTACAAGTTGCCCGGGTGTTGTGCTACCATTGTAGGCCTGTTTCTATATAGAGCGATCAGTTACATATAGACACACAAACCGTCACATAGGCAGACATACACGCATACATATACACACAGAGATTGATTGATTGATTGATTGATTTAGGAACCGACATCACAGCATTCGGGACATTCCCATAAGCGCTCCGTCCCCATCCCCAGCAGCCAGCGAAGAGTATATACACACATATACACACAGAGAGACACAAGAAAAGACATAGGTGGTGTCGATATTATTAATTTCTTTAGAGATATGTCGAGAGCGGAGGAATTTTATACCAGTGAATCCACATCGCTGTCGAGAATGAGAAATTTGCGTGTAAGAATTGCACAGCCATGCACTAGAGGTACATTGGGAGAATGAGGGGTCTCGTCAACGAACACAGAATTGGAACTATTCACCGCTGGACGCTGATGCATATGTTAGGTGGATAATCTGAGCATCTATGGACTTGTCCGGATTGCAATGATGATATTGCCCTGTCTATCCCGCAATGGATGTTCCTTGCTCGTCCCTTTAAATGTACGTTATTATTATGATATGATTATTGAAATAACCCTGGTATCAACTACACCCAAGGAAATTATACACATCGTGGAGTCATGACCATAAGATCAGAAATCAGAATAATTACATTCTTATCAATAGAAGATTTCGATATGTTTTGAATGTCGCAAAAACTATACCAAGCGCTGACTGCTACGGTGACCATAGATTAATCATAAGCAATATACATATCGAATTAATGAAGGTCAAATATACACCAAGAAACACAACTTTTGATCTACGGGCACTGAAGAGTGAGGATCTCAAAGATAAATTCAATGTAGAGGTAAAGAACAGATTTAATGCATTGTCCGATCCAGGGCCATGCTGTGCTATGCTACAGAGAGGCGGCACCGTAAGAGGGTGGCATAAGCAGCGGAGGAGGGGCGGTATTTCGAAGACTTGCGTTATATAGAGAAAATATATTGCAAGACCCTGGTCCTATCTGGAAATACTATTTCAATATTTCATCGACAAATATTAAAGAAATCAGTCAGCCAAGCTGCAGAAACAGCTACCCTAAATATGAAAATGATCGGACTAAAGAAATGAATGACATAAGACATCTTAAAACTCATGAAAATAGGAAGAAAAAAAAATAACCATGAAAAATATGAAGAGATTCACAGGAAAATTAGGAAATTGTGCAACGAGGCAAAAGAAGCATCGCTTCAGGAAAATTGCAAGAAAATTAAAAACCCCCACAACATCCGGAATACCAAATTAATGCACAAAAGAATAAATGACATCACTAATAAAAGAACACACATCAATGGGTTGCCTAAACACCAAAGATGGCCAAATCATAATAGAAAAAGATCAAATGTTACATGCGTGGTTAGATTATGTGAAAGACCTTTATGATGATACAAGAGAGGAACGGTATGATAAAACGGGCAATCCATTTTAAAGATGGAAATTCAGAATGCTCTAAACCAGTGGTTCTCAACCTTTTTTTGGCCCATGCCCCCCCCCTTTCACCATATTTTCAGAACGTCATTCCCCCCCCCCCCCTTCGTATATCCTACCTAAAAATTTGGCCCGTGGCCCCCTTCACCATATTTTCAGAACGCCATTCCCCCCTTTCGTATTTCCTACCTAAAAATCCCGCCCCGCCCCTACACAGTATACGCAATAATGGAAGCTAAATTTAATAGCACATACTAAAACAAGTCTAGACGTCCACATAAAACATGATTTGTGGGTCTACTTACATTATAAATTGAATTTTAGAAGTGTGAGACGTACAGAACCATACAGTATTAAGGGAAAAACAATATTAGGTAATCGGTTCTTGTAATAACGCGATCTTGAAATAATCTTAATTCCCCCTCTGGAAACCCTAAAATTCCATCCTGGGGGGGGGGGGGGGTGTTCCCCCACCGGTTGAGAACCACTTCTCTAAACCATATGACAACTTGCAAGACCTCGAGTCCAGACAACATCACAACATAAATGATCAATACCTCAGAAGAGTATGGAATGGACCAAGTCACCAGACTGCTGAACACATTATATGATACTGGGGATATACATCCTGACTTATATAGTTATGTATTTATTACAATCCCGAAGAATTCACAAGCCTTGGAATGTGATCAACATCCAACAATTGGTATAATGAGCCACATCACGAAGACTTTGCTAAGAATCATCATGCATAGTTAGGAAGAAAACAGCCGAAATAGGAGAAGAAGAATGTGGGTTCATAGAAAATAAGGGCGCAGTAAATGCTGTATATATGCTGAGAACATTATTTGAGTGTTCTATAGAAGTAAATAAAGATCTTCATCTTTGCTTTATTGACTGCACAAACGCTTATGATAAAGTAAGGCATGCCAACATGATGAAGATGCTTGCAGATCTACACATTGATGGGAAAGACCTTAGACTTGTAAAAAACATATGTTGAAAACAACAAGTGGCCATAAAGATTGATAGTGAGGTAAGTCAATATAAGCCTATTAAGAAATATGTAATATCCCCAGATCTGTTTTCCCTGTACAGTGACACTATTTTCAGAAATATAGAAGATATGAAAGGAATCATCATTGGGGAACGTCACATCAATAACATTAGATATGTGGATGTTACAGTACAGATTGCAGACAATGAACAGGATCTGGAACATTTAGTATACGCGGTTGTTGCACGCAGTGAACAACTAGGCTTAGAATTAAAGTGTAAGAAGACACATGTTACGGTCGTAACTCTATGAAGAAAGATATACCACAATGTATTATACAGGTACATGGGAATATTCTTAAATAATGGAATCGGTACAATTATCTCTGAACAGTAATAACACCTGATGATAGATGCCTTGAAGAGATTAGAACAAAAATCGCCATGACGAAGGTAACTTTTTGCAAGATGAAAAACATACTGACCAATAAAACAATGCCAATTTCAACGAGACAAAGGGCATTGAAGTGTTACTTATAACTTGTACTTTTGTATAGATGTGGAGCGTGGACAGTGAGCAGACAAGCTGAAAAACATCTGGTGGCTGTGGACATGTGGTGTCTGAGGAAAATGCAAAGAATACCATGGACAGACAGAAAGACCAATTACCAAGTCCTACAAGCAACAAAAGAAAACCGTAAACTGATTAGTGAAATTAGACGTAGACAGTCACATTGTTTTGGACACGGTAGAGAAGAAATAAATTGGAGAGTTTGGTGACGATTGGCAAGAGTGAGGGGAAAAGAACAATGGAAAGGTAGAGATGTAATTACCTGGTTGACTTGGCCACGTGGTATGGTCGAGACAGGAACACAGGGCCGATCTACGACTCTAGTGATGAGATGGCGAAACATGACTGTCCTCGCTACTCGGCATCGCATATTATTATTATTATTATTATTATTATTATTATATCAACTTAATATACATGTATATTGCTATCGAAAACAAAACTCTTTGATATATCAAATTTGGAACCCCGTCTGTGATTGCCCAGACTGCATGATCTCGGGGGTCTTTTAGGGCCCGTTGGCCTCAAGCTAGAACTAGCCATTGCAGACTAATTGGCCAACTATACCGGAGACCCGCTTTGATCTGGAAAAGACGGCGGATTTTATCCGGGAGACAGGACTACACATTTAGAATAAAGCAGATTTAGTATGAACGAGTACCTGGAAGGAACTAATGACTGTATAACATTATATACATACAAAAGCGATAAACCATGTTATTTGGCCAGGTAATCAGAAAAATGCACCGGGAAACATCGTGACAACTGAAATGTTCAGTGACAGAAGAGGTAGAGGCAGGCTGAGCAAAAATGTGTAAGATGGCTTTGGACGGCCGCATGGTGAAACAACAACGACAGAGAATTATAGAGTTACATGAAAAATAGCCAATTGGCAAGACCTATACTAATGATGATGGCGATGAATGTCTGATATTTTAATGTTGAAATTTCAAATACAGAAAAAAATTGACAATACCTAGAATTAAATTAAGAGCTCAAATGCATTATCGTGTCATCTGCTTTATTTCAAATCATGACATTTATGGCGATGCTGCGAGGGTAAATAAGAACGTTACAAACTCATATGAGAATCCTGAAAAAGATAGATAAAGTGGCCACTCAGTGGCAGTATCATCTGGCTTAGGAAGCAGACTGCTAGGTATCTTATATCACAGTTGAGGACTGACCGAGGGACACAAATGAACCGAATGGGCCTGTCCTTAGAATATCTCTCCGAAAAAAAGAGTGTACACGTTGAGACTGCAATTATTTATAATCTTAAGTTGGCGCGTTAAACTATTTTTGGTTGTATTCGACCAGTATGAACGAGTGCGTCATAGATCGTCTGTCGTCGAATGGGTAGTTACATAACCCAGTTCTGTTATTTAAATCTGCTTGCTTCATCTTGTGAGGTCCTATGTTTATATTACAATGAATTCTAAAGTCGATTCTTGGAATTGTCAGTGGTTCGTGTAGATATCCTTTTATCTACAGATGAATTGAAGTCTTTAAAACAAAAGTATATCTATGCATTTGAATGTCAACATCTATGGCTTAGGGGTCATGAACGGATTTTGACAATCCCGACATACAGGGTTCCAAGTCGGTCGCAGACGATCTGGGAGAAGATCGCTTTGGGTCTTCAACCGAATGAGCGAATAATTTGCAATAATATGGAAACATTCGGTAACAAGAATGTCGAACACGGGATATACGGAAGTTATATGTCCTAACATATGTAAATCTATGTGTATTTCAATCCCAAAGAAATCAGGAGACTTGAATGTGATCAACACCGAACAATTAGTATCATGAGCTACACCGCAAAAATTTTGCTAAGAATCACCATCGTAAATTGTAAAGGCGAAAATACAAACCAAAACAGAGGCAGACTAATATGAGTATGTAGAAGGCAAGTCTGAAACAAATGCTGTTTATTTCGCTGAGAACATTTGATAACATTATATAAAGACCCACATCTTTGCTTCATTTGCCACACACAGTTTGTCGATGGAGTAAGACATGTCGACACGATACTTGCAGGAGGTCGGCATGGCAGAATGGATAAGAGCTCTCGCTCTTAAACTTCCGTTGTGCTGATGCCGAGGAAGCTGGTTCATCCCTTTCACCGGTCAGCTGGACTAGACTGTTGACTTCTCGTCCTTGACTAGGGAACGTAAGTTACAAGAACGTCAGAAGTCGGAGTGATTTCGCCTGATGGCGAGGGACACTGGTAATAGTGAAAGCCAATCCACTCGAAAGAAATCAGCCCAGTGCACTAATAGCTGTAGCACGTGCATGGACTACGTATGAGCTGAAACCGAGCGAACGCAAAAAAATGATACTTGCACATCTAAAAACGTATGGGTAACACATACGACTTGTTAAAAAAAAATACGGGAAACAACAAGCTGTCATAAAAATGATAATGAGGTAGATCAATACCAGCTTGTCAAGAGTGGTCTCTTTATCTTTATTCCATGAAGTGAAAATATTATGAGAATTTTTGAGGATATGAGAGTAATCGCCATAGGAAGACTATTTTAATTTTCGCCATCATCGCCATTATTAATATAAAATATGCAGATTATATAGTATTGATTGCAGACAATAAACAGGATCAGCAGCATTTAGTAGATTTACTAGTCGCACGTGTTAGAATTAAATTAAAAGAAAAAAGATTACTTTTACGAAATTAGATGAGACAGAAGGCCGTGGTCAGGCGTACCCACCAATGCCACTCCTTGGTGTAAAAGATGTTCTTACCTTATCTTACATTGGTGTAACTTATGTACCTGCGATATACCAGAAACCTATCACAGTTCACACATAGCAGTTCATGTTATACTAATAAAAAAAAATTAATTGCCTCCTTCATACAAGACTGAACAATTATATATAACAGTATAAACCAAAGTTGAACTATATTACTGTAAAATAAACAAAAAAGAAAAAAAAAAAGAAAAAGAAAAATATAGCTATCCGACGGTGCGTTTTTATGAGTCTGTAAATACAATTTGGTGCCAAGGTATTTAAAAACCAGACTCAAATGTTCTTTGCAGTGTCAAATGCAAGTTTTAACCTGCATTGCGTTCGTTTTTGCAATCGTTTCAATGCAGTGGTCAGTAGTGTTTATGACAAAATTTTTACCAGAGCTCATGATTCGCGCATGTGAAAGCAACAACATTTGGGGTGAACACTATTCACTACGCAACTGAAACCCTATAAAATGATAACGCTACACAAAATGATTCAGTTCATTTTCAAGCAAACATCTATGGCGTCTCTATCGACACGTTTAAGGAACATTGCTATTGGTGCATGCAGGCGAAAGTCAAAGTCAGGTTTCCAGGCATCTAAACGTGCATCAGAGTACCATCAGTCGACTTTGTCACCGGTTCCAAGCCTCTAGCTCAGTTGAAGATCGGCATCGCAGTGGACGACCCAGAGTGACAACAGCAGCGGATGATCGCTTTATTCGGCTTCGTCACCCCAGAAACAGGTTTACAACATCTTCCTCAACTGCCAAGCCATTGCCTGCAGGACGTCAATCGAACTCAAGATGCTTGTATGTAGCAATAACTAAAAGGATTCAGGCATTAAATACTGTTCAGCGCAGACACCTTGTATGAAAAAGACTAGTGATTAGTCCCCATCATGCTCCGTTCCTGTGCCAGTGAATATCACAAAAATGCTCCTAACTGCCCCATGTGAAAAGTGGAACAGACAGGAGTCTCGACAAACCAACAGCCCGCACAGGTTCACTATGCTTAATGCCGCCGTCAGAACGTCGACACAAAAGTCCACCACGAAAAATACAGTTCAGCTTCGATGGAACCGGCAGTCATTAGAAAACAAGTAGCCACAAGGCATAAGGCGAAACCAGTCCGTTTTGCGACAAAACCAGCTACGCCATTTTTCTGAACACGCAGTTCACGCCACAAACAACCGCGGACAGATGTAAAAGCATTTCACCGTACACAATGCCGTCGCCAGAATGCCAACACAAAAGTCCTTCACGAAAAGTACAATTCATCGTCGACGGAAGCGGCAGACACTAGAAAACCAGCAGGCACACATTACTGCATACTGCAAAACAACTGTCAATTGACTGTCTGAACCCTAAGGTATTCTTGTTTGCAATTTGAACAATTAACTCATTACATTAAAAACAGTTATTGAATATCAAACTTATGGCTGTCGATATGTATGCGTTTCTTTTCTTTTTTCTTTTCCTTCTTTGGAACAGTATATATTTGGTGTATGTAAGCATAAATAACATATAAAACTAATATGGAGAAAAAATATATGTTAATGAGGACTAAAAGACGAATATCTATAGCTCTTCAAAGGCTAAGACAACTAAATAAATTGTGGAGTGGGACAGACAGAACTGCAAAAATTATATCGTTCCCATTGCAACATATGCCTGTGAGCTGAATTACTAAATAAGCTGAACAGCGTATACATACTTTTGATTATAAATGTTATAGATGGGTTCTAAGAATATCTTGGATACAGAAAAGAACACATGCACCCATACGACAGGAGCGGAACATTGAAGAAAATTGAAATAGTTTGGTCACTTAAAATGTTATGAAAGTTTGGAGAGAACAATAATGGAGGGGTATATGCCCGGGAAGAAAGGAAGAGGAAGGCCAAAGAGAAGATGGGTGCAGGATGTGGCAAATGATCTTCAGATGGGCTGATCGGACGCGGGACATCTTGCTTATGACTGAGATGTTTTTCGGAAGGTTGTTATAGTAGCGAGGTTCTACGAAGGACATGCTACTGAATGAGTGAAGCATAAATACCAATCATTATGTTAGAATTTATCATCCAACACAGATGTCACAGTACTTGAAGCATGTTTAATCACCCAGCACGTGAAAGCAACAACATTTGGGGTGAACACTATTCACTGACTAAGCAATTGAAAGGTTGTCATGGTAGCGAGGTTCTGCAAAGGACATGCTACTGAATGAATGAAGCATAATAATAAACATAATGATTGGTATCTGTATGTCACAGCACCTGAAGCATGTTTTAACATCCAACACCGATGACACAGCACTTGAAAATTCCAATAGGAACTCTATCTACTTGAGAAAATGTCAAAGACCTTGGAGCTCATTCAATGAAAAAATCCCTGCTTCATAGGTGAATACAGAATACATGACCACGAGCCGCCAGAGCACTTCTCTGAAGATACATTACAGCTAACATTCTCTGCAGAGTTTGCAATGGATGATATATGATAAGGATATATTACGGATTGCGGCCCCCTGAGCTTTAGTGGATTGGACGTCTAGTCTTCTCGGATAGGGCCGAAAGAAATCACTTTTGTTGCATTTCAGTCAATAGAACTCAAGATGCTTGTATGTAGCAATAACTAAAAGGATTCAGACATTAAATATAGTTCAGTGCAGACACCTTGTATGAAGAAGACTAGTGATTACCTAATACAATGTAATGGTACCAGGGACTTCGTATCAGTGTGTACTGACAGAGTCCTGAACAAATATTGCGACGATTACAATTTAACAATTCACATTTCTTGTAGTCAGTATATGTCATGGGTGGATTTAAAACTAGAAATAAACAGTTTGTTAAATCATCTTCACAGTGGATACAACTGAAATGAACCATAGCATCTGTAATAAAATATTATCAAACAACAATACTGCCAAATGAATAAGAGTCACGTTAAATAGTTATAGTAACTTTCAGTATTATAAATCTGTGACGCGTTCTTCAGTATCTATCCAATCTTTGATTGATTTATTAACATCTGTCAGTTTTAATAACCTTATTGCGTCTCTGCCACCATGAACAGCACTTATATTTTCAACTTGGCCTTTCTGATTGGGAGGCTTTTCAGTGTTTACTTTTCTGAGTACACATATTTGCTCTTGAGAAGATTCATCAGAATTGGCAGCATTGTGTAACGTAGGATGAAAAGATTGTGAAGAAGTGTTGTCATCCATAGATGCAGTTGAACGCATTTGACAAGATAAATGATTGCCATTCACATGTTGTTCTTTTACAGTTTTCTTACCATTATTACCCGCAACAATGATTGTTTCAGCTAATATGCAAACGTCAGACTCTTGTGCACGACTAGGTCGCATAGATGCCGTTATTGCTCGTGACCTGCTAAGCAAAGGCTTTTTATTCACTGATGCACTGTTTGTTGAGTCGTTATTTTGAGAGCTGCAATATTCGGATTTTTCGTCTTCTTCTTCCACTTGACTCATAGTAGAATTCATAGTTCGTCGTTCATGGTATTCCTCTAAAGTTTCAGTATGAGGTTTTCCATCCTTGGCTGTAGTTTCCTTCTGACAATGGTTTTCTCTTTCATAAAATTTGACTGGTGTGCTTGCTGGACGGGACCTAGTAGCTGTCTGACAACTGTTGTATCGTACTGTGCTATTTTCCGGCGTTTCAGTCAATTCCGTTTCGTAATTTTCATTCATATTGGAAGCGTTTTCTACCATACTAATGTATTCCAATAACTTGTCTGCCTTTGCCTTATTGTTAAGGCTCAGTCTGGCAATATCTTTTCTTGTACATGGACGGCGGATAGTGAACCGTCTTCTTCTCTTTATGCAGGTCCGAATGTTATCATAGATTATTTCTTTGCAAACTAGTGTATTGTATTCCATCAGTTTTGAGAGTCTATCAAACTCACGATGTGTGTATGTGAATTTGAACGTTGAGTAAGGATGAGAATTATCATCAAAAATACTGAAGTTGCCAAAGTCGACTTCTTCTTGTGTTGTTCGTGCTATTCCTGTAAAGAGAATTTAATTTGAAATATATCATCTGAAAGTAAAAGTCAATCATGTAGAGCAAACTATTATTAAATGCAAATGCAGACTATTAGCACTGATAACTCGCACGGAACATAGACTACTTTAATGTGTGCCACCATCTAGTCATCACATATTGCAAACACCTTAGGCTTGCCATACACCGCTGCACCCCTGCCATACACCGCAAGGTATTTTATTGGCAGTAAATGACAGTTTTTTTTTAAATAGAAAAAAGCAGACACAGATTATGTCACAAGGTGCACGTGGGGTAAAATCAATCTTGGTTGACGAATCCGAAATGGAGATGGTAGACCATTTTACATATTTAGGATCATAAGTAAACCACAAATGATCCATAGATCAGGAAATCAACATCATGATTAATAAGGCAGCAGCAAAACTGAACAAGTTAACAAAAAGAGTCTGGGAGAACAGGAAGCTTACTGCCAAAGCAAAAGCCCTTACCTATCAAGCCTGCATCCTTAGTGTTCTTCTTTATGAATGTGAAGAATAGCCAACTTATTGACACGACAAGAGAAACGTTTAAACAGCTTTCATATGCGGTGTCTGCGAAGAATACTTGCTATTAAGTGACAAGACAAAATCACAAATACTCAAGTATTGGAAAGATCAGGTTGTGTGACGGTTTTTACTATGTTCAGTCTTCGTAGACTTAGATAGATAGGATACATTAGGAGGATGGATGACGGTAGAATACCAAAGGGAATATTTTCTTTGGGGAATTATAGAAGGCTAAAAAATCTCGGGGTCGGCCTCTACTACGATACAAGTATGTGTGGAAGAGGGACATAAATGATACAGGCATGTGTATGGCACATTGGGAGCAAGTCGGCGCTGATCGTGTTGCATGGAGGGCAAAGATCAGAAATGGAATAAAGACAAAGGAGACAATAGGTCACACACTGAGCGTAAGATGGTGCATGATGGTGAAAATGACCATGTGTTCATATGCATCCATTGCGGATGTACATTTACAGCGCGAATTGGTCTGATCAGTGACATTCGCTACCGCCATGGATTGTAGATATTATGTCTTTTTGAAGCACAATATAGCAAACAATCGTCTCGCATGATCGAGTGAGATGGCAGAACATGACCGCCCACGCTTATCGGCATGGTACATGATGGATGGATGGAAGATGAATGTAATTTGTGTTTTCTTAGACATTAATTAAATCAATAGCTGCTCAATGTGTGCAATATCAGCAGCCACTAAACGTTGAGGATATATTTCAAGGCATGCAATCAAAATTGAACCGTAAGTAGTAAGAGACACGCAAACTACACCTCAAATATGGAGCAATACATCATCGCTGACGTAATTTTTTAACTATACGCAGGGTATAGCTCCAGATTATTTTAAGACCTCATTTTCAAGGGATGCAACCCATGAATAAATAATCGAACGTATCTTTGCACTGTTACTTCCCTTGTTGTGTGATAAATTTTAGATGTGTAAAAATTATTTAATAGCTGGTATTATTGATTGTAGCGGGCCGAGGCTTAGCTATCATCATACTAGTGATAGTGTTAAGGTGCAGTGCTCTTCCTCCTCGGTTTTTATTTTTTATTTTATTTGTATTTATTAATTTTTTCCCGTCTTCTTTCTTTATCTGTATTGGTCATAAAAACTATCTTCATTCCATTGGGGCTGTGTAAGGCTTAAGGTTACAGTGCATTTCCTCTGGGTAGTCTAGGGGTGGGCAGGCGTGGGGATGGGGGTTCAAGGGTAAGGCGCTGGTGTCGGCATGTGGGGTAGGGCTATGTGGTTCAAACCTCATGTCGTAATAGGTAAGCATGTAAATACGGCAGTTATATGATGTTTAGAGGGTTGTAGTAGTGTAAACACTATCATCATACGCGTTATAAATGAAAACATTAAAAAGTAAAGATGATCGATATTATTGATTTTAGTGGGTATAACTTAGTGAAATTCGTTGGTAAGGGATGGGTAGAGGCTTTTAGTGATCTGTAGAATGTCGTAGTAACCTTTACAGTATCGTCATAAGGCTACAAAATGAAAACCTTAAAAAGGTAAAGATGACCGATATGATTGGTTGTAGTGGGTATAGCTTAGTGAAATTCGATGGTAAGGGGTGGATAGCGGTTATTAGTGGTATGTAGAGTGTCACAGTGGCTTATTCACCATCATCATACGGGTTACAAATGAAACCTTAAAAACTAAAGATGGCCGATATTAATGATTTTAGCGGGTATAGCTTAATGACATTCGTTGGTGAGGGGTGGGTAGCGGTTATTAGTGATCTGTAGAGTTTCGTAGTGGTCAATACACTATCATCATAAGGTTACAAATGAAAACCTTTAAAAGTAAAAATGGCCGATAATATTGATAGCAGCGGGTATAACTTCATTGGTAAGGGGTGGGTAGCAGTTATTAGTGGAATGTAGAGTGTCGTAGGGGCCTATACACTATCATCACAAGGCTTCAAGTGAAAACATTAAGAAGGTAAAGATGGACGGTATTATCGGATGTAGCGAGTATGGCTTAGTGAAATTCATTGGTAAGGGGTTTGTGAGTGGAGGAAAGGTTAGATAGGTGCTTCTGATCTTTGCTAAGGGGTGGTCGAGTGGTTGGGTGGTAGATAAATCCGTCCGGTCTTTGATAAAAGCCGGAGGGTAAGGCTCATATTAAAGTCTAAAGATTGAACTCATAGGTGGCTAATCTGAGGATGACCGCCTGGGTGTCTCATCACGGGGCTATGTCTGCGAGGGTGAACGTATGTGAACATGTTCAGACATGTCTTTGGGGAAAACCGGAGGATGACTCAGAGCGTACTGACCGCATAACGACACAGCCGAGACACTTGGGTAATGGTCACATCGGATCAAATATGCCGCTGATTCCGGTCACATCCATAAAATAATCCAACCAGACTACATGCTAACTAGCTAATACCGGTCAAAGATAGCGTCGCATCCGATCACACGTAGTAACGGCAAACCAGACCACGCGGCTAAACCCACTCAAAGATGGCGCTGTATCCGGTACACATGGGTAATGGTCACATCCAATGAAATATTACGCTGCTTCTGTCGCCTGTAAAATGACTACCACCAGACCACATACTCACTGGCTACGAGTGGTCAACGAAGGCATCGCATCCGATCACATGTGGTAACGGAGAAACCAGACCACGTGGCTAAAACCGATCAAAGATGGCGCTGTATCCGGTCACGTGTTTTATGGGATACAACCGAAACAAGTGACTAATGACTCAACCGGTCAAAGATGGAGTCGCAAACGGTCACATGACAAGAAAGTGCATTATATTCTGCTGAGTCATTCTACGTCAGCAAATAGCGCGTATAAGACAGCCAGCATTCGTCGAATAGAAGTACCGGTCTCTGTGAGCAGCAACCAGTGCACTACGTGCCAAGTCTCTAATGGTAAGTTGGCTTGTTTGATATATCTTTCACATTGTCGTTGTGTTTCTCCAAGTAGGCATACAGTTAACCTAAAAATACTAGTATAATAAAGAGATATATGGTGCTATCGCATACAACTGGAATATGTGCTCTGCTGGCTGCGACACCAATCAACACATGCACATGGTTGATTAATCAAGCCTGAATGTTTGTATACATGTGGCCTATTCTGAGATGCAGAATAATGACTTGTCCTGATCTGTCCATAACATTGTAGTCATCTTAAGCAAGTACTGTGGCTTTCTGGCTGACATCGTCATTCATTTCTTTTGGTGGTATGTAACGGGTGGATCAGACTTATCTTATTGTACACCTGTCGTAACCAATAGAGCAGCGCTGGCGTGTCCGGGTACTCCACAGTGGGATGACAAACCTTGTATGGTGACCTTATTCCTACTACTAAGTTCAGAAAGTAGTGTCCTTGGTACCGGCAATGTCCCACAACGAGCGCCTCGAGCACTGATTTTTGCATTTGCCAATAGCAACTAATGTTATAACCGAGACACGAGTGTAATGACCCAGTAGGTCAAAAACAGCGGTAAGGGAAGAAACCAACGAGGAAACTAACCCACAAAATAGCCCAGAGGGGGGGGGGAGAAATTCGTTCTGGTGCATGTGTGGTCGGCGAGTGCCGCTGCTAGAGATTGTCGTCTTCTGTCAACTGGTCGTTATATACACAGTCATTAGCGTATCACTATTCAATCTGTCTAGAGACAACGTCGACTCGCTCGATGGCAAGTTGTGGATCGCTCTTCTGAGCAGCTGTCTGGGTTACATGCTACCAAACCCTAAAATATGAGCTTCTTCGTGACATTATCGAGTAATACTTTGCCGAACATGTTTCCCAAGAACACATCAGGTCACTATTTTGTCAAGTTACCGCAGACTATTGAGGTGAGTCAACATTTCGAAGTGGGTCTGGCCGAAATTCAATTCCCCAACTACTACTGCAATGTGCTAGAGAATGAAGTATGGCTAAGATACATCCCACCAAACGGTAGAGTGGTAAAAAAGGCGTGTCCCCCGAGCCTGTACAGTTCATTAGATGCATTTATAACTGCGCTGAATCGAATAATGAAAGATCGGAAGGTGGACGATCAGCTCTGTGTTCTATTCCATTTCAACAAGGCATCAAAGAAAGTCATCGTGAAAATACTCGAACCCGGGGCCACTATTACATTTAGTGAGAGGTTGCAAGAGATACTAGATACAATTGAAGGTAAAGGGGCGATAGAAATGAATAACGACCTGCAAAATGTCTACGTTTACTGCGATCTCATTGCGGCGAGACCAGTCGGAGACGTCATGGTCCCACTACTAAGAACGGTTCCTATCACGAATCAACGCTCGAACTCAGTGATTCGCACCTACGACAAACCTCACTACATACCGCTGAGTCGTTACTCCTTCGACACGGTGGAAATACTTCTAACCACTGATACGGGCACAAAGGTGGCATTCACTACCGGGACTTCAGTGCTGACGTTACATTTTCGAGTTCGGAAGAGATCAGACCTAGAATAATGGTGAAATACGTGACTGTGCGTCGAAACCCCAGACTGTCCGAAGACATGATGTGCCCGACACTCAGATGATTGATGCCTCGGTTATCTACAATAATCAGATTTCAGTTCACCAAACAGGAGACCTGTTTTATGACTACATGCTAAGTGACAGGTACATAACAGACTACCAACCGAAAAAACCAAACTACTCAAACAATGGTGTGAAGAAATCCAGAAACAACATACAATGTGTATAGCTCTGTATGTGAAAATAAAATGTTGTGATGTTACTATGTATACCACCTCATATCACATCATCCATTTCGTATAATGAAATTATGCATTTTTATTCTTGAAAAAAAAAAAAAAAACTTGAATACTGTAAAATGTACTGAAATACTGTAAAATAAACAGGCATATATTATAGTTATGTCTTGGTTTTTGAATTTTTGTTAGTGTTTACGGTGCATATTGTTGTCATGTGATGAGATTATGATACATATTGGTGACAAATTCAAGAAATATTTCAACAAAACTAAGGAAAAGGGTTAACCAAAGTAGGAAAAACTGTTAACCATAGTCTGAAATAGCTCAACCAAAATTATGAAAAGTAGGAAACTTTGCAAAACGGAGGAAAATCTGTAACCCAAAAGGGAAAAATATTTGGCCACATTTCAATCAAATTTATGAAAAGTACTAAAACTTGTTAACCAAATGGCAAAAATCTTGGCCAAGTAAGAAAATGTGTTAACCAAATGTGAAAAGTTTAGCCAAATTTCAAACCAAACTTATAAAAACCTCAGTCAAACATATGAAAAGTAGGAAAATTTGTTAACCAAACGGCCAATTTTCACCTAAACATATGAAAAGTGGGAAATTTTGTTGTCCAGATGTGAAAAGTTTGATGAAATATCACCCAAACTTATGAAAAGTAAGAAAATGTATTAACCAAATGTGAAAAGGTTAAACAAATTTCAAACGAAACTTATAAAAATCTCAATCAAACTTAAGAAAAGTGGGAAACTTTGATAACCAAATGTGAAAATTTTGGCCAAATTTCACCCAAACTTATGAAAAGTGGGATATTTTGTTGTCCAGATGTGAAAAGTTTGACTAAATTTCACCCAAACTTATGAAAAGTAGGAAACTTTGTTAACCAAATGTGAAAAGTTTGCCCAAATTTCATCCAAACATAAAAATCTCAGTCAAACTTATAAAAAACAAAAAATTAGGAAACTTTGTTAACCAAAGGTGAAAAGTTTAGCCAAATTTCAACCAAATCCATAAAAAGTGGGAAATTTTGTTGACCAAATGTGAAAAAATAGTGTCCAAAGTTCATCCAAACTTATAAATATCTCACCCAAACTTGTGGAAAGTAGGAAATTTTGTTGTCCATATGTGAAAAGTTTGACCAAATTTCTACTTGAAACATACAACTTGGAAACATAAAGAGAAATTTAATTGTTAATTTTTTGTACAATTTTATTTTTGAAATTTTATTTTTTCATTCAACCATAGTGACTTATTACATAAGATACATTTAATTTTCTGAAATACAGCTGTTGTTTGCATAGGGGACAGGCGAATATCTCTAGTAGGTTGGGATGTAAAATGACAAGGTGAGATATTTTTTCCCTTTTGGTTAAGGAATTTTCCTACTTTTTATACGTTTGGCTAAAATTTGGCTAAAATTTTTTCTTATTTTGTTAACAAAATTTCCTACTTTTCATAAGTTTTGCATGAAATATTTCTTCACTTGGCCAAAAAAAATTTCACATGTGGTTAACAAAGTTTCCTACTTTTTATAAGTTTCGATGAACTTTGGCAAAACTTTTCACATTTGGTTTACAAAGTTTCCTACTTTTTTATGAGTTTGCTTGAGATTTGGTCAAACTTTTCACATATGGACTACAAAATTTCCTACATTTCACAAGTTTGGGTGAGATATTTATAAGTTTGGATGAACTTTGGCCACAATTTTTTCACATTTGGTCTACAAAATTTCCCACTTTTTATGGATTTAATTGAAATTTGGCCAAACTTTTCACCTTTGGTTAACAAAGTTTCCTACTTTAAAAAAAATAAGTTTGACTGAGATTTTTATAAGTTTGGATGAAATTTGGGCAAACTTTTCACATTTGGTTAACAAAGTTTCCTACTTTTCATAAGTTTGAGTGAAATTTGGTCAAACTTTTCACATCTGGACAACAAAATATCCCACTTTTCATAAGTTTGGGTGAAATTTGGCCAAACTTTTCACATTTGGTTATCAAAGTTTCCCACTTTTCATTTGTTTGATTGAGATTTTTATAAGTTTGGTTTGAAATTTGTTTAACCTTTTCACATTTGGTTAATAACGTTTCTTACTTTTCATAAGTTTGGGTGGTATTTGTTCAAACTTTTCGCATCTGGACAACAAAATTTCCCACTTTTATTATGTTTGGGTGAAAATTGGCCAAACCTTTCACGTTTGGTTAACAAAGTTTCCTACTTTTCATAAGTTTGGGTGAAATTTGGTCAAACTTTTCACATCTGGACAACAAAATACCCCACTTTTCATAAGTTTGGGTGAAATTTGGCCAAACTTTTCACATTTGGTTATCAAAGTTTCCCACTTTTCATATGTTTGATTGAGATTTTTATAAGTTTGGTTTGAAATTTGTTTAACCTTTTCACATTTGGTTAATACATTTTCTTACTTTTCATAAGTTTGGGTGATATTTCATCAAACTTTTCACATCTGGACAACAAAATTTCCCACTTTTCATATGTTTAGGTGAAAATTGGCCAAACTTTTCACGTTTGGTTAACAAATTTTCCTACTTTTCATATGTTTGACTGAGGTTTTTATAAGTTTGGTTTGAAATTTGGCTAATCTTTTCACATTTGGTTAACACATTTTCTTACTTGGCCAAGATTTTTGCCATTTGGTTAATAAAGTTTCCTAATTTTCATAAGTTTGGGTGACATTTGGTCAAACATTTCACATCTGGACAACAAAATTTCCCACTTTTCATAAGTTTGGGTGAACGTTGGCCAAACTTTTCACGTTTGGTTAACAAATTTTTCCTACTTTTCATATGTTTGACTGAGATTTTTATAAGTTTGGTTTGAAATTTGGCTAACCTTTTCACATTTGGTTAACACATTTTCTTACATGACCAAGATTTTTGCCATTTGGTTAACAAGTTTTAGTACTTTTCATAAATTTGATTGAAATGTGGCCAAATATTTTTCCCTTTTGGGTTACAGATTTTCCTACGTTTTGCAAAGTTTTCTACTTTTCATAATTTTGGTTGAGCTATTTCAGACTATGGTCAACAGTTTTTCCTACTTAGGTTAACCCTTTTCCTTAGTTTTGTTGAAATATTTCTTGAATTTGTCACCAATATGTATCATTCTCTCATCACATGACAACAATATACAACGTAAGCACTAACAAAAATTCAACAACCAAGACGTAATTATAATATATGCCTGTTTATTTTACAGTATTTCAGTACATTTACAGTATTTCAGTACTTTTTTTTCAGAATAAAAATGCACAATGTCATTATACGAAATGGATGATGTGATATGAGGTGGTAACATCACAACATTTTATTTTCACATACAGAGCTATACACATTGCATGTTGTTTCTGGATTTCTTCACACCATTGTCTGAGTAGTTTGGTTTTTTCGGTTGGTAACCTGTTATGTACCTGTCACTTAGCATGTAGTCATAAAACGGGTCTCCTGTTTGGTGGACTGAAATCTGAGTATTGTAGATAACCGAGGCATCAATTATCTGAGTGTCGGGCACATCATGTCTTCGGACAGTCTGGGGTTTCGACGTACCGACACGTATTTCACCATTATTCTAGGTCTGATCTCTTCCGAACTCGAAAATGTAACGTCAGCACTGAAGTCCCGGTAGTGAATGTCACCTTTGTGCCCGTATCAGTGGGTAGAAGTATTTCCACCGCGTCGATGGAGTAACGACTAAGCGGTATGTAGTGAGGTTGTCGTAGGCGCGAAACACTGAGGTCGAGCGTTGATTCGTGATAGGAACCGTTCTTAGTAGTGGGACCATGACGTCTTCGACTGGTCTCGCCGCAATGAGATCGCAGTAAACGTAGACATTTTGCAGGTCGTTATTCATTTCTATCGCCCCTTCACCTTCAATTGTATCTAGTATCTCTTGCAACCTCTCACTAAATGTAATAGTGGCCCTGGGTTCGAGTATTTTCACGATGACTTTCTTTGAAGCCTTGTTGACATGGAATAGAACACAGAGCTGATCGTCCATCTTCCGATCTTTCATTATTCGATTCAACGCAGTTATAAATGCATCTGGTGAACTGTACAGGCCCGGGGACACGCCTTTCTTACCACTCTACCGTTTGGTGGGATGTATCTTAGCCATACTTCATTCTCTAGCACATTGCAGTAGTAGTTGGGGAATTGAATTTCGGCCAGACCCACGTCGAAATGTTGACTCACCTCAATAGCCTGCGGTAACTTGGCAAAATAGTGACCTGGTGTGTTCTTAGGAAACATGTTCGGCGAAGTATTACTCGGTAATGTCACGTAGAAGCACATATTTTAGGGTTTGGTAGCATGTAACCCAGACAGCTGCTTAGAAGAGCGATCCACAACTTGCCATCGAGCGAGTCGACGTTATCTCTAGACAGATTGAATAGTGATACGCTAATGACTGTGTATATAACGACCAGTTGACAGAAGACGACAATCTCTAGTATCGGCAATCGCCGACCACACATGCACCAGAACGAATTTCTTTCCCCCCTCTGGGCTATATTGTGGTTTAGTTTCCACGTTGGTTTCTTCCATTACCGCTGGTTTTGACCTACTGGGTCATTACAATCGTGTCCCGGTTGTATCATTAGTTGCTATTGGCAAATGCAAAAATCAGTGCTCGAGGCGCTCATTGTGGGACATTGCCGGTACTAAGGACACTACTTTCTGAACTTAATAGTAGGCATAAGGTCCCATACAAGGGTTGTCATCCCACTGTGGAGTACCTGGACACGCCAGCGCTGCTCGATTGGTTACGGCAGGCGTGCAATACGATAAGTCTGATCCACCCGTTACATACCACCAAAAGAAATGAATGACGATGTTAGCCAGAAAGTCACAGTACTTGCTCAAGGTGACTACAATGTTATGGACAGATCAGGACAAGTCATTATTCTGCATCTCAGAATAGGCCACATTTATACAAACATTCAGGCTTGATTAATCAACCATGTGCATGTGTTGATTGGTGTCACAGCCAGCAAAGCACATACTCAAGTTATATGCGATTAGCACCATATATCTCTTTATTATACTAGTATTTTTAGGTTAACTGTATGCCTACTTGGAGAAATACAACGAAAATGTGAAAGATATATCAAAAAAGCAAACTTACCATTAGAGACTTGGCACATGGTGCACTGGTTGCTGCTCACAGAGACCGGTACTTCTATTTGACGAATGCTGGCCGTTTTATACACGCTATTTGCTTACGTAGAATGAATCAGAAGAATATTATGCACTGTCTGGTCATGTGACCGGGATCGACTCCATCTTTGACCGGTTGAGTCATTAGTCACGTGTTTTGGTTGTCTCCCATAAGACACGTCACCGGATACAGCGCCATTTTAGCCACGTGGTCTGGTTTTTCCGTTACCACATGTGATCGGATGCGATCCCATCTTTGACCACTTGTAGCCAGTGAGTATGTGGTCTGGTGGTAGTCATTACACAGGCGACCGGAAGCAGCGTAATATTTCATCGAATGTGACCATTGCCCATGTGTACAGGATACAGTGCCATCTTTGAGTGGGTTTAACCGCGTGGTCTGGTTTACCGTTACCACGTTATATCGGATGCGACGCTATCTTTGACCGGTTGTTAGTTAGCATGTAGTCTGTTTGGATGTTTTGATGGATGCGACTGGAAGCAGTGCCATATGTGATCCGATGTGACCATTACCCAAGTGTCTCGGCTGTGTCGTTATGCGGTCAGTACGCTCTGAGTCATCCTCCGGTTTTCCCTAAAGACATGTCTGAACATGTTCACATACGTTCACCCTCGCCGACATAGCCCCGTGATGAGACACCCAGGCGGTCATCCTCAGATCAGCCACCTATGAGTTCAATCTTTAGACTTTAATATGAGCCTTACCCTCCGGCTTTTATCAAGGACCGGAAGCATTTATCTACCACCCAACCACTCGACCACCCCTTAGCAAAGATCAGAAGCACCTATCCAACCTTTCCTCCACTCACAAACCCGTTACCAATGAATTTCACTAAGCCATACTCGCCACATCCGATAATACCGGCCATCTTTACTTTTTTTAATGTTTTCATTTGAAGCCTTGTGATGATAGTGTATAGGCCCCTACAACACCCTACAGACCACTAATAACTGCTACCAACCCCTTACCAATGACGTTATACCAGTTGCTATCAATATTATCGGCCATTTTTACTTTTAAAGGTTTTCATTTGTAACCTTATGATGATAGTGTATTGACCACAACGACACTCTACAGATCACTAATAACCGCTACCCACCCCTCACCAACGATTTTCATTAAGCTATACCCGCTAAAATCATTAATATCGGCCATCTTTAGTTTTTAAGGTTTTCATTTGTAACCCGTATGATGATGATTAATAAGCCACTGTGACACTCTACATACCACTAATAACCGATATCCACCCCTTACCATCGAATTTCACAAAGCTATACCCGCTACAACCAATAATATCGGTCATCTGTACCTTTTTAAGGTTTTCATTTTGTAGTCTTATGATGATAGTGTATAGGTCACTACGACATTCTACAGATCACTAAAAGCCGCTACCCACCCCTTACGAACGAATTTCACTAAGTTATACCAGCTACAATCAATAATATCGGTCATTTTACTTTTTAAGGATTTCACTTGTAACCCGTATGATGATAGTGTTTACACCGCTACGACCCACTACAGATCACCAATACCCGCTACCCATCCCTCACCAACGACTTTCACTAAGCTATACCCTCTAAAATCATTAATAAAGGCCATCTTTGCTTTTTAAGGTTTTCATTTGTAACCTGTGTGATGATAGTGAATAAGCCACTGTGACCCTCTATAGATCACTAATAGGCGCTACCCACCCCTTTCCAATGAATTTCACTAAGATATACCTACTAAAATCAATAATATCGACCATTTTTACTTTTTAAGGTTGTCATTGGTAACCCGTATGATGATAGTGAACAAGCCACTGTGACCCTCTACAGATCACTAATAGCCGCTACTCACCCCGTACCATCGAGTTTCACTAAGATATACCCACTAAAATCAATAATATCGATCATCTTTACTTTTTAAGGTTTTCATTTATAACTCGTATGATGATAGTGTTTACACTACTACGACCCTCTACACATCATATAACTGCCATGTTTACATGCATATCTATTACGATTTTCATATGACACTTGTCACGACACGAGGTTTGAACCACATAGCCCTACCCTACATGCCGACACCAGCGTCCCACTCTTGCTCCCCCATCCCCACGCCCACCCGCCCCTAGACCACCCCGAGGAAATGCACTGTAACCTTAAGCCTTACACAGTCCCAATCGAATGAAGATAGTTTTTATGACCAATACAAATAAAGAAAGAAGACGGGGAAAAAAATTAATAAATAAAAATAAAATAAAAAATAAAAACCGAGGAGGAAGAGCACTGCACCTTTACACCATCACTAGTATGATGATAGCTAAGCCTCGGCCCGCTACAATCAATAATACCAGCAATTATATAATTTTTACACATATAAAATTTATCACACAAAAAGGGAAGTAACAGTGCAAAAATACGTTCGATTATTTATTCATGGGTTGCATCCCTTGAAAATGAGGTCGTAAAATAATCTGGAGCTATACCCTGCGTATAGTTAAAAATGACGTCAGCGATGACGTATTGCTCCATATTTGAGGTGTAGTTTGCGTGTCTCTTACTACTACCATATGCGTATATTATATTTTTGAAATGTTATCCGATTGCGATTCTTCTCACGTCTCTCAAAACTCTCATATTATTTTTACCATATACACATTCCTTTCGCTCACCTCTCTTGATTGACTGATGTGGATCAACTTGATGTTCAATTTTTATGGCTGTAACTAGACCAAGAAGACGGTTGAGAGATAATATATATACAGACCTACAAGCACTTGGAATCAACGACTGGCAAAGGAGGTCAACCAGAGAGACTAATGGAGACGGATTGTATCTGCAGCAAAGAACCTCAATGGCTCGGAACGCTGAAGAAGAAGAAGAAGAAGAAGAAGAAGAAGAAGAAGAAGAAGAAGAAGAAGAAGAAGAAGAAGAAGAAGAAGATGGCTGTAAATTGTTTCTAACACACTGAATGCCCCGTAGAAGTCTAAGGTCCTTCCGTTAATTTTGACATATATGAGCGTTTTTGTAATTTTAGCGTGTCTTGCGCTATTGAAAGCGTTTGTGTAATTAATAAAGCATAGGTACAGATTATGTCACTGTCTATCGAACGCTTTATTAATGTTCTCAGCTAATATGCCATCGTTTTCTTTACCTATTACCATTGCCTTCTCTAAAAACAAACTGTTTCCACATACTTCTGATTGCATTTCCTTTTTAACCCATTGCATGATGGTTCTTAGCAACATCTTCGTGACGTGACTCATGCTAACTGACCGATGTTGATCACATTATATGGCTCCTGATTTTTGGGGGATTGTAATAAACACCAATTTACATAAGTCAGGACGTATGTTTTCACTATCACAGACTATGTTCACCATTCTGATGTCCCCACTGTTCTATATTTTCCTAAGACATTGCTAATTTTAGTTATACATTGTGTGGGTCAAAGTTTGTCAGATTTCGTATGTTAAGATCATTCCATTTTCAATTCGTGGTCCTTCACTGTTACTGGAAATATCAAACCTTCCTTGCGAGAATCGTTTTAAACGTCTTTCACTTAGTGACCATATATCTAAAATTTGATCTTTGGCAATTATGATTTTGCATTCTTTACTTATCAAGTTATCTGTTGATATGGGCATTCATTTTTTAGTGAGATTATATATTCATTTGCCGGACTCCCTGGCAAAGAGGTTAACGACTTTCTCCGTAATCCTGTATATCAACGTGAAGAAAAGTAAGAATTAATGCAGGGTTTTTTAAAATGAAAAACAAGAAAGATATTATAGAAGGAAGGTACCATAATGAAGAGGTGGAATGAGTGTATAAGAGAATTATATGATGGAGAAAATGAAAAATTAACAGAAGAAAGTAACTTAGAAGGTCCACCTATTCTAAAAGAAGAAGTCGCTGACGCTGTCAAACATATGCATAAAAGGAAAACAGCTGGGCCAGATGGAATCACAATAGAAGAATTCAGAGTAGATATATTAACTAAATTGTTGAATGGTATTTACAGCAGTGGATATTTACAGTGCAATACGCTTAAATCTGTATTTATAGCTATACTAAAAAGACCAGGAGCAATTGAATGCGAAGATGTACAATTAACCTCATAAGCCATGCCACTAAGCTTCTACTCAGAATTATGACGAGGAGAACAAGAAAGAAAATAAAAATGTAAATTGGCGAAAAACAGTATGGAATTGTGATGGGAAAGGGTACAAACAATACAACGTATACATTACGAGCACTAATAGAAAGATCAATAGAGACACTGAAAGACACATATATTTGTGCTTCATAGATTATGAAGGCATTTGATAAAATAAAACATGATGAACTGATTAAAATGTTGGAAGATATTTAACATTGATGGGAAAGATCTCAGAATAATACTGACTATTTACTGGAACCAAGTAAGAGCAGCCGGTCTCTCTGGCTGAGGGGATACAACACTTTCTCCGTAATCCCGTTTGTCACGCAGAGTCTCGTAGCGGGAGCGAGCTGGGAGCGGTTCGTCCCCCGCTGATGACTTGCGGGATAACTGAGCCGGCCGCTCAGAAAGCAATGGCAAACTACTGAGCGTAATCTTGCCAAGAAATCAACAGACAGCTGAAAGATGCTGTTGACAGCGATGTCCTGTAAATGATATGCGAATTTTAAAAAAAAAAAAAAAAAAAAAAAGTAGTAGCAACTAACATGGGAATTAAAGAGGGCGATTATGAACACATAAAGCTAGGAGTACGAAAGGGATGTGTCTTGTCACCTGATCTCTTTTCCCTCTATAACATTATACGCTATGCAGATGATACAGTATTGATGGCGGCTAGTGTGAAAGATCTACACCAATTGTTGGACATTGTGGAAACAGATAGAGAAAAGAAAGGACTCTCCTTGAATATAGAGAATATAGTAACAATGGTGATATCAAAGAAAGACGTGACACCAAAATGTTAAATGGAAATAGAAGAGACAATTCTTAACCAAGTGGATAATTGTAAATACCTAAGGACATTTATAACATCAGACGGAAGGTGCACAACATAGATTAAGAGAAGAATAAGGCAAGCAAAAGCTGCATTTCTGAAAATGAAAAGTCACTATCATCGAAAGAAAGAAAGTGCTGAAGTGCTACATAGAACCTGTATTGTTGTATGGCGATTAATCTTGGAATGTAAATGAAGAAATTATGAAGAACTTGGAAGCAACAGAGACGTGGTTTATGAGACGAATGTTGCGAATTCCTTGGACTGCCAGAGTAAATAACAACGATTGCCTAAAAAAATAGTCTAATGAAACTAGAACATTATATACAACAATAAGAAAGAGACAAGCAGTTTTCTTTGGACATGTGGTGAGAAGAGAGGCATTGGAGAACATCGTGACAACTGGAAAAATCGATGGGGAAGAGAGGCAGAGGCAGACCAAGGGAAATTATGCTGGATGGATTGAGACAGTGACATAGAGGAATACCATCAGCTGAGTTGATCCAGAAAACCAAAACCCGAGATCTGTGTAGAGTCATGAACGCCTACGCCAGCGGGAATGGCACTTGATGATGATGATGATGTTGAATCAGGAGGGATGGGATGGGTGGGAGAATACAGCCCTGTCTTACTTCCCATTGAGCCTCAAATCAGTTGGACTGTTCACCTGCTACTGAAAGAGCTGCTTGTTGATCGTGGTAGAATTGAATTAAGTAGAACACATTTACTAGAAACTTCATAACTCTCATGTTTTACAATATGTGATGTTGTATAAGCACAAAGGACAAATGTTATGACTTCTGAACTGTTGGCTGCTAAGATGTGTTGGCAGCTATCTGCCAATTCTTATGTTCATATATAATGTATAGCTTTAATTACAAATGGGGATGGAAAGCACCGAATAAAGGATAGTTATGGTTTCTAAATTAGATCCATATTATAACAACTGACAAAATGCAATAAATATTAATAGTAAATAATAAATAAATTAATAATAAATAAAGTGCAAAGGATGACAGATACACAAAACCTTTGAATAGTACAAATACAATAAAATTCGATTAACTGTCACTCGTTTAACCATCAGTTTCTGTTATCCGTCATCGTTTTTTTTTTTTTTAATGCGCGAGTATCAACAAAAGGACGATATTTTCAAAAACGCCACTGCCTGGGCTGATTTAACATTGTCTAACCTAAAGAATGTGTGGAATAAACCCTTGCCTGAACCTATTGACGAAACTGAAGGAATTGAGACTGTAAATGTAGACGAAATTGTTCAGCTGTGCAACAATGTAGGACTAAACAGTGAAAACATTACGCCAAAAGACGTAACAGATTGGTTGGAATGTGACAAAATGGATGGAGGCTGTGAAATTTTGAACGATGATGGAATTATTTATAGTGTGATTATCATTGACGAAGAAGAAATTCTTGACGATGAAGGATCAGTACTTAACCAAAAACTTACAACTAGCCATTCAGAAGCAGACCTACTTCTACATAAGATACGGAACTTCGCTAGAGCCTCAAAGACACAGAAGGAGATGACAGATTATTTTAAAGTAGCGTAGGTTTATATAGGGTATTTCTAAAGTCTCACAACACTTTGTATTTAGAATAGCTGTTTGTTGGAGTGTATGTTTTCCGTCTTGCAAGACGGAAAACATAATCTCCAACAACAGCTGTTCTAAATACAAAGTGTAGTGAGACTTTGCAAACACCCTGTAATATTACAATACATTTATGTACATTACAACTCTTATATTGAAGATTATGTCGGTCGTTTTGTAAAATTAAATACAATATGTATGTATTATTCACATTTTAAAGGATTTTATTTTCATTTTCGCCCCAAGCCTGCAGTCAAATCACGTTACTAACTGATAACTGATAACTGATAACTGATGTATTACGAGATTTATGTTATCCGTCTATTCGGTTATCCGTCACAATCCTGGCCTTGACGATGACGGTTAATCGAAGTTGTACTGTATGTCTCTGTACATCCTAGCAAGAAACTGAACAAAACTCATCTATGCCATTCATTTTAAGTGTTTGCATTGTACTTATCTGTTATTTGAGTTTTATTATGCTAATTAAGAAAGTTTTATTCACCATTTGTTTGATGTACTGTGCATAATTATGCTAAATTCAAGTAATAGATATTCACGTACCTGGCATAACTTCTCTTTTAAAATTGATATTAACCAAACAAAAGTGCAATACAATTGGGCAGTTTGGGTCCCATGGGTGTTTAAACACGTAACACTCCTTCAGTCCTTCCTTTTTAACAATTGTTGGATCAATGGGCGGAAATGGAATCTTGTTTAGCTCAGCCCATTTGGCAGCCAGAAGAAGTTCCTATGGCAGAACAAGCATATTTTGTATTAACTGTTATACAGTGGTTTTGTTCGTATGTGAAAAGAAAATTATATATATCTCATTTGATACGTAATAATCTGATACTGATATGAAAGATGCTGATTGCTGCCTTCTTCTATAGGACACCCAAACGCAGACCAGTTGTTAGTAAAAACATACATGTAATGGCGTAAAATAATATTTTATATATATATATATATATATATATATATATATATATATATATATATATATATATATATATATATATAACTGCTCCAACATAATAAGGGAAGAAATAAAAACTAGAATCAACTCTGGAAATAAGATATACTATGCACTACAACATCTACTAAAATCAAAGGCGCTATCTCGTAACACCAAAATCACAATATACAAAACACTGATCAGACCAGTTGTGCTGTATGGCTCTGAAACCTGGAGTACAACGAAAGGAGACGAAGCCTTGTTACAAACCTTTGAGAACAAAATTTTAAGACGCATCTTTGGACCCATTAGGGATACACAAAGTGGAGAGTGGAAAAGAAGAAGTAACAAAGACATTTATGATCTGTTTAAGTCCCCGCTAATCACTGGTATCATGAAGGCTAATAGACTACAATGGCTGGGGCATAAAGAAAGAATGGAAGATAATAGGGAAACAAAACTCGCTTACACTCAGGAAATAAATGACCGTAGACCCCGAGGTAGACCAAGAAGGCGGTGGAGAGATAATACATGTACAGACCTACAAGCACTTGGAATCAACGACTGGCAAGAGAAGGTCCACCAGAGAGACGAATGGAGACGGATTGTATTTGCAGCAAAGAACCTCAATGGCTCGGAACGCTGAAGAAGAAGATATATATATATATATATATATATATATATATATATATATATATATATATATATATATATATATATATATGAACCATGCGAAACCAGGCGAAACATGACCGCCTACGTTTATCGGCATGGCACATGATGATGTTGATGAAACATTAACAAACAAACTACACCTAAAACTAGGAAACTAATCTTGCCCCAGATAAATTTCAACAGAATTAGCAACATTGCAATTTCACTTAACTGCAGCAAAATCAGTGCGGATGATATACAGTAAAGGTATTGTTATTTACAGAATCATTGATATAAAGTTACAACAAATACACACAGACTACCAAATTTGCAAATGAGTAATTCTTCCCTAGGTCACCTATGTGTACAAGTAGAGAAGAAATACTGTCCTACATAATTAGTATTGTTGGATCTCTATCAACAACATGCAGTTCTATGTGACCATCAAGGTTCAAAGCCCCAAGTAATACTCTGACTCATATATCACATTTGTCAATGGGCTGTTGGTACAATAATCAGAAATAGACTGGTATTTGTGATTCCCCTTGTTGTGCTCCGTGGCTACAGGCTTGCGAACGCGGTTCGTGAGCCGGGTACCAGGCATTTGAAGCTCAGGTGCGACCGATTTGTGCAGCAGACCGTGTCGCGTTGTGTTATAACGTGCTGGTATGGGAGCCGGTCGTTCAGAAAGCAATGGCAAACTAATGAACGTAACACTTGCCTAGTACATCAATAGCAGCTGAAAAATGCTGGTGTTGACTGCAAAGCCCCGTAAGGGATACGCAAAAAATTTTTGTGGTGCTATCGGGCTTGCACGGGTGGCAAGCATCACCTGGATCTTTTCTCCGGGGCATGCCGGTGTGCTGGGGAATGAACAGGCGGGCAGATTGGCTGGCTCGGCAAAACTTGGTGGAGTATTGATGCATGACAAGGCAGACGTGGTTGCGGCTTTGTGGGAGCATGTGTACACCTCGGAGGGGCAAATGGATCACCATAGTCTGGTGAAAATGAGGCAGCGAGGAGTGACGAGGGGATCTGGCCGAAGCTCGACGCTCAGAGGAAAGACGAGACGGACATATAATCAGATTGCTACTGGAACTATAGGTGTTGGAACTCTTCACTGGAGTCTGAGGATGGGGACGGAGCGCATATGGGAATGCCCCGAATGCTGTGATGTCGGTTCCTAAATCAATCAATCAGTCAATCAATCTGCACTCGACTCATCTGTTTTTGGTGCAAAGTTTGCTAAACAAGAGGTTCACTAAACAAGAAATGTGACTAAACAGCCATGTATACAATATTTTATTATTCCTTCACTGGAAGAGACCATTAAAAGGAGCATCATACATCATGTTTGTATTAATGAAAGCTCCACATGTGGCAGAAAAATGCCAGTGTGCAGTTTCTACCTTCCCTTGACGGCCAAATGTCTTGCATAAAGCTGTTTTCAATGAGCTAGAAAGAAACTTCCGAGTTGATTGTAGCACTGGTGCAAATTATTTCATATAATCGAATTTGTGTCATAACTTTATGATGTCACCATTGTAAGAAATTATCTGACATTATTATCAAACAAGGACATTGAAAACAAACACACATTCCAAAATTAGCTATAAAAACAACTACAGTTAACGAGCAACACAAAACGCCTATTGTAAATTTACCTAAGTTATATTGTTAAACAAAACACATATTCTCATCTCATCTCATCTCATCTCATCTCATCTTGTTCCTCTTGTACCTTGCGGTATCGAGGTGAAGTATAAACAGCGGGACATTTCCCGTTTATGGGCACACATTGACCATTTATAATTAAAGCTCTCAAAGGTCTGGCAACAATAAGCGTCGTAACGATTACCAACACCGAGCAATGTCTGCCGTATTCTTCTTAATATTTGAAGACGGAACTGCCGGATGTGTAGTCATTCCGACTCAGTCTCCAGTTTCTGAGCAAGGACTGTTTTCTACAGTTTGCCAATAGTATTCAGCATTATTATGACATATCAACTCTCCCGCTGTTTAAACTTCACCTAGACACCGCAAGGTACAAGAGGAACATGATGAGATGAGATGAGATCAACTTATTTTTATTTCTGGCTTAGGCAAGGGCATTAAAAACATTGCATCCGGTGTTCGTTAATCATGCCACATTGAATGATGTGGTTGAACTCAATGGTGAGTGTTTCCATTTCTACATCTGCTATTTTCACAATGTTTACTTTCTGGTCGCCATCAGGACCTGGGGCAGGCATCAGTATACTTTCAGTGACTTGCCTTTTCCGACGCTCTCACAACACCCAGCCCACTTCTTTGTTTTCGCCTGATCCCCACAAGAACCTGAAAGAAATTTGCTACATCCGTTAATTGGTAAGGCGCTCGGTGAATACTTGATTGATGTGTCTGTCTCGCCTTTTCCACTGCTGTACAGCCCAGCATACCTTGCTGCTCTCACCATAGGGTGGCTTTAAGCAGCTTTTTATTGTTTAAACTGCTTACAGTGGGAGACCTATGCTTTGTTAAGTTTTATTTTACTAATTACATCCACTCCAGTATGGTCATTTTTGTTTGACTGACATACCTTTCTGTAAGTGTCTGCCCTTCAGTACAAGATTACTGCAGGGGAAATGATCACTTCCATAATAAGCTAGAGAATCCGAGCAGCTAAGAGTAATAAGGAATGGTTTTGCTGAAGTTAAATCGAGTCGAACATACTCTTTGTCTTCTGCTCAATGGCATGCCACTATCATCACTGATATTTCCTCGATGACTGATCGATATTAAGTCAGTCATGATAACTGCGTCTTCAACTTATAGACCACGCCTGTTCGTTCGCGCGTTGTCCCACGTATGTCCCGTATCATTCAAATTCCAGCAGTAGACAACAACTAGGTCCTCTTGCATAATGTTAGTTAAACACTGCCATTGTTGTGTTCTTTTGAATTGATCCTGTTCTTCTTCATCTTTCGTACTCAACTTCTACGTTAATGTCTCTAATAGAAGCAAACGTTAGTTTCAGTGTCATGACATTCCTGTGTAACAACTGAACTCAACCACTGTTGTATTTCTCAGAGGATGGGTCGATGACAGTTTACTTGCATCGATTATTCTTCTGTAACCAGGAATATTGTTTTTGATCTTCCCAGGAAATACTTGGGCTTTCAGTTTCCTTCTTCCTGCAAATGTTGTGATGCATATTATTATCATAATTCGGTGCCTTCTTGTGTAGTGTTGGCGTTAATGTCTCGCTATAGATCGAGGTGTTTGGTGTTCTAGGTTCATTCTATTTATAATATTCCCCTATGCCATCATCAAAGACCATAAAGCATCATTTCTGTCGGCCTGCTTCTGCATCTTCTACCGCTCATCCTTCCAGTCGTCACGATGTTCTGTATTGCCACTCTTCTCACAATATGGCAAAAAAAAAAAAAAAACAATGCTCGTCTCTTTCGTATAGTTGGGGATAATGTTAAACTTTCCCGGCAATAGTTATTTGTTACTCTAAAAAGGGGTGGGGTTGGAGGGTTTCTAATGTATTCCCAATATTCGTCTCAGAAACAGCATCCATGCTGCCTCCAATATCTTCCTAATTTATAATGGACAACCTAGGGTTACATTGTTTTTTATAATTATTTTACAGTTGTGAAGAGCTTTTGATATATCCCTGCACATTGTCTAATTACATTCTGCTTAACCATATCATGTTTCATTTGTTCATTATAATTGAACAATCTGTACAGCAAAATGTTGTTTTCTTTCTGTACAAAGTGTGATTCAGTATGCGTTTTTAAGGAGCCATGATGGCATAGTGGTTAATGTGCTTGTTTGCCGAGAAAGAATTGTTTCCACCAATTTTCTGACCAGCTCAGCTCCTCTGAAGTCAACCCTACCACGTGACACGGATACGGGGCAATTTTCGGTTTTACTGGGAAGGAAAAGGGATGAGGAAAGAAACTGGTCACTAATCTCAAGATAAATGAAAGCCTATCATTTCATACACCTAATTCATTCATTCATTATGTGCCATGCTGATAAGCGTGGGTGGTTATGTTCTGCCATCTCACTCGATCACCAGAGTCGTGGATCAGCTCCGTGTTTCTGTCTCGACCATAAACCTAATGCCGCTTCTGAAATTGAACATCCTGTGCCGTCAGACTTATGAGTGCACAGTTTACCTGAAACTATGGGTTTACAGCTTCTCTTCATCTCATCTCATCATGTTCCTCTTGTACCTTGCGGTGTCGAGGTGAAGTATAAACAGCGGGAGAGTGCCAGATTATGGGCTTCATGTATCGATATTCCCATGGACTCCCTGCGTTATTCCCTGCGTCCATCGTTTACGTGGTCGACTTCTTCTTCTGCTTCCCTCTGGTCTGTACATCATTGCTTGTTGTGGTATACTGTTAGTTGGTAACCTACTTGCATGGCCAAACTATTTGACTTGCTGCCTTCTAATAAAATCCAGTGCAGCTACAACCCCCACTTTTTTTTCTTCATTTCTGATCTTATCTCTTCTTGATACATTGAGTATTCTTCTCAGGAATCTCATTTCTGTTGTGATTTTCTTTTCTCTTTTTCTGTCATTGTCCAGGTTTGGCATTGGTAGCATAGAGTTGGTAGGAAGATTGTGTTGTAAAGTGCTTTCTTAGCAGTTATTGATACATGTTTGTTCATTAGTATTGGTGCCATTTGTCCAATGAGTTGGTTTGCCTTATTGCAGGGGTGTCAAACTCAATCGCTCAGCGGGCCAAAACTCAAATCACGCGTAAGGTTGCGGGTCGGACAGGATAAACATTCAATAAGCCGAAAATTAAACATTTTTTAAACATTAATATAAATTAAAACAGAAAAAAAAGTTTCAATAATAAAACATCATTGGTATACACATTTTCACTCTTATGTCAATTTATCAGAGCACGATGTTTGGCATCTTTTCTTGGCTACAAGTTCGTTTATGTTTGGAGTAATGTTTTGTGTCATTGAGATTCTCATGATGGACTGCAAGTGTTCATCACTGAGACGACTCCTGTGTAATGTTTTGTTAATCTTCATCACAGAAAACAGCTGCTCACACAGATATATGCTACCAAACATGCTCAAGGTTCGAGCCGCATATAGACGAAACCGGGGCATCTCTTCAGAAATGAAACTAGTGAACAGTGCAGGCCCACAATGTCGTACTTTTCCTTTATTGTCCCATTACACTGCAGCTCTATAAACTCCAGCTGCAAATGTACAGGTGCAGTTTCCACATCTATGACAAATGGATTACGAAACAGCTCGAAATTACTTTTCTATGCTTCAAAGTCACTAAAGCGCCGTGTGAACTCGGCGCGGAGTAAGCTAGCTTTTTCAGCAAAGTGTGCATTGGGAAACACCATAGTGATGACTTGGTTTAACATTGCCTGGCAACAAGAGAAGTGAGACAGGTTGCATTGGTGCATTTGTGTCTTCCATAAGCGCAGCTTTACTTGAAATGCCTTCACTTCATCATGCATATCAGTGATAATGTGTTTCCCGTCCCTGGAGCTGCAGGTTCAAGTAGTTGAGATGAGTGGTTATATCAGACAGAAACGCCAACTCACATTTCCACTTTTTATCCCGAAAAACTGTGGAATCTTTTCCTTTACTGTCCATGAATTGACAGATTTCCTCAGTCAGTTGAAACAATTTACTGAGAACTTTCACCCGACTTAGCCACTGCACCTCTGTATGATAAGGCATGCCACTGAACGCGACAATATTTCCTGCAAAAAAGACTTAAATTGGTAATGATTTAAACCTTTGGCTCTGATAAACTTGGCGGTTTGTGTTACAATGCTCATTACATCTTCCATGTTGAGGACTTTACAACACAGCTATCATTGGTGTATGATGCAGTAATATGATATCAATTCACCAGCACATTTCTCCTGCAACTTTAACCGCATCCTTCCAACTAGTCCACTTTTTATCGCCACACATCGCCAGTGCTCCATCTATTGTCAGTCCAACGAGTTTGTCCCAAGGCAGGTTCATGTTGGTTAAACTTTGACATACGTTGTCAAAAATGTCGTTTCCTGTAGTTGTCCCATGCATGGATTTCATGTCCAATATTTCTTCTGTAATATTCAAACTGGATTCCACATTCCCGGAAGAAGATGGCGAGCTGTGCAGTGTCAGTCGTGTCATTACTTTCATCGACAGCAAGGGAGAATGCAACAAAGTCTTTGCCTTTTTCTATCAGCTGTGTTTTCACATTAGTTTCCATCTCACAAACCCGATCAACAACCACATTTCTGTTAAGGCTTACCTTTGCAAACATATGCTTTTTATCTGAACACAAGAAGTCATACACTTTCATCATGCAGCGCTTCAGAAACTCCCCTTCTGTAAATGGTAGGCCTGATTTTTGCGATCTCCTCTGACACAATAAAACTTGCTTTGTGTCAGTTTGTGAATCAGTTTGTGATTTTGCTTTGGTGAAAAACATCTGTTGTGATGTTAGATGCCTCTTCAATTCTTCTACGTTCTGTAGATTCTGCTCTGCAGTCAAGCTGTTTAACTTGTCTTGATGTTTAGTCTCGTAGTGCCGTCTCAGATTATTTTCTTTGATCACAGCTAAATTATCTCCACAAATTAGACACACAGGTTTACCGCTAATTTTAGTAAACATATATTCAGCCTCACGGCGGCTTTGAAAGGCTCTGTTTTCAGAATCAACTTTTCTCTAGCCTTTAAAAAGGCTAGCTTTGATTTTAAAAGATTGTGCTTCTACCGACAGACGCTTGATTGATATCAGGTTAGCCATAGCGGGAAAAGGTGATGTAATATCTGGGCATTATACTACTTTCATTTTTTATGCGCCAATCCAAAACGAGCATCTGAATGTTGCCAGGTAATTATAACGAGGAATACTAACTCACTACAGAACTTTTATTTTCGCTTATTCTGATCGAAGCTAGAACGCTCTCAGGTAGCCTATCATTAGGAAGGCTGCTAATTAGGGAATTTTATTTGCACTTTATATTGTGACCATAACAAAATATTTTTGTCTAAAATTATCTCTTGGGCCGAATATATTTGTACGTCGGTTGAGACCTCTAGAGCCTGATATGACTGTACGGCGGGCCGGAGTAGCCCGCGGGCCTTGAGTTTGACACATGTGCCTTAATGCATCTATTTTCGATCTCGTCTTCTGATTTGCCAATTGATTATATTATACTTCCTAGATACTTGAAACGCTTTACTTGTTTCAAGAGATGTTCATTTAGGTGAATCGTAGTTGCCTTTTCGTCTTTAGTTAAAGTCATTACTTTTGTTTTACTTGTACTAATTTTCATGTTATGTTTTCTACACATTTAATTTAGACTACTCATGTGGTCTTGTAGTTCAGCTTCTGATTTTGCTATTAGTGCTTGGTCGTCCGCAAAGAAGAGTTCTCTAATGGTTAGATTTGCAGATGGTTCTTCATCTGTGTTCTCATCATGCGGTGTTCTTGTGGTCTCTGTTTGGCTGGTTTCTTTACATATGTTGTCTATATATGTTATGAACAAGAGAGGGGACAGGACACAATCATGTCGTACTCCGGATCTTATGGTGAAGGGTTCTGAATGTCCTCCAGTTGCTCTCACTATGCATTCACTGTTGTTGTATAAGCTTTTACATAGGTATGTTAGATGTGTACTCATACCATATTGTTTACAGATTTCCCACAGCTTGTTCCTATCGACTCTATCAAATGCCTTTTCTTGGTCTTGGTTTACAGCTTATCTGAATCTATTGTGACATCAACATACAACATCAACAACATTGGCACCTTGCCGTCTTGACAGACGATAGTTTGTGCTTTAAAATGGCATAATTTATATGATTGTGACATCATCTGACACAAAAATCAATAGTTGACAGATTTTAAATTGTGCAAAAATTACGACCTACAATAAAGTAAACATGATTAGGAGCTTTCATTACCTTAAATGGTGGCGTATCATCAGTTTGTCTGGCACTAAAATCAAAGGATAAGATGATGTCCACTTCTCTCTGAGGGCGGAGTATGACCGGATAAGGTGAATTGAAAGTTAGTCCGCTGTCTACTACATACAGTTTCTTGATGTGGGTTGGGTGAAGGTCAAATATAGATCCAAATGTTGCTTAGATAAATATATGCCATATTATTACAAACTGTCAGATTTATGTCACTCTCAAAACAATGAACAAAACAAGGGTTTGATGATTACATTAATATGAATAATAAGAAATTTCAAAACAAAAAGATGACTCGATGAGACATTTAAATTAAAAGTCATGAAAAATAAGGGGATATATCTATATATATAAAGCGTCTGTAGTTGAACGCCTTTCTCTGCTCACGTCGTGGGGTGTTTATATGCAACATCTTTCTATTTGTATGGTTGTATTTGTGCGTATTACCATAAATTATGCGCGTACAAACAACTAGTAAAGGACCCAGTGCCACGACATAAGAAGCATTCGGCACATGTCTTTAGACCAATCGGTACACTATCGGTGATGTGATAAATATCACACCGGTCGTCTTTATTCGCATACGAACGAACGAACTTTATTTTCAAAGGGTTAAGAATTGGGCACGCAGACCCGTCTGACATTGTGCCATTCTTATCTCTTTCCTCTCATACATTATTTCAGTCATACATTACTTATGAAGGTAGTCTTTGACAACAACAGAACAATATGCATTAAAATGCATGGAAAATAATCAATAATAAATGACTCACTAAAGTAATTTTTAACATGACCCTACACATACAAATAAATGGTTGCATATCCTTTAAAGGACATTGCTGTCAACATCAGCATCTTTCAGCTGATTGTTGATTTCTTGGCAAGATTACGCTCAGTAGTTTGCCATTGCTTTCTGAGCGGCAGGCTCACATACCCCGTAAGTTACCGACGCGATTCGAACCACCGCTGATTCTCACCGTCGTCACGTTACTTACGAGAGTATACGAGATTACGGAGAAAGGTCGCTAACCTCTAGGCCAGGAAGCCGGCACCCTACACATAGGAATGTTTATTGCAATAGTTGTCATTTGAGATAATTATTATTATTATTTTTCATAGTACCTATTTTAGGTTGGGTCAATCTGGCAGCTGCTATACATGTACGTGTATGAAAGGGCGAATACGGCAGTGGGATATGCAGCCAGAACAGGTTATATAGATATACCTTCTCCGTATTCACAGTACGTTCCAGGACCTGCAAAAAGTGTCCACTACTTTTAACAGTATTACACATTATCAGACAGTTATGTTTTCAACTGTCCATACTCTGTCATGTGCATAACGCATATTGATCATATTATAAACCCAACTCTGATTCTTGTCAAACTAAGATTGCACGAAATTCTATGCATTACATCGCTCATGGTTTCTTGACATAAATCGTCGTTATCTTTTTCTAGTCCATACCGTTGGTCATAATGTCTGTCCCAAGCCTTCTCTCTTGTGCTTTGCCGGTCGTCACTGATACCGATACTCCTTCCTGTCATGATGTCAAATTGTTTAGTATCTTCTCTCCTGATCTGCATATGTTTCTCTTCCATTTGAACTTTTCCGTTGTCACTACGCTCACCAGTTTTCCACTTCTCACGATGTGCCCAAAAGAACGTGTTTTGTCTACTTATGTTCGAATAACCAGTTTTCTTTTTGAGTTAACTTCTATCACGATATCTTCATTATGCTTTTTAACATGTCAACAGTGTAGTCATTATTCTTATACTACGGCAAACCTCTGTGTCTACCACATAATTCCTTAAAAATCTGCCGAGAGTCAGTTATTTACTTCCATACTTCAGGATTTAATCGACATAGCTCTTAGGAATTAGTTGTCTGCTATTTGACGGAAACCACTCATCATTGTTAGTGTTTGAATCTAGACTGCAGTTGTGTTTGGTGGCTGGTAAAAAATTGTACTTCATTTTCTATGTGAATATTAGTTAACCCTGAAGTTGAAGATTTTGGAAGAGTATTTGTGTTTTCCTGATTTGTTAGTTTAGTTTGTAAGTTTAGTGTGGGTTGGAAGATGCCCATTCTCAACCTCTATCTTAGAGTTCTTGAACCCTTTCTTTCTTGTTATTTTCCATATTCCAGTTAGTTTGGGGTACGGTGAGAGGTTTATTGCTATTTCATTTATCTTGTTCTCCTAAATAATTTTCTCACTGGTCCGAAAACAGTCAACTTTGCGCTCTCTACCTTACATCATCGTTTTTCCCTAGGGTTCATATAGCACACCCTTAATTTTGTGAAGTGGTGCTTTTTGCTTGGACTACTCTGTTAACTTCTTCAATAAATCTTTCATCTGCCGTTATCATGTACTCAAATATTTGAATACATTTACCTGTTTCAAACAAGTTCCATTTTCATTGATGATTCATTTGGGATGTCCTTTTCATTGAAATTACACGTACTTCAGTTTTCCTGCAATTTGGACTAAAATCCATGTTTTAACTTTACGCAGAAATTATATATTATTTCTTGTAACTGCAATTCAGTCTAAGTCTAAGCGATCAAAGCCATCATATTTGCAGATTGTTTATTACGCCCACCAACTGGTATTCCTGAAATGTCTTGTGTGGGTCTCGTTATTGTTTTACTAAAAAAATGACCACTCTTGTCTCATAACTTGTTTAATGTGTTGAAATATTCCTATTTTATTTCCAGTATAAATACAGACTGTACGAATAGCTTAAAATATCAACATATCACTAATTATGTATCCACTGTTGTTAATTTCCATTCCAAATTCTTCCAGTACGTCTAATTACTTTACCGTGACTTCATCTGACACACACGATTTTCCTTTCTTCATATTCTTGATAGCATTAATGCCATCTTTGTTTAATACAACCATCATCATGTATCATACCATTTACTGCAAAGGTGTCTCGCAAGCTCACATGATCAACAGTCTTGGACTAGGCCTGTGTTCTTGTCCTGATTCTGCCACGTGACCAAGCCATCCAGGTATTTAACCCCTTGCCTTCCACTTGCTCCATTCAAATCTTACCAGTTTTCCATTTTATGTCTCCTCAAAACACGCTCACACGAGCACTTGATGCAAACCCTCCTCAGACTCAAAGTGCACCCTCACCTTATACGATGGATAGCTGCAGTTCTGCTCCAAAGGAAGGTGGTGCTAAGATGCGGGAGTTGGTCTTCTGAGCCGATAACGTTACGTACAGGATTGCCGCAGGGTTCACCACTGTCACCAGTACTATTCAACGCGTATACGGTGCCGATCACTGAACAACAGTTGGACGGGAGGGGTCGGACTCTGTCATTTGCTGACGACATTCTCGTGTATCGACAGGGTCGAGATAGACAGGCGGTTGCCAATGATATGCAGGGCGAACTAGATCGAATTTCCTCATGGTGTGCTGATGCCGGCGCCCTTGTTAACCCTGTAAAGGCATCGGTTACATGGTTCTCCCTAACTAAACAACCATATTGTGAACACAGACCTGCCGGCAGTAAGAATGGATGGGAGCATTTTGAGTAGAACCCAGTCAATGATATATCTTGGCGTGAGGCTTGATCATAGCGTGTCCTTCAGAGATCATGTCGATTATGTCATTACGAAAGCTCGAAAAGGTCTGTGAGCAATGAGAGTCATGGCGACTGCGAATATCGAACAAAGACTGCTAATACTTCTGTTCCAAGGACTGGTGCTTTCACGCATCGAGTATGCCCTGGCCATCCTCACTGTCAGCCCTACACAAATTAAAAAAAAATTTGGTGCGTATCCCTTACGCGACGTTGCAGTCAACACCAGCATTTTCAGCTGCTGTTGATGTACTAGGCAAGAGTTACGTTCAGTAGTTTGCCATTGCTTTCTGAACGACCGGCCCCTATACCTTTTTCGCAAAAACCAGCACCGCTGTGTTTCGAACCCAGGTATACGGGCTCACAAACCGTGTTCGCAAGCCCTTAGCCACAGTGGAAGTCTTGAAAGGGTACAAAACGAAGCCATGCGCATCATTTTGGGCTTCACGAGAGACACCAGCTGTGTAGCAATGAGATACCTCCTTGACTTCCCGACAATGGAGCACAGGATTAAGATCTGGAGAGCTCGTGCATACTTAAAAATACGTGCAGATGAGCAGCACCATCTGCATGATGCTTTATTCAGAGAAAAGGGTGACAGGCTAAAGAGGGGCAAATCATGGATGAGTCGGGTGGAAGATGTCGTCAGACAGGTCTGCAGTCTTACCAGTATCAACCCCGGCAAGGAATGGGTGCCGGTGCCTCCGGCTTTTAAGTGCACTTTCTCCTGCATTATCACACTCGACAGGCGGTGCAGAGAGCAGAACCCTACCGCTGTCAATGCAGAGGTCAACGCGCTCATCTATGAACACTTAGATAGCCCAGAAGTGCACATCTATACAGATGGATCTGTTGTAAAGCAGCAGAGGAGTGCGTGGGCATTTACAGCTCAAATCAGCGGGCCGAACCGTTCAAGAATCCAGTGGTACCCACTTTATGACCACGAGCAGCATGACGATGGAGGTGATGGCAGTTATACAGGCTTTCATATGGCTGGAATCACAGCATTATACCAACGTGTGTGTACTAAGTGACTCAATGAGCATGATTCAGAAGGTCGAAGCTGGATCTGTACGCAGACAGTGGACTGAGTCGCTGCGGAAGTCTGTTGTCCGTAAAGTCACCTTCATCTTTGTCCCGGGACATGCGGGAGTCGAGGGAAATGAACGAGCTGATAAACTGGCTGGCTCTGCGCCCCCTGTAGATTGCCAGCCCATGGATCGTGCCGATGTTATTAACGCCCTTAAAGATATGGCGAGAACAGAGGACTTTGACGTCAGTGAATCCACATCGCTGCCCAGAATGAAAGACTTGGGAGTAAGAATCGGCACTGCCAATCGCGAGAGGTACATTTGGAAAACGAGGTGCCACATCAACCAACACAGAACTGGCACTATTAGCCACCGGACGCTGATGCATATGTTGGGGGGAGGATCTGAGCATTTATGGACCTGTCCGGAGTGCAATGCAGATACACCAACTGATAACTGATAACTGATAACACGCTCACAAAATCCTGACTGTCTATGTCTAATTTCTCGAATCAATGTATGGTTTCACTTATTTCTTGCAGTACTTGCTCATTGGCTTATTTTTAATCGCCCAATGTATTCTTTGTATTTTTCTAAGGAAACACGTTTCCAGTACCATTAGATAATTCTCAGCTTGAAAGCTTGTCCATGTTGCAAATAACATTATGGTTTCTACATAGCACTTAAATACTCATTGCAGTTGACATCTTATTTGTGAGTATGTTTTCTATCATGCAAAGGCTGTCTTTACTATAACATTTTTTGTTCTAATTCATGTCAAGATTCTTTGTGAATGGTCTTCATTTCACCATAATCATCATCAAATGCCATCCTAGCTTGCGTAGGCGTTCATGTCTCTTCACATATCTCGATCTTTGGTGTTCTGGATCAACTCTGCTGCTGATATTTCTCTATGCCACCTTATCAAGCCATCCAGCATAATTTCTCTTGTTCTGCATATTCCTCTCTTCGCCTCGATCTTTCCAGTCGTCACGATGTTCTCCAATGCCCCTCTTATCATCACATGACCAAAGACAGCTGTTTGGCTCTTTCTTATTGTTGTATATAATGGTTTAGTTTCATTGGCCTCTTTCAGGCAATCGTCGTTAGTTACTCTGGCAGTTCAAGGAATTCACAACATTCGTCTTTGGGGTCACATCTCTGTTGTTTCCAAGTTCTTCCTAATTCATTCATTTACATTCCAAGATTGACTGCAATACATCAAACAGGTTCTATATAGCACTACGGCACTCTCTTTCTTACATTCAATAATAGTGACTTTTTATTTACTGAAATGTAGCTTTTGCTTGCCTTATTCTGCTCTTAATCTCTGTTGTGCACCTTCCGTCTGATGTTATAAATGTCCCTAGGTATTTACAATTATCAACTTGCTTAAGAATTGTCCTTTCTATTTCCATTTTACATTTTGGTGTCACATGTTTCTTTGATATCACCATTATTACTATATAGTAAAGGAGAATTTTTTCTTTGCCCTCTCTGTTACTACAATGTCCGATAATTGGTGTAGATATTTTGCATTATGCGCCATCAATACTGTATCATCTGCATAATGTATAATGTTTACATTATACCTCCAATTAGTATTCTTGGCTTCTCTTTGATCTCTCTCATTATTACTTCGTTATAAAAGGAGAAAAGATCAAGTGACAAGACACATCCCAGTCGTACAGCTAGTTTTATTTTTTTCATAATTACCCTTTTCAATTCCCATTTTAATTGCTGCTACTTGGTTCTAGTAAATGGTTAGTATTATTCTGAGAGCTTTCCAGTCAATGTTGATATCCTCTAACATTTTAATTAGTTCACCTTGTTTTATTTTATCAAATGCTTTGGTATAAAATATGAAGCATAAATATATGTCCTTCCGTGCCTCTATTGATCTCTCTCTCTTTTTGTTCGAAATGTATATAATGCTCTGTTTGTACCCCTTCCTTCCACAAATCCATACTGTTGTACACCAATTTCTATTTTTATTTTCTTTCTTGTTTTTCTCATTATAATTCTGAGAAGAAGCTTAGTGACATGGTTTATGAGGTTAACTGTACGATATCTTCGCATTCAATTGCTCCTGGTCTTTTTTGTATAGCTGTAAATACAGATTTCAACATATCACTTGGTAAATATCCACTGCTGTAAATACCACTCAACACTTTGTTTAATATTTCTACTCCAAATTCTCCCAGTACTTCTAATTCTTCTATTGTGATTGCATCTGACCCAGCTGTTTTTCCTTTCTTCATATGTTTAACAGCTTCAGCGACTTCTTCTTTTAGAATTGGTGGGCCTTCTAAGTTACTTTCTTCTGTAATTCTTCCCTTTCTCCATCATATAATTCTCTTATATAACTTATTCCACCTCTTTATTATAGCCTCTTCCTCCAATAATATTTTCCTGTTTTTGATTTCAAACACCATGTATTCATTCTTATTTTTCTTCCTGTGAGCTCACTGCTTTGTCTGTGCATAGTTTTTGTATCTGTAATATAATTTAATTCAATGTTCTTGCACTGCTCGTTTAACCAACTTTTTTTTTGCCTTTACACATTTATCTCGTATATTTTTTTTTTCTTTTTCTTAACATATTCTTATTTGTCATTTTAAAATTTATGTCAGGTATAAAATTGCAAGTATCAATGCACATGTTAATATTTTATGGAAGCTTTATCGCAGAGATAAGGAACAGAATAGAACTAGCAAAAGCTGCATTTCATACAATTAAGAACATCCTGTTACTGGATGTTAGAAAAGGAATTATTGCATGTTACATTAGAAGAAGACAGACTACGTTCTTTGGACATGTCATGAGATGAGGAACGGTTGAGTACATCGTGACAAGGCTATGGAATAGACCAGGTCACCAAACTGCTGGACACAACATATGATACCGGAGATAAACCTCCTGAAATATGTAATTCTATATTAATTGCAATTCTGAAGGATCAGGAATGTGATAAACATCGAATAATTAGTATAATGAGCCACGTCACGAATATTTTGTTAAAAATCATCATGCAAAGAGTTAGGAAGAAAATACAATCCGAAATAGGAGGAGAACAAAGTGGTTTCATTGAAGGCAAGAGTATAGTAAATGCTGTGTATATGCTGAAAACAGAAATTTATCGTTCTATAGAAATAAATAATGACCTACATATTTGCTTTATTGACTACACAAAGGCTTTCGATAAAGTAAGGCATGTCAACACGATTAAGATGCTTGCAAATCTACAAATTGATGGGAAAGAGTTGTAACAAAATACATAGTTTGGACACAACAAGCTTCCATAAAGGTGGATAATGAATTATGTCAATATCAGCCTAGTAAGAGAGGTGTGCGACATGCATGTGTAATGTCTCCAGATCTTTATTTCCTATACAGTAAAAAATATGTTTAGAAATTTAGCAGATAGAAGAATTACCATTGGGGGATGTAACATTAATAACATCAGATATGCGGATCCCCGGGAAAGTTAACCCGGTCAACAAATGCCCGCAGAAGTCGGATGTGTCGGCCTAACGGCGCAAGAACGCAGCTCTGCTGTAAACAGGCACAATGCAATCACGTCCGAAAAAAGAAAAAAAAAACTCTGGATGAACGCAGAAGAAGAAGATATGCGGATGATACAGTATTGATTGCATACAATGAGCAAGATCTGCAACATTTAGTAGATTCGGTTGTTGGACACATTGAACAACTAGGGTTAGAATTAAATTGTAAGAAGACACAGATTATGGTCGTCACTAGGAAGAAAGAAATACCACAATGTACCTTTGTACATGTAATGTACCAATGTACATTTGTTAACCGGGTTTCGACTTCCGGTTTCAAGATGGCGACGGACGGTAGTATTGTATTTGTGATCGTTAACTTTTTCGCGTAGGAGATGGATTTATTAATCTCTTGCGTGTAGTTTGTGTGGCAGGATGTAAAACCAGGAGTTTCTACTCAAGATATGCGTGGATGCTACGGAGTTCGTGCATCGAGCGAAGCAATCCTTGAGTGAATTTTTCGCAGCGTGTGTGGTTTCTGTGGTGTTCGGGTTTTTCAACATGGCGGAACGTGTGTTCTCCGAGCGACTGGCAGTCAACCTAACAATACGGCGTGGGCGCCGGGCAGGTTGCAAGCGACAAGGTAAGCGTGGTGGTTTTAGACTCAAGTGTGACCGTCTGGGCCTCAGGAATATCCGTATTCTGTATAGGAACTGCGCCAGCGTAAAACAACGGGGTCCTATTTTAGAAAATCTGGTTTACAGGAACGACACTGTAGCGTTCCAGGAGACAAGAATGGGTGATCAGCTACTCCGAATTGCCGGCTTCAAATGTTTCTACAACAGACAACATCTGGGAATGGCGATTCTCATTCACGACAGCATGTAGCGTCAGAGCTAGACATGTCCAGTTGGGACAGCGACGATATACAAATACAGGCGGTAAGAGTTCAATCCAGTCTATCATTCGTGCTGGTTAATGTTTATGCCCGCAACGCGAGTATGGATTCCCAGAAGTGGCAGTGCTTAAGTGACATATTAGGTCAAGAGAGAAATGTTATTTTCTGTGGTGATTTCAACGCTAAAGGCAGATCATGGGGAAACATTTCCTCCAACACACAAGGGGACGAGCTCGAGACTGCACTTGAAACCATTGATCTGGTTTGTATCAACAATGGCTGTGTCACCAGGACAGCAAGCCGCCCAGGGGATGAGGACAGTGCTATTGATCTGGCGCTGGTTTCTCCTTCACTCACTACAATGTGTAGATGGAGTGTGCTAGGGCACCACGGCAGCGACCACCACCCTTGCAGCATATTGGTGGAGAAAGGCAGAACCAGGCAGCACAAGTTAACGGTCAAGACTTTCCAGTATGACAGTACAGGGCAAGATGTGGTGAGTTAAATAAGACGTGACAAGCGCAGAAAGCTTCAGGGCAGGAAAAAAAAAGCTGGGAGCAGCCACCGTGGTGGAATGTTAGGTGGAGAAGGCGTGGTTGGAGAAACTTGGTGCTGTAAGGAGATGGCAAAATGCCAAGAAGAACAGAGCTGGCCATCCCAGTCCCTGCATGTACTTAGAAAGAGAGATGCACACAAAAGTAAGCTATTTCCAAAAACTGATCAAGGTGGTTAAAAGTGAAAAATGGGCAGAGGTGTGTCAAAGAGTAAGCACAGACAAGTCACTGAAATTGTTCTGGCGACTACATAAAAGCATGAGCGTGTAGTCAAGAATAAGAGCATTTCTGACTTCCAAGGTGCTGACCTCATCTGGCAGAGGACTGACGAGGACAAGGGCAAAGCCCTCTTTGAACGCTATCTAGAGCAGAGCAACCAGACAGACATGAGAGGCCGAAATCTTGCCAAGGATGTCACGTCAGATAGGTGCAAGGCCCAGAACACTTCGGATGAAGACACAGTGACAGTGAAAGAAATCAAGGCTGTGCTTCGACGATCAAAAAACAGCGCTCCAGGGCCAGATGGCATAAGATACAACGACATCTATAGGTGTACCGACAACGAGCTAGAGGAACTAGCAGACATGTACAACAACAGTCTAGGGAGTGCTAGCATCAATGAGGTGTGGTTACACAGCTATCTGATTTCCTTGCCGAAGCCTGGCAAAGACCACACAAAAATTCAGGGATATCGAGTTATAACCATGCAGAATACAATAGGCAAGCTGCTGGAGAAGGTAATTGCCAGGAAAATATCAAGCCAACTAGAGAGGCAAGGTGTTTTCCCACCTACCCTGGGTGGGTACCGTCCAAAAAGAGAAACCTGAACCAATGCAGCAGTCTTTGCCCATGATGTCTATGAAGGTTTCCACTCAGGCACTGAAACCGTTGCTGCAGCTATTGATCTTGAGGACGCATACAACAGAGTACCACTGGATTTTTTAATGTTTCAGCTTCTTGAACTCAAAATAAGTCCATTCCTCATTAGTTGGATCGTTGCAGCCCTCTTCCAACGGAAAGCAGTTTTTAGATGTGGCAATTGGACGTCGGAACTAATAACAATATATCCTTGCCTACCACAGGGTTCACCATTATCTCCGGTACTGTTCAACGCCTACACTGTAAGAATCACCAGTGAGCAGATCGCTGGACCTGGTAGGACATTGTCAAATGCCGACGATGTTTTAGTGTATCGCCAGGGTAAGTATAGAGATCAGGTTGCTGTGGAACTACAAACCGAATTCAATCGCATAAGCACTTGGTGTGATGAAGCTGGGGCAATGGTCAACCCATAAAAGGCAACAGTGACTTGGTTCTCGTTGAATAATCATATTGTCAACACGCCAACACGAACTGTAAATTTGTGTTCAGAGACGGTGGAAAGAATGCAGGCAATGAATTACCTGGGGATACGGTTTGATCGAAGCCTTGCTTATAATGAGCACATAGACCAGGTGATAACAAAGGCCAAGCGGGGTTTGGCTGCGATGCGGGTGATGGCGGCAGCAAACTGTGAGCAGCGCCATCTATGTCTTCTATAAGAAGGGCTGGTCATGTCTGTTTTTGAGTATGCGATGGCAATCCTGACTCTCAACCGTAAGCAGATAGAAAGGATGGAAAGGATACAGAATGAAGCTATGCGCATTATTCTTGGGTGTACAAGAGATACAGCATGCAGGGCGATGCGCTACCTTCTTGATTTTCCAACCATTGAAGACAGAATACAAGTCTGCAGAGCTCGCGCCTACCTCAGAGTTAACGCAAACACACAACATCCACTGCATAGTGAAATTTTGAAGGTGAAGGGCAGCAGGCTAAAAAGAGGACGGTCGTGGATGGGTCAAGCCGAAGACATTCTTCAACAGGTGTGTTCAGTTGAGGACTTAGAACCTGGCGAGGAGTGGGTACAAGTGCCAACAGATTTCTGCACATCCTTATCAGTTTGCATCCAACTAGACAGTAAATGCAGACAAGAAAACCCGGCAGCTGTGGAGGAGGAAGAACAAGCGTTGATTTTCGAGAATTCGCTAGACGGTGATGCTGTCATTTACACAGAAGAGTCGGTCGTCCGACATGTGAAAAGCTCATGGGCCTTTACGGCTCAGGCCGGAGGGAGAATTGTGAAAGAGGACTCTGGTGCTTTTGCTGAGACCACAAGTAGCCTGACTATGGAAGTCATGGCAGTAAGTAAAGCAATAACATGGCTCGAGAACAGACATTCACTAGGGTATGTTTCCTTAGCGACTCAATGAACGTGCTCAAGAGGATAGAGATGGGGGAGATCCGAAGAGAATGGTTGCTGTCTCTGGAGCGGTCTCGGCTGGCAAAGATTTGTTTCATCTTCGTGCCAGGGCTTGCGGGATTACAAAGGAATAAGCGGGCTGACAAGCTCGCAGGTAACGCTACTGTGGAGGGCGGACGCGCCATGGACCAGGCTGACATTCTGAATGCTCTACGAGAAGTAAGACTTGCGAGAACCAAGTGATGACTGTGAATCTACAACCATGGCTAGACTGCGAGAACAGCAAATTAAAAGAGGGGTGACCAAACAAGAACACTGCGCAGGAAGCCAAAGAAGACTGATAAACCAACACAGAACTGGTGTCGTTAGCCGCTACACGCTGCGGGATTTGCTGAGGAGGGGATCCAAGCACTTATGGACTGAATGGTTCGATGTGCAATGAGGATGATCTGTCGACTAACTATCTAACTAACCACAATGTAATATACAGGTAAATGGGAATATTCTTTAACAAGTGAATCGGTACAATTATCTCGGAACAGTCAAAACATCTGATGGGAGGTGCCTTGAAAATATTAGAATAAAAATCGCCATGGCAAAGGTAGCCTCTTGCAAGATGGAAAATATACTGACCATTCAAAAGATGTCAATTGCATCGAGTGTTGTAGAGTGTTGAAGTGCTGCATAGAACCTGTTCTTTTGTATGGGTGTGAAGTGTGGACAATGAGCTGAGAAGCTAAAAAAATCTAATGGCTGTGGAAATGTGGAACAATGGGAAGGGCGAGAAATAAATACCTGGGGGGCTTGGCCACATGGTATGGTCAAGACAAAAACACAGAGCTGATCCATGACTCATTTGAACGTGTGAGATTGCGAAAATTATACCACCCATGCTTATCAGCATGGCAGGTAATGATGATGAATCTCTGTAAAGCAACTGTTTTCTTGTCTTGCAAAATTTGTGTTTTTGTAACTTAACCAGTAAATATATGAGATTAGAGCCTTGAATGAAAGACATATACATGTGCGCATACACACAATTATGAGCTCATAATGTCTGAGACAAGTCTGTTGACAGTGATTAAATAAATATATAAAATTGAAAGACAAATGACAAGAACATATTATGTTTATATTTGATTACCTTTATTATTTTCATCCTCCTCTTCTTGCATCTTGGTGAATGGAGAGAATGGATACACATTGTTAAGTGACAGGCCTCGCAAGAAGTTGAAGACCTGAGCTGCACGCAGTTCTATGCTCTGTAAATATGAATGTCAAGTGTCTTACTAGATGTAAAGTCATAAGATATTGTTATTCTTGTTTTCCATTCCAGTCGTTTTATCTTATTCAACCTGATCTTCTTCTAGGCCAACTTTTTCAGCAGGCTGGCCAAATTTCAGAAATAATGTTTCTTGCCGGGCCACGCACCTAATTTTTTTTAAAAATTTTTTGTTAATTAAAGTAAACAAGCAAGCGTGCTACAGCTTCGACCACATCGTCGTTTCCCACTCCGCGGGCCATAACAGAACTCCCGGCGGGCCGAATGCGGCCCGCGGGCCTCGTGTTGACCACCCCTGTTCTAGACTCTTAAATCCTTCGTTATTCTTGCCATGCTCTAATTCGAGTGGACATGTCGTTTTTGAGAAAAATGCAAAGGATACCATGGTCAGACAGAAAACACATGAGCAAGTCTTACATGAAACAAATGAAAATCGTAGACTGATTAGAGAAATTAGAATTAGACGGTATTTTGGTAACGTTATGAGACGAAAAAATCTAGAAAACTTGGTGTCAACAGGAAAGACTGAGGGGAAAAGAACAAAGAGGAAGCAGAGAGATTAATATCTAGATGATGTGGCTACAAGGTATTACCGAGAAAAGAATTCAGAGCTGATCCATGACTTTAGTGACCGTGTGAGATGGCGAAACATGACTGCCCACGAATGTCGGCATGGCAAATGATGATGATGTTCTTTCTCATTCATATTTTAATCTCCTTTTGGTACTATTGTAATTACAGTCTTGTTAGAAGATGTATTTAGGTAATAAGATTATCGTACACACATTTAATATGACTAAAGTCAAATTAAATGCGCCAATCATTACTTAAAAGATCACAGGGATGTTGTCTATCTGAAACACATCAGTCTGTTTACGACAAGAAAGACTAGAGGCTTCCAACATGATTGCTTAAGTAGTTACAAGAGCACAACCAGTGAAGTGGGTTCAAAGCAACATCACAAAGACATGAGTAAGATCGAGGGACAGCGCGTAAGTGATAGTGAAAAGAGATAGGATGGTTTGGACTCCGTTGGAAGTTTAGTTTAGTTTAGCTTAGTCGATGGATCAACATCACGGCACAAGGGTGTAACCCATAAGTGCTCCGTTCTCCTCCTAACTCAAACCTGAGTTTGGAAAAACTCAGTTCAGTGCACGAACTCCGTAGCACCGGCGAGGATCCTGAAATACTTTGGGTAGATTTTTAACTCGAACTTTTGCCCGGCAGCGCCGTTAGGCTACTCTTTTTCGATTTCCAACTGCCAAGGTCTTTTTTACGTGCGCAAAAATACACACGGACGTCCGATCTCACTACCCAGAGACCAGTGGAAATTTTATTACTAGAAGCCCACGTGAAAAAGTCCCGATCATCACCGGGGCATGAACCCGGGACATCCAGCACTCGAAGCGGACACCATACCTCGAGACCACGCAGCCCCCCCCCCCCCCCCCCCCTTTCCATTGGAAGATTGTGAGTTAACTATTAAGTCCGATAAAAAAAGAGACTTGAATTTATGATAGTGAGGCAAGTGTAGAAATTCCTGACTGGGATAAAGACTTTGTACCTTAGGTGCGATAGAATATCTTTCCTCTGGAGTGAACTAGACAGGCCGAGAGATGAATCATGCTGCATGGTCTCTATATTTTAGCCTAGGTTTTGTGCTATGGAGAGGTATAACTCCATCCCTTGCCTTCATCGACCTCACAAAGGCATTTGATTTGGTCAGTCGTGAGGGTCTGTTCAAGGCACTAAAGAAGATTGGCTGCCCACCAACTCTTCTGTCCATTGTGGAATCGTTCCACACAGGCATGAAGGGTATAATCAATTTTGATGATGGAGTCGTGCACTAGCTCCCACCCTCTTTTGAATATACTTTTCACTTCTACTAAAATATGCCTTTCGTGATCAGGATGGTGGTATATACATTCACTCACGCTCAGATGGCGGCCTCTAAAATGCTCAGAGATTGAAGGCCAAGACCTAAATTAGGAGGATACTGATAAGAGAGTTGCTATTTGCAGACGATGCTGCAATTACGACTTACTCTGAGGAAGAATTACACCGTCTACTATCTGCATTATCCAATGCTTATTCTGAATTTGGATTAACAATTAGCAAAAAGAAGACACAGATTATGTCACAAGGTGCACATGGGATATCATCAATATTTATTGACGACGCCGAACTAAGGATAGTAGACCATTTTTCAAATCTAGGATCAGAGTTAAATAGCAAATTATCCCTAGATCAGGAAATCAACATCAGGATTGGTAAGGAAGCAACAACAATGGGCAGGTTAAAAAAAGAGTCTAGGAGAACAGGAAGCTTACTGCCAAAACAAAAGTCCTTGTCTATAAAGCCTGTGTCCTTAGTACTCTTCTTTATGGCAGTGAAGCCTGGACAACTTACTCACACCAAGAGAAATGTTTAAACAGCTTTCATATGCGGTGTCTGCGAAGAATAATTGGTATTAAGTGGCAAGACAAAATCTCAAATACTGAAGTATTGGAAAGATCAGGTTGTGTGACGATATATTCCATGCTCAGTCTTCGTAGACTTAGATGGGTAGGACACGTTAGGAGGATGGATGATGGTAGAATACCAGAGGTCATCTTTTTTGGTGAATTAAAGATGGGTAAGAGATCTCAGGGTCGGCCTCTACTACGATACAAAGATGTATGTAAGCGGGACATGATTGATACAGGCATTAATAGTGCACACTGGGAGCACGTCGCCGTTGAACTTGATGCATGGAGGGCAAATATCAGAAATTGAATAAAGACAACGGATAAAATTATTGCAGATAAGTCACACACCGAAGGTGTGAGACGTAAGATGGTGCATGATGGTGGAAATGACTATGTGTTCACATGCATCCACTGTGGAGGAACATTTACAGCGCGAATTGGCCTTATCAGTCGCATTCGCCACCGCCATGGGTTGTAGTTATTATGCCATTTTGAAGCGCAGTGTAACAAAATATCGTCTGTCAAGACGGCAAGGTACCAATGTAATGCATTAGAATAACAGTGCTGTCAGAAACTGTGCCGTGCACATGCTGGAGTTCAAGCCTTTAATGTGATGAGTTTGTTTTTTCTAACTGTCTGTCATCTAACTGATAGTACGAGGGGGGCTGATTCAAAGGGCAAGACGGCATTTAGATGCAAAGTTGTGGAACGTAATGAGCACGGCAAGGCACGTAGAGCGCCTTGGTCATGCACTGCATCTGTCTTCGTCTCGGGTCGTCTTGACTTGTCTTGGCACTGGTTTCAGATATCAGTTCATCGCGCAAGTCATTCTTCGTCAAACTTCATCTAACAGAAATTGAATAAGCCTACAAACAAAGCTGAAAGTCTACAAAGCAGTCGTATTATCCACACTGCTATATGATTGTGAAACCTGCACTGTTTACCAGTGACACGCCAGGAAATTAAACCACTTCCACACAGTCTGCCTTACGAATCTATTGAAGATTACATGGCAAGATAGGATCCCAGACACCGACGTCTTAGAAAGAGCGCCCATGCTCAATATCCACACTCTACTAATGAAAAATCAGATTCGCTGGGCTGGTCACTTGACTCGCATGCCAGATCACAGGCTCCCACAACGAATTATTTTTTAGGCTAGCTGCTCATGGTAAACGCTCATAAGGCGGCCAGAGGAAATGCTTTAAAGACACTCTGAAGATCTCACTAAAACTTTTGTATTTCATTATGACACTTGGCAGATTGCCGCCAAAGACTGAAAATTGTGGTGTAATAATGAGAGAGATCAAAGAAAAGACAGGAATAATATTTGAAGGTTATAATATAAATAATATACGCTATGCAGATGACGCAGTATTGATAGCGGATAACGCAACAATTGTTGGACATTGTAGTAACAGAGAGTGCAAAGAAAGGACTCTCTTTGAATATCAAGAAAACAGTAACAATGGTGATATCAAAGAAACAGGTGACACCCAAATGTGAAATAGAGATAGAAGGGAAAATGTTTCACTAAGTGGATAGTTTTAAATATCTAGGGACATTTATAACATCAGATGGAAGATGCACAACAGAGATCAAGAGCTGATTAGGGCAAACAAAGGCTGCATTTAAGAAAATGAAGAATATCTTATGCAATATGTCACTATCATTGAATGCAAGAAAGAGAGTGCTGAAGAGCTATATAGAACCTGTTTTGCTGTATGGCTGTAAATCTTGGAATATAAATGAACAAATTAGGAAGAGATTGGAAGCAACAGAGATGTTATTCCTTAGACGAATGTTCGAATTCCTTGGACTACATAGATACTAACAACGAATGTCTTAAAGAGGCTAACGAAACTAGAGCATTATATACAACAATAAGAAAGAGACAAACCGCTTTGTTTGGTCATGTGATGAGAAGAGAGGCGCTGGAGAAAATGCAGACGGGTTTGCGTGCCCAGTTCTTAACCCTTTGAAAATAAAGATTTTCGTTCGTTTGTTCGTTCGTTCGTTCGTTCGTGACAATTGGAAAGATCGAGGGGAAGAGAGGCAGAGGCAGACCACGAGAAATGATGCTGGATGGACTGCGACGGTGGCATGGAGGAATATCAACGGCAGAGTTGAACCAGAAAACTAAAGACCGAGATCTTCGGAGTCATGAACGCCTACGCCAGTCGGCACGGCACTTGATGATGACATCATTACGCAAGGGTGTAGTAACTTGTGAAGCAAACAGGACTGCATGAACTGTTAAAAACAGGCTGGACAAAAAACCCACTGCCGGAGATAAACCTCCTGGAATGTCAAGCATTCTTTGCACACATTGTCAAAGAACATTTCGAGCCAAAATAGGCCTTCACAGCCTTCTTAGAACTCACGGCTCTAAACTTTCAACCCCACTGAATGAAATGAATGACCACCATCATTCTTGAAGGACAAACATCACCGAAAGGGGGTACAAATAAAAAACCATAAATTTGTTTTGGTGAATATATTCTGAAAATGTGAATAACAAGTATATATATTTTTCGATATGGTCACCACTGCTTTCAGCGCAAGTTCTATAGCGCCGATAAAGTAATTGGATTCCTGTAGAACAAAAAAAAAGGTCTCTTGGTCGCGTGTGAGTTACACGGGGTTCACTACGCTGTGTGTCTGACTCGATCGTGAGCAGCCTGACACAGAAGTCACAGAAGTTTTGTAAACGTCCTACTCCCATCATACACTTGCTGGACTGACAGGCACACATCGCCATAGTAAACCTTCATTCGCCGATAATTTTCTATAGGTTTCACTCATTCACTGATTTAAAAAAAAAAAAACGGATAACAGAATTCTGCTCCTCTTTGGTGCATCTTTAAACTGTCCTTATGACGTCACCGTGTTTCGTCTGCACCATGATGTCACGTGATAAACACTCTTGGCAACCTTAACAACAATCTTGACAGGATACAAGACAATGACATGGCTATTGTAATTTTTATCACACTTTTTAGGTTTTCAAGCGAAGCCCTCTCGTACCTTGCTGTTCAGGACAGGAAGGGAAATATGAGGAATTAAGGCCGTCTGGCTAGTGCAGTCACAGCGAACTGTGCAGGTTAGTGATTTTCTATTTGCCCATCAAAAGTAAAGGAAAAGACGGTTGGCTACTTGCAAGCTTGGTTAGTTCTTAGATGTAAAACAGAACGGTATACCACTTCTTAAAATTAGTCTGCTGTGGGACAAACTTTGCCTAATTAGACTCCAGTGTTACAGCCCATTCAATTCCCAGTAGGCAGGACTCAACTGTGAAACTTAAATGCACAGCTATTAATGATGTAAATGCAGAGAAGAAGATGGAATTCTGAGATGAAGCAATATATGAAATACATTAAAGACAAACACTGAAAAGCATACATTTCTAAGCTAATTACCTGAAACCATCGTGATTCAAGCATTCTCGTCACTATTGCATCCCAGAAAGATTTTTGCTTCAGTTTCGTGCTCTTTGATCGTCTTCTTTGTAAGCCACCTGGCATTATATTCAATTTATAAAAAAAAAATAATAAGTGCTACTTAGCTATTGAACACGTCGTTATTAATTATTTTAAAAAAAATAATGACATATATAATAGCATATGAGGAATCTCATTTCCGTTTTTTTAAATTGTTCTTTTCTCTTTTTTTTTCTGTCATTGTCCAGGTTTTGCATTGGTAGCATAGAGTTGGTAGGACGATTGTGTTTAGTATCTACCGATACGTGTTTGTTCTTTAGTATTGGTGCCATATGTCCAATGAGTAGATTTGCCTTAATGCATCTATTTTCAGTCTCGTCTTCTGATGTGCCATTTGATTATAGTATACTTCCTAAATACTTGAAATGCCTGCTCTGCGGCGAAGGAGTAACGGACGCAGTTTGTGATCCCGCATACCCGGGTTCGAAAACAGCTGCGAAGGATTTCGCAGCAGACCACGTTGTTTGTTTTTTTACGAAATGGTATTGATGTCGGTCGTTCAGAAAGCAATGGCAAACTACTGAACATAAACTTGCCAAGAGGTCACAACGGCAAAAAAAAAAAAATGCTGGTGTTGGCTGCAACGTCCTGTAAAGGATATGCAACTAACTTTAAGTACTTGAAGCTCTTTACGTGTTTCAGGGGATGTTCTTTTAGATGAATCTTTGTAGTTTTTTTCTTCTTTGGTTATAGTCATGACCCTTGTTTTTCTGATTTTAATTTTCATGTTATGCTCTTTACACACTTCGTTTAGGCTGATTATGTGGGCTTGTAATTCTGCTTCTGGTTTTGCTATTAGTGTCTGATCATCCACAAATAAGAGTTCTTTGATGGTGTAATTTGATTCTTCTTCCGTGTTCTGTTCTTCATGCGGTGTTGTTACGGTCTCTGTTTGGCTGGAAGAATAGGAACTCGAAACTTCAAGTTTGTTTGCTTCATTCATAGATGTATCAATAGATCACATTGACTATACATTAAATATTTCTAATCCATAATTATACAATACTACTATCCACATCACAGAATGGTATTTTTTTTTTAAATTCGCATATCCTTTACAGGACATCGCTGTCAACAGCAGCATCTTTCAGCTGTCTGTTGATTTCTTGGCAAGATTACGCTTAATAGTTTGCCATTGATTTCTGAGCGGCCGGCTCAGTTATACCGCAAGTCACCAGCGGGGGGGGGGGGGGGGGGGTGTAGAACCGCTCCCAGTTCTCGCCCGCTACGAGACTCTGCGTGATAAACGGGATTACGGAGAAAGTATTGTAACCTCTCGGCCAGAGAGACCGGCACAGAATGGTATAGAGAAACTAATAACTTAAACCCAAAAGAATAGTGAAAATCACAACTTATATCTTAACAAAACAAAAACAAAGATAATGCATGCAGATAAAACTAATATGAAAAAAGAAATATATGTTAATGAGGTAAAATCGGAGGTGGTGGAAAATTTCGAATATCTTGGGCCATTAGTTACCAGCAATGGTGCGACAATAACGGAAATTAAAAGACGAATATCTGTTGCTCTTCAGGAACTAAAACAACTGAATAAATTGTGGAGAGGGACAGAGGGACATCAAAAATTAGATTTTTAAGAGAATGCATCTTTCACATCGCAACATAATGCATGTGAGACCTGGGCATTAACTAAACAAGCTGAACAGCGCATAAATGCCTTTGAATATAAATGTTATAGACGGGTTCTATGCTTATCTTGGATACAGAGAAGAACAAATGCACCCATACGGCAAGAGTTGAATGTTGAAGAAGGTTGACTACTAAAGACGATAAAACAAAGAAAATTGAAATATTTTGGTCACTTGAAACGTCATGAAAGTTTGGAGAAAACAATCATTGAGAGCTATATGCCTGGGAAGAGAGGAAGAGGAAGGCCAAAGAGAAGATGGGTGCAGGATGTCGTGGGTGGACTCCAGATGGTTGCATCGGACGCAGGACATCTCCCCTATGACCGAGAAGTTTTCCGGACGGTTTGTATGGGAGCGAAGTTCTGTAAGAGACATGCTTCTGAATGGATGATCTGTAATTATCAATACCACTAATGCTTAGTAGCATATAAGTACAGTTTATGATCCAAAGCGTTGCTTGATTTGTTAAGACTGTTAAATCACTTCTTGTACTGCTTATTCTCTGACGAATTTACCTTCACTATATATATATATATATATATATATATATATATATATATATATATATATATATATATATATATATATATATATATATATGCCGGCTTCGTGGCTTATAGGTTATGACTTTTCTCCGTAATCTCGTATACTCTCGTCGGTAACGTGATGACGGTTCGATTCAGCAGTGATTCGAATCACATCGGTAACTTGCGGGGTATGTGAGCCGGCCGCTCAGAAAGCAATGGCAAACTACTGAGCGTAATCTTGCCAAGAAATCAACATACAGCTGAAAGATTCTGGTGTTGACAGTGATGTCCTGTAAAGGATATGCACAATAATATATATATATATATATAAATATATATAAATATATATCATATTTAGCCATATGACAGAGACTGCTTAATATTGTTATGGCATTTATTAAATATTAATTTTTTAAGAAACATTAACCTGTTGTCTTTTCTCCATGAGTTCCCTTCTCACTCAGGTTTTCTTCATCACTAGACTCACTGTCTTCCACGTCACAAACAGCAATGTCTTTTTTCAGCTCTTCCTCTAAGTGAATTGTGAATGTTAGTAACAATATTAAACTGTAACAGTAATATCATGTAATAACAATTTTTCTTAACAACGATACATATCATAATCATCATCACCCTTTTACATAGAAACATAATGCTGCAACATTTGCAACGCTATATGTTTATTCTAGGTATTTTTCTTGTGACATTCTAGTTTGCTATAACTCGTTGTTATCGCCAATCTCTAGGATGTTTTTGGTATTTTCACTAATCTCTCTAAGCCACTTCATACTTTCCTTATCAGGAATTTACTGAGTGTGCAGTTTACTTTCTTACTTCTATTATGGTCGGTATATGTGGCTTAGGGGATAATGAACGCAGTTTCACAATCCCAACATCCGGCGTTTGAGTTCAGTAGCAAGCGATTTATTAGGAGATTGCTTTCCGTTTATTATTACAATAGCATGAGCTTAGGCCGTGTAGAAAGCAATCGCAAACTATTGGACACAAAACTGCATTAAAAGATCACAAACAGCCAATACATTTTGGAGTTTTATTAAATTATATGGAAAGTAGTAAGAATAAAGAACCCTTTATTAGCCTTAAGGCGCTTGTAGCATATGGTGATAGACCCATAACTGTATACACCAATCGGCACTCAATGTGTAGTGTGATCATTATCACACAGTCTGCCTTTACTTTCCAAAACATTTCATTTGACTAATCTTAGTACACTCAATTATAAAATTCCGCCTTAATGCGGATTCGTATCCATGACCATATGGTCGCAGACGGGCGTCTAGCCACTGGTCTATCGCGGCTCCCGTGTGTTTTATTAACCTATGCCAAATGTCATAATGGTTTGAAAATAACATGAACTGAAGGCATGTGGAAACGATGACGAAGCAGGGTTTGGCCAAATGACTTTGGGAATAGAGCATTAACTTCACACGGGATATAAAAGACGATACGATACACTAATGGTTGCAGACAATGAAAATGATATAAAACATTTAGTAGATGTTGTTATTGTGAGCAACTGCGGTAGAATTAAATTGTAAAGAAAAGAGTAACATCTTGCAACATCTGAGAAAGTGGGGAATCGGTAACACTTTCTCGGAACAGTTACAACATCCGATGAAAAGTGCCTTCAAGGCATTAGAACAAGAACTGATATGGCACAATTTAGCCTTTTGCAGATGGAAGACAAACTCAACAATAAAAAAAGGAAAAAAAATGTGTCAACTGCAGTAAGAAAAAGAGAGTTAAAGTGCTATATAGAAAATATACTTTGATATGCATGTGAAGCATTGGACAATACGCAGACAAGCTGAAAAGAATCTAAAGCAAACGGGAATGTGGTTTCTGAGAAAAATGAAAACAATACCAAAGACCGATAGAAACACAAATGAGAAAGTCTTAAATGAAACAATTAGTTTAGTTTAGTCTATGGATCAATATCACGGCACACGGGTGCAATCCTTAAGTGCTCCGTTTTCCTCCTAACTCAAATCTGAGTCTGGATAAACTCAGCTCAGTGCACGAACTCCGTAGCACCGGCGAGGATCCTGAACATACTTTGGGTAGATTTTAAACTCAAAATTTTGCCCGGACAGTGCTGTTAGGCTACTCTTTTTCTATTTCCAACTGCCAAGGGATTTTTTACGTGCGCAACAATACACACGTGCGTCCGATTTCACTACCCAGAGACCAGGGGAAATTTTATTGCTAGAAGTCCACGTGAAAAAAATCCCGGTGCTCACTGGGGCTTGAACCCGGGAACCTCCAGCACTCGAGACGGACACCATACCTCGAGACCACACAGCTCCCCTCAAATGAAACAAATGAAAACAGCAATTTGATTAGAGAAATTATACGTGATTAGAGAAATTATACGTAAACAGTCAATTTTTTAGCACGTTTTTTTTAGCACGTTTTTAGCACGTTTTTTAGCACGATTTTTAGCACGTTAAAAAGAGACATATGTTTTACAACTTAGTTACAACTGACAAAATTGATTGGAGAAAAATCAAAGGGAAGGAAAAGCGATAAATACCTTAATTGCTTTGCCAAATGGCATAATCGGGACAAGAAACAAGACCTGATCCAAGACTGGCGATCGTGTCAGGACGAACCATGCTCGCCTATGCATATTTGCACACCATATGATGATAATTATGATGATGAGGAAATAAACATACATGAGCCATACGAATTAGTAACGGATCGAGAGTCTGTCCTGCAATCTATAATGAAAGTGGATTCTTTAAAAACTTGTTGCATAATCCTGTTATATTATAAAGAGTATTAAAGAACTCTCCAAGATAGTTAGTCGTGATTTCAACTTCACGCCAAAGGGTCACCAATCACCATGTTCCTGTGCCATTGAATATCACATAAAATGCCCCTCAATGTCCCTTGTGAAAAGTGGAACAGACAGCAGTACCGACAAACCAACAGCTGGCACAGGCAAGTACATGCATAAGGCAGCTGCCAAAATGCAAACACAACAATCCTCCAAGAAATTTAAAGTTCCTCGTCGGTGGAAGCGACTGCCACCAGAAATTTAGCAGCTTCACACACATTACTGCATTAAGGAAAACTAACCAGTTCAGCAACCTGTCGGCCGCCATTTTCTGAACATACAGTTTACAATACAAGTTAGTTAGTTAGTTAGTTAGTTAGTTAGTCGACAGATCATCCTCATTGCACATCGAACCATTCAGTCCATAAGTGCTCGGATCCCCTCCTCAGCAAATCCCGCAACGTGTAGCGGCTAACGACGCCAGTTCTGTGTTGGTTTATCAATCTTCTTTGGCTTCCTGCGTAGTGTTCTTGTTTGGCCACCCCTCTTTTAATTTGCTGCTCTCGCAGTCTGGCCATTGTTGTAGATTCACAGTCATCACTTGGTTTCCGCAAAAGTCTTACTTCTCGAAGAGCATTCAGAATGTCGGCCTGGTCCATGGCTCGTCCGCCCTCCACAGTAGCCTCACCTGCGAGCTTGTCAGCCCGCTCATTTCCTTGTACTCCAGCATGCCCTGGCACGAAGATGAAACTAATCTTTGCCAGTCGGGACCGCTCCAGAGGCAGCAACCATTCTCTTCGGATCGACCCCTCCTCTATCCTCTTGATCATGTTCATTGAGTCGCTGAGGAAACAAGCCCTAGTGAATGTCTGTGTCTCGAGCCATGTTATTGCTTTACTTACTGCCATGACTTCCATGGTCAGGCTACTTGTGGTTTCAGTGAAAGCACCAGAGTCCTCCTTCACAATTCTCCCTCCGGCTGTAAAGGCCCATGAGCTTCTCACATGTCGGACGACCGACCCATCTGTGTAGATGACCACGTCACCGTCTAGCGAATTCTCGAAAATCAACGCTTGTACTTCAGCCTCAACAGCAGCCGGATTTTCTTGTCTGCATTTTCTATCTAGTTGGATGCAAACTGAAAAGGATGTGCAGAAGTCTGTTGGCACTTGCACCCACTCCTCGCCAGGTTCTAAGTCCTCAAGTGAACACACCTGTTGAAGAATGTCTTCGGCTTGACCCATCCACGACCGTCCTCTTTTTAACCTGCTGCCCTTCACCTTCCTAATTTCACTATGCAGTGGATGTTGTGTGTTTGCGTTAATTCTGAGGTAGGCGCGTGCCCTGCAACCTTGTATTCTCTCTTCAATGGTTGGAAAATCAAGAAGGTAGCGCATCGCCCTGCATGCTGTATCTCTTGTACATCCAAGAATAATGCGCGTAGCTTCATTCTGTATCCTTTCCATCCTTTCTATCTGCTTATGGCTGAGAGTCAGGATTGCCATTGCATACTCCAAAACAGACATGACCAGCCCCTCGTACAGAAGACATAGATGACGCTGCTCACAGTTTGCTGCCGCCATCACTCGCATCGCTGCCAAACCCCGCTTGGCCTTTGTTATCACCTGGTATGTCAAAGCACTCCACACGAAATCCACGGCTTACAGTGTCATTCCAAGCACTCAGCTCAGTAGCTGAGGGACGAAACCGCGTACTACCAGTCCAAAGTGAGGAAAATGCTTAAGCAAGCCGTAGCTAGAAGCAAAAACACCCCAGAGGCCTTAAATGCTTAACCGTCAATCCGCCATGTTGGACCGGGAGGTCGAAAGGATATTCATTTTACAAGTAAGACACAGAGAAAATAAATGCCATTTAAAGAAAATAATAACCAGTGCACACTAAGGGGTAAGATTGCATAGGTGTTCGAGTAAATGGTTGAGTTCAATGTTTTTTTTAAAATTATTATAAATGAAAATATACTAATGATACTTTTGTATACTAACTTAATCTACTAACCCAATTCCTCTCTTTCTCGTCTCATCATTTCTGTCATATCAATATTTTTGTCATCCTGAAACAGACGCTTGAACTGTATGCAGAAGGCACTGCCCCATATACCTGGAAAAGGTAAACAATTTTGAAATTAATTAGGCTACAACTGGAAGTAAAGGAAAGTGGGGTGTGGTTGGATGTGTTTGCGAAAGCCATAATAACAACAGCATAAATGGGCATTTCACAAATAAAATAAACGTTGACAGACCAATCACAAACACTAAAACGTGAGAACACCTGATTTACTGTAACAGTGTAAACAATAGAATACTACGACAGCTTTACAAAATACAATTACTGAAAACAGAGTACGTTGAGGACACGTCTTCATAAGTAAGCAATACTAAGAAAACACAACACACACACAAAAGAGATAGCACTACAGTGATTACATTGAGGCGTAATAAACAGGGTGTAATAAAATATGTACTCCTAATCTCAGAGGTTCCAAATATGAAACAGGGTGAATGTTGACAAAAGTCAGCTTTTATACTGTACGATGTTGAGCAGTCTTGTGGGGTGGGGAACGGTCCAGTGAACACATCAGAAAAATGACGATTGGAGTAGTTCACAGTGGTGTTGGGGAGGGCATAACATGCGGCAGAAGTAGAGAAAAGTTATATTCGATCATGGACCGAGTATAGTTAGTTAGTTAGTTAGTTAGTCGCGGTTCCAACTTCACGGCAACGAGTATGAACCACCCTATAGGATTATCGACAACGTGTTAGATTGTACCAATGTTATCTTGTGAGGTCGAGATCGATGAATAATGCTGTTCATATTGTAACATTTAAATATTAAGTAGAAGTCAAATATGCGGAAGGATGGTGAAAATTAATGATCGGTGGATGAGGAGTAAAACAACATTCTCTTAGTTAAAGGTCATTTGAAATAGAGGGGTCTAGAGATAAGCAGATTCACTCTCAGTGTTCCATATAACTTAACAAGGATGGTTGTTTGCCACGTATGTCACATAAAATACACTAATACACTGTTTGTTGGGATTGTGTGTAATCCGACTGTTCATAATCCACTTGATATGAGACATCGCAGCAAGAATAATTCTTATACCACATTGTAATGTTGTACATTTAGAAGATATGAGAGGAATAACTATTGGGGGACATAACATCAATGGCATTAGATATGCGGATGATACAGATTTATTGCAGACTATGAACAGGCTCTGCAACATTTTGCAGATGCAAAACAACTAGGATTATAATTAAATTGTAAGAAGACACAGATTATGGTCGTTATTAGGAAGAAAGAAATACCACAATGTAATATACGGGTAAATGGGAATATTTTTAAACAAATGAATCGGTACAACTATCTTACAACAGTCATAACATCTGATGGAAGTTGTGTTGAGGAGATTAGTACAAGAATCGCTATGGCGAAGATAGCCTCTTGTAAGATGGAAAACATACTGACCAAAAAAAAAAAAAAGATGACAATTGCAACAAGGAAACAAATTGTTGAAGGGCTATATATAACCGTTACTGTTGTATGGATGTGAGGCGAGGACAATAAGCAGACAAGGTAGAAACAAATATATTGGCAGTGGAGATGTCGTTTCTTAGAAAAATGCAAAGAATGCCATGGACAAACAGAAAAACCAACGACCAAGTCTTACAAGAATCAAATGAGAAACGCTAACTGATTAGAGAAATTAGACGTAGAGAGTCAAAATGTGTTGGATACTTTATAAGAAGAAAACAAATTAGAGAACTTGATGACAAATGGCAAGATTGAGGGGAAAAGAACATGGGGAAGGCAAAGAAGGAAATATGTGGATGGCTTTGCCACCTGGCATTTTCGAGACAACAATACAGAGCTGACCCACTACTCTCGTGATCGTGCGAGATGGCGAAACATGACCGACTACGCTTATCGGCATGGTGCATGATGATGATGACTGAGATGTAAGTGTATCTACTGCATGGAAATCATAAACGAACGTGTTATTTTGGACAGCACGGATGATGAATAGATTATTATTGTGTGTGGACCACAATTTCCCTCATTGTATTTTCTAAACATGTACAGTATGTTACATGTCTTTATGTTTCAATAATTTGTATACGTCATGTGTGATATGTTTCGACAATATGATGGAATAGTAATAACCTTAATTGCATCTGCGACTTGGCTGTGACAAATCGTTTCATTACTATGTTAATCTTACCCTAATGCACAATAAGAGACATGTACTTACACTGAACAGTATTACACTACACTGTGTTCATTGGACATTATAGTTCAAATCCTCCATTCCCCAGCATTCATTCATTCATTCATTCATTCATTCAGTAGCATGTCCTTTGCAGAACCTCGCTGCCATAACAACCTTCCGGAAAACCTCTCGATCATAAGCAAGATGTTCCGCGTCTAATACACCCATCTGGAGATCATCCGCTACATCCTGCACCCATCTTCTCTTTGGCCTTCCTCTTCCTCTCTTCCCAGGCATATATCCTTCCATTATTGTTCTCTCCAAACTTTCGTGACGTTTGAAGTGACCAAAATATTTCAATTTTCTTTGTTTTATTGTCTTTAATATCCAACCTTCTTCAATATTCAATTCCTGAAGTATGGATGCATTTGTTCTTTTCTTTACCCAAGATATTCTTAGAACTCGTCTATAACATTTATGTTCAAAGGCATTTATGCTCTCTTCAGCTTGTTTAGTAAGTGTCCATGTCTTACAGGCGTATGTTGCAATGGGAAAGATGCATACTCTTAAAAATCTAATTTTTGTAGTTCTGTCTGTCCCACTCCATAATTTATTCAGTTGTTTTAGTCTTTGAAGAGCAATTGATAGTCGCCGTTTAATTTCTGTCATTGTGTCACCATTGTTGGTAATCAGTGACCCAAGATATTCAAAATTTTCCACCACCTCCAATCTTTCCCCATTAACGTATATTTCTTTCTCCATTGCAGTTTTGTCTGTATGCATTATCTTTGTTTTTGCTATGTTAAGATATAAGTTGTGATTTTCACTATTCAATTGGGTTGAGGCTATAAGGTTTTCTATGCCATTCTGTGTTGTGGATAGTATCATCAGCATATCGAATCTCTGGTATGTCATGATCGCCGATATTTAGGGCTTCACATCGCTCCCTGTTTATATCATCTCTTACATTTCTCATTATATTTTCGGCGTACAGATTAAACAAATAGGGTGACAGAACGCAGCCCTGACGGACTCCTTGTTTGATGTCAAACCAATCTGATGTCTCGCCATCTATTCTAACTGCTACTTGTTGGTCTAGATAGAGCATTTTTATGAGTTGTACTATATATGATGGAAAGCCCATATTCCTCATGATTTCTCAAAGTTTCTGATGTTGTACACAGTCAAATGTCTTTGAATAATCCACAAAACATGAGAATAGGTTTACATTAAATTCTCTGCACTTCTCTATTATTAATCGCATGTTGAATGTGTGATCTGTTGTTCCTCTTCCTTGTCTAAATCCAGCTTGAACCACGTTAATCTCTTCTTCCATTTTCTTACGAAGTCTACCCATTATGACTTTTAGCAGAATTTTACTTGCATGACTGATCAGGGCAACAGTTCTATAGTTGGTGCATAATTTCAGGTTGCCCTTTTTTGGTATTGGAATGAAGATAGTTCTCTTCCAATCTTTTGGCCATATACCATATTTCCAAATCTTTTTACATAATGCATGATATATGTGTATGCTTTCTTCTCCTCCCGCTTTATTTAGTTCAGCTGGTATCACATCCAGGTGATTTACCATTCTTCAGGTTCTTTATAGCCCAAGCAATTTCATCTAATGAGGGTTCAGGTTCTGTCTCTGCTGTCATTGGCTCATGTATCGCATTCATATCCTAACTATCCCGGGAAGGTTAACCCGGTTAACAAATGCCCGCAGAAGTCGGATGTGTCGGCCTAACGGCGCAAGAACGCAGCTCTGCTGTAAACAGGCACAACGCAGTCACATCCGAAAAAAAAATCCGGATGAACGCAGAAGAAGAAGAAGATATCCTCACTATCACTCATATCATACATTCCACTGCAGTACTCCTGCCATCTTTCTAGAATTTGCCTAGATTCTGTTAAGGTATTTCCCATCTTGTCACAGATAACATTCAATTGAGGTTGAACATTTCTTGTCAATACCTTCAATTCTTTGAACATTTCATAATCTCTTCCAGTCTTATGACATTGCTCTATTCTGGTACAGCAATCTTGTATGTATTGAATTTTGTCCTTTCTTGTGTTCTTTCTTATTTCTCGAGTTAAAGATTTATACTTCATCCTGCTGTTATCGGATTCATCTCCTTTCTTTTTCAGCTCCCTTCGTTGTTTTATTAATTCTAATGTTTCTGATGTAATCCAAGGCTTAGGTTGCTTTTTCTTGGTCGGAATTAAATCTTTGGCTACAGTTATCAAGATATCTCTAGCTTGTACTGCCAGTTCACCAGGTGTCATTTCCTCTTGCACAGACATCAAGACCCCAAAGCGATTCCTAACTTCTATGTTGTATGCATCTGGTATTTTTGTGAGATCAAAACGAAATGGCCTTGGTCCTCGGGTAAGCTTTTTGAGTTTTAATTTCAGATCTGCTTCTAATAACTGATGATCTGTATCACAGTCTGCACTTCGTAGTGTTTTTGCAGATGTTATGTTTGATCTCCATCTTCTTTGTATTAAAATATAATCTATCTTTGTATTAAAATATAATCTATCTGATTTTTGGTAATACTCTCCGGGTAGGCAGACAGGATGTTGTTTAAAAAGCGTGTTGGCTATCGTGAACTCATTTTCTGTGCAAAATTCAATTAATTTGTTACCTGCATCATTTCTATTTCCCAATCCAAATTTTCCTAAAACGTGTCTCTCATTTTCAGCTCTTCCTGTACCTACTTTTGCATTAAAATCTCCCATTATTATTACTATATCATTATGTCCAATCTTATGTAATGTGTTTTGCAATGTGTTGTAAAAATATTCAATTTCGTCCTCCTCTGCTCTTGAAGTAGGTGCAAAAATCTGTACAAGAGTTGTGTTTTTTGGACGGCCTTTAAGTCTAATAGTGAGGATTCTATCACTAACTGGAGTATATCCCATTAAAGCTTTTGCAGTTGTCTTATCTAAACAAAATGCCACTTCACTCTGGCCTCCGACATCTCTACCAGAATAAATGAAAAGACTTCCATTTTCAGTTGTAAAATGTCCCTTGCCGCTCCAGCGATGTTCACTAATTCCTAAAATTTGAATGTTTAACCTCTCAATCTCATCACACACTACTTTAAGCTTCCCCTCATACAGACTTCTCACATTCCACGTTCCTATTCTCACTCTGTTTCTTAGTCTGACACAAAGGATTTCCTTGGTAACACAGTCAGGATTAACTCCGTCATCACGATTACTAGTACTTGTCCCTGTGTCACACTCTTCCCCAGTGTTATCTGATCTGCCTGGCCTAGGGGTCTCGCCACCAGATCTCTTTCTTATTATGTTTTCTTTCATGGTTGCTATGGTTTCTTGGCAAGTTGTGCAGAAGGTAGTTTGCCATTGCTTTCCTTCTGGGCAGTGACTGTACTTGTCGGTGGTCATAGCCATTGTCTCCACTGATGAGATCATCTGTCTATCGCCGCAGAGTGCAAGACCATAACCAACAACAATCTGTCGGCTGTTCTCACACTCCATCCACCACCTGCTTCCATGGCTTCACGTAACCCTGATCGGGAGGCTAAACGGGTACTCCACCTTGCCCAAGGGTGTCCCGTAGACTAACGGAGGAAAGGAGGCGTCTTACATCTCCTTTGATAGGGTATACCCCTAACCCGCTAACCGGTCCCCAGCATTGTGCAGGGAAATTAGTACAATATTATAAGGAGGTTACAGATATTGTACTTGTCTTTAAATATTCAAACGCATTATAAAAAGTAAAAACAACGGACAGAGAAAGGGCGCAGGGGCAAAACAGAAAAGAATACATAGAATTATAAGACGAGAACACAACACACAGCTGATGTAGAGAGCTGCAAATAGTTTTGAAATTACCTTGCAGGAAATGTAGGGGTGGTTCAGGAAATTCTTTGATTACTGAACCCATGAAAAACTTGCAAGAAAACTGTTCAGTCTTCATAAATGTTCCATACTTTGGCAGTCCAATCTCATATGGAGAAAATTCCATCCATTCTATCCAAACATAAGACAACAGAACAATAATGTTTAACAATATGTACATAACACTATAATCGTTTTTTGTTGCTTGTTGCAAAAATTACATAAAATTTCAATTCTCAGGCAGGATATCTCCACATTTAGCCATTGCAAGGTTGAATTAAAAGACAAAATGCAACAACAAATAAATGATAGCCCCCAAATGTTAGATGAAATTATTGTAATTAACATTATTAAGGATGGTCTGAAGTATAGGTGGGCTGAGTGGTTAAGGAAGATCAGTGAGAAATTAAAACTCAGCAATACCGGGGATCAAATGGAGCACATTTTGTCAGAGAAAGTGAAAGGTAATAACTTGATAAGTTTTTAATTCTAACAACGAGAATAGTCAAATGGTACATAAGCTTAATACTACTGTATGACACTAAAGCATGGGAAAAGAAGGAGCAATCCAAAAATCTAATAGATGGAATAGAAATATAATTAAACAGAAATGAGGGTTATACTTTATGGGAAAAAAGCCAGAAAATATGAAGGACCTTTAGAATGCGACGAGCATCGCACAGTAAGTCTTATAAGGAGTCTCTGTGGTGAAGTGGTAAAGCCGTTTGACTCGGTTTCCGAAGATTGTGGGTTCGATTCTGGGCCGCGTCCTTTAGCTCACGAGTGAGATTTTTCGGAAACTCCTGTGGGTCGTCGCTAGAGCTACGGAGTTTGTGGTTTGCGCCACGATTTCCACGCTGTGGAAATAGACCGAGCCATATGGGATAAAACCCGGTGCAATGAAGTCGACACTGTCGACTTTTAATCTTTTTTAGAATAAGAAACAAGATTAAACCAGAAATTAGTGATAAACAGTGTGGATTTGTGGAGGGAAAGGGCATAAACAACGCTATATGTATATATATATATATATATATATATATATATATATATATATATATATATATATATATATATATATATATATAAGACACGGTTGTGTATTGTCTCCTGATTTGTTCTCATTGTACAATGAATATAATGAGATCTACGGAAAATATATCAGGGATCTTTGTTGGTGGCCATATATATATGTATATATATATATATATATATATATATATATATATATATATATATATATATATATATATATATATATATATATATATATATATATAATGCGATGTCTGTCTGTCTGTAAGTATGTATGTATGCATGTTATTTATGCGTTCGCGAACGGTCCATCCGATTGAGATGAAATTTTCTACACGTCTTCCTCTCATTCCGGTGCTGCCAACTGTCATAGTTTGTTAGTGTACAAACAGTTATTTACTTAATACAATTTAATATTTTAATTAATTTACATTATAATTTATATATAGCGAGGGGACATAAATTTTAATAGCATTGCTATATATGTAAAATTGTTGCATATTTCTCAAATAGGTGGACCTTTTCGCTACAGTTATCTACAGGCATATGCGTTATAATCCTCCTCCTCTTCCTCCTCCCTTCCCTCCTCCTCCTCCTCCTCCTCCTCCTCCTCCTCCTTCCCACCTCCCCCTCCTCCTCCTCCTTCTTCTTTTTTTCCTGCTGCTGCTGCTGCCGCCGCTCCATTTACCCAAGTTTATTGTTGGGGGAAGATGTAAAGATCTGTCAAGTGCTCTTTCTAATGCTTTTTGTAAGTTGGTCTTCGTATATCTAAGGTTGTTCTCTATACCACCACATCATTTTTTATATGAAAATTATACAACATTATTTTCTACATGAAAATTATGCGACAATATTTTTTTTTTAAATAATCCTAGCATTAAGCGAAATTTTCTAACTTCAACCAATAAATTATTAGACAGACAGACAGACAGACAGACAGACAGATAGACAGACAGACAGACAGACAGACAGGGAGGGAGGGAGGGAGGGAGGGAGGGAGGGAGGGTGGGATACACGGAGGGAGAGACGGAGTGAGAGACAGACGGACGGGTAGGCAGACAGACAGACAGACAGACAGACAGATAGACAGATAGACGGACGGACGGACGGACGGACGTGCAGACAGGCAGACAGACAGACAGACAGACAGACGGACGGGCGGGCGGGAGGGCGGGCTGGCGGGCGTGTCAGCTAGCGTGTGTATATATATATATATATATATATATATATATATATATATATATATATATATACATATATATATATATATATATATATATATATATATATATATATATATATATATATATATATATAATGCTGATGACACAGTGTTGATAGCATCAAGTCAGAACGATCTACAAGAAATGATAGGTACAGTTGTTGTAGAATATTAAAAACATTGACCTTAGTGTGAATGATAGAAAGATAGAAGTCATAGTGAAATTAAAGAAACAGATTGTGCCTAAATGTGCAAGTAAAGTGCAGGACACTATTTTTGGAGCAAGTGCAGAAAATCTAGGCACATGGATAACATCAAATGGAAGATGCATCACTGAGATACAGAGCAGATTAGGACAAGTAAAAACTGCATTATATCAAATGAAGAACATTTTACACAATAAATGACTGTCCTTGAATGTCACACAAAGAGTTCTTGCATGTTACACAGAACCAGTTTTAACATAAGGCTGTGAATCCTGGACAGTTAGTAAACAGGCGACAAAATCCACGGAAGCCTTGGAGATATAGTTTATAGAAGAATGCTGAAAATTAATTGGACAGTCAAAATGAGCAATCAGGAAGTTTTAAAGGAAGCTGAGACGCAAAGACGACTTATCGCAAACATCAGAACGAGGCAGTCATCGTGTTTTGGTCACATTATGAGAAGACAAAAACTGGAACATGTTGTGACAATCAGAAATATGTGTGGAAAGAGAGATAGAGGAGGACAGCGTGAGAAGATTCTTGACAGTCGTGGTGTCATGGCACGGTAGGGAATCAACACACAAATTGATTCATGACGTCGGAGATAGTAATTTATGGAGAGGCATGATCGCCCACGCCAGTCGGCAAGGCACTGGATGATGATGAAATAAATTGAAAAATAAGACAACTGTTGGAAACTTCATCTTTAAAAAAAAAATGTAAACACAGCCAAGTAAAATATAAAAAGGGGTAAAAAATTGTCTTATACAATATTGGATGTGGCGAAGGAGGAGCAAAAGGTAAGTAGCATTAAAATTGGGAACATATCTGCCATGACACGAAAAGTACCCTGTAGAGAGTAACCACGGTAATAAGACAAACTCACAAGATCAGACAGAATTAAATGACTAGTAACGAGAATAGTAACTAAAAACAGTTCAGTATAAACTGGACAAAGAAACTGAGATGAATAGTAATCAGCCGACACGAGAAGGGTCAAGGACGATCATGTGACAAGACCCGCACTCGGATAGAAGGTGTGTTCTTAACGGTATTAAGTCGGGGAACTTATTATGAGTAACATCCAAGCTACAAAGAACAGTGCATTGTTCTGACGATATTTCTGAACGAAGAAGCTGAGTAAAGCCGACTTTGTCAACAAACTGAGCTATCTAAACTAGCGAAGAAATTGACGGCAAGCCTGACAGAAACTCCAGTCAGACTTTGCAGCCAGTGAATGCGACGTAACAACATCGACAACTAGGTCAAAGGACGTCAGCAATGTGTGTGTATAATAATGTGTTTAATCCAGAGGATAAACTGGAAGTGATATAAGTTTGTATCTGATGTATGGACAGTCTAGTGTTGACAGTGACAGGGTGGCACAAATGCTCATGGCGACAAGGGCTACATGCTAACTAGCTACATCGGGGCGGATGGCCGTGCATGTAAACACGTTACAACGCAGAATCACACAGTGAGGTGGATGAGTCGCTGTTGTTGCACGGAATTTTGATCACCGATTGTCACGATTAAAGTTTGCAGTGCACTGGGACGCAAGTGTTATGGAGTCATTTTGTCTCAGTTATTTAACAATCAGAATTGTCTAGTGTCGTTCTCTATGTGACGAGCCAGTATATCTACTTCTACCTAAAATAACACTATGGCAATATCTACAGATTAATGAATAGCAGTCTGACGGTGCAATTGACATACTGTTTTGAGGATCAATTGAAGCGACCATTCATTCGAGAAAAAGAACGTGATTGATTCCAAGCAGTGTATTCCTTTGTGAAAGTCTGCTTCTTTAATTATTCACATTAATTATTGTTTGTTTGTGCATAAAATTAAGTCATTTGTATGATATTTCTAAAGCTCTCTGCATTTCCGATTGTTCGCTTGATCAACCAAATGATTGATACGGCAGCACGATAGTTTTGCCCAGTTGTATGTTCGTCTGTCCTTCAGAGGTGGAAGACAACAGAACTCACCATGAAATATCATCGCTGACACAGATTTCTTCACGTGTAGACATGTATACAGAGGTAATGGACACTGACCGCCCTCGACTGTCTGTCTCTGGTCACTTAGCTTTGCATCAAGGCGCTGGTATTTTGACACAAACAAATCACATGCTAAAATATTGTTAATATCTCAGGGACACTGAACATGTAACAAAATACTCTGGTAATAGTTCCAGATAAAGTCTTATTAATGTCACATAAAAAAGCTAGTAATAACAAACAATTATTACTGGAAAACAAGCAAAGGAAAATGAAGAGGGAAATTATGAACACATAAAGTAAGGAGCAAGAAAAAGATGAGTTTTGTCACCGGATCTCTTCTCTCTCTATGGCGAAATAATAATGACATAGATCAAAGAGAGGCCAGGGATTCAAGATGGAAGAATGCAAAAGCAATAAAACAACTTTTGATTATTTATGTAACAGAAAGTGACAACAGAAAGAATAGTTTTATTTTTTTTTAAATGTTAATGACAAGGACCACAGCGTCATATAACAAATGAAGGTAACACGCGAAAAATAAATTCATCAATGTAAATATATAAGGGTAGTCATACTCGTACATTACATGGAAGTTGCATAACAGAGACGACGAACAGAATAGGTCAAGCAAAAGCTGCATTTCAGAAAATGAAAACTGTATAGTTACTATCATTGAATGTCAAAAAAAAAAAAAAAAAGAGTAGGGGAGACTGGGGAGAAATGGACATAGGGGAGAAATGGACCACCCCCTCTCTGGCCCCTGGCTGTGATGCAATGAAAGTGAAACCATAATAAGTTTGTTTTCCACATCAAACATAGTCCGAATTTTTCATTTGCCATCGACTTTCCGCACAGGTCGCTCCCACGCAAAGTTTGAAAAATTTTCTGCACTAAAGTTTCTTTTTCCAGTTCCAGACACCATCGTAAAGCAGACGAATAGTCTGGAATCAGGACAAGGTAATTACGTTAATATCTTTATTTACTTGTTATTTAAGAGTTCATATAAAAAATATAGCATATAATATTAGATTTAAGAGACTTTATGGCTGAATAGTTTAATACATTGATGGGGGAGAAATGGACCGGTTCATTTCTCCCCATGGTTCATTTCTCCCCATAGAAGAAATTGACAAGGCAGTCTGTTGTTATTAAAAGTGTTGAAGATTGCATTCGAATATCAGCATTATTGATTCTTTTTAATACTGGGGTCTAAATCTAGACCAATAAAACTGTTAACAAATTTGATTTCAGTGATTTATTAAAGATGCACGCCATTCGTGCTATGATCAGTATTTCTTTGCAAATGATAGGCCTACCATTCTAAATGTTATATAATTCTGTCACTCTTTTGTTTCAGATGCCAAGATTGTACATCAGAAACACCAACAAGGGTCTCGTTACGGAGGAACGTTTGAGAGAAGCTGTTAATGCTGTGAAAAATGGAATGAAAGTGAGGAAAGCTGCAAGGGAGTACGGCATTGCTCGCTCTACCCTCAATAACAATCTTACAAAAGACAGAGAAGGAAATGGTCTGCCTACTAGACTCGTACCAAATTATAGGCATAGCCTTGTTTTCACAGCTAAGCAAGAAGCTGATTTTGCTAGTTACTTGAAAGATTGTGCAAGAATGTTCCATGGACTCACAACTAAAAACGTTCGTATTTTGGCGTACGAGATGGCAAAAGTCAATAACATTGCACATCCTTTAACCTGGGATGAGCAAATGATGGCAGGGAATGACTGGCTTTGTGGATTTTTGCGACGGAATCCCGAGCTGACCATAAGGCAACCTGAGGCAACATCTCTGGCTAGAGCTACAGCTTTCAACAAACATAATATTTGCACCTTCTTCAACATTGTGAAGGAAACCATTACAAAACTAAATGTGAGTGGAGCTCAAATCTACAATTTGGATGAGTCAGGTCTGACCACTGTACAGAAAGTGCCAAAAGTAATTGCCCCACGAGGAGTGAAGCAAATAGGCCAGGTGACATCCAGAGAAAGAGGAGAACTGGTCACAATCTGTTGCATTGTGTCAGCTGCGGGTCACATTATCCCTCCAGTTTTTGTGTTTCCCAGAAAATATTTTAAGAATGTTATGCTTGCTGGAGCACCTGAAGGTTCCCTTGGCCTTGTGAATGAATCAGGTTGGATGACCCGTGATAATTTCGTCAAAGTTATAAATCACTTCATTAAGCATTCAAGACCTTCCAAAGACTTCCCTTTGATTTTGATCTTGGACAATCACGATTCCCACATTTCATTTGAATCACTTGAACTGTGCAAGAAAAACAACATTCATGTGATCACGTTGCCACCACACACCTCATCTAAAACTCAGCCCTTGGACCGTTCAGTTTTTGGACCCATGAAGTCGGTCTACAACAATGCGTGTGATTCATGGATGATGACAAATGTTGGGACACCACTGACAATCTATCAAGTTGCAAATCTAGGAGGCCACGCTTTTCTTAAAGCGGCAACTCCCATTAACATTCAATCAGGCTTTGCAGTGTCAGGTATTTGGCCCTTTAACGAAGATGTTTTTACAGAAGATGATTTTATGCCTTCAGAAATAACGAACAGGCCCATCAGCAAGGACAGTGAAAATGCCACTTTAGAAAGCAATGAACAGACAGGATCAGCATCTCCACATTGTGGTACCAGCACAGATCAAACTGCACAAGAATTTCATGAAAAGCAGAAAGAGTGTAATGTTAAGAACCTTGTAGATGACTTGCAGGAAATATCAGGGAGTCTTCAACATAAAGCTACTTCTTTCTTTACTTCGCCTCATGTTTTCAGAGGACTACCAAAATCTGGTCCGCGAAAAGATTCAAATAATATGAGGAAAAGAGGAAAAACTATGCTGGCTACTTCTACGCCAGAAATGGATCGAATTAGGGAAAGAGCGGTGATGAAAGAAAAGGCAGCAAAAGTTCCACCCAAAAAGGCAAAGAGACAGCTGCTGAAAGAACTTGATGTTGATTCAGATCCAGAAACTGACATTTCGTTTTGTGATGACACAGATTCTGATGTTTCATTTGGTGAAAATGAGGAGTGTACGGTTAGCTTGACTGGTGTGCGTGAGGTTTTTGAAGGCCAGTGTGTGCTATGTGAATATGGAACAAAGAAGACTTGTGTTTACTATGTAGGAATTGTAAGGGGAGACATTGATGATGATGGTGATGTTGAGGTAGAGTTCTTGCGCAAGAGTGAGAAGGTTGCTGGTAAATTTGTTAAGCCTAAGGTAGAAGATGTCGCCAGTGTCTCAATTACATGTATTAAAGCACAGCTTACTAGATCTACAATCACTGGAACCACTTCTAGGACCAAAGATGGCTATGTCTTCAAAGAAAGTCTTGCAGGCATAAATGTTCGATAAAACTTTATATTAGATTAATATATCATATTAAACTTTTTTACTGTCGCTTAAAATAATAAAAAAAAACTGGAAATATCCTTTTAATGATTATTTATTTCTTATAGCAATATCTGGAAACCTGGACAACTTACTCACACCAAGAGAACAATTTAAACAGCTTTCATATGCGGTGTTTGCGAAGAATTCTTGGTATTAAGTGGCAAGACAAAATCACAAATACTGAAGTATTGGAAAGATCAGGTTGTGTGACAGTTTATTCCATGCTCAGTCTTCGTAGACTTAGATGGATAGGACATCTTAGGAGGATGGATGATGGTAGAATACCAAAGGATATCTTTTTTGGTGAATTACAGATGGGTAAGAGATCTCAGGGTCGGCCTCTACTACGATACAAAGATGTGTGTAAGCGGGACATGATTGATACAGGCATTGATAATGCACATTGGGAGCAAGTCGCCGCTGAACGTGTTGCATGGAGGGCAAATATCAGAAATGGAATAAAGTCAAAGGAGAAAATTATTGCAGAAAAGTCACACACCAAGCGTTTGAGACGTAAGATGGTGCATGATGGTGGAAATGACCACGTGTTCAGATGCACCCACTGTGAACGGACATTTACAGCGCAAATTGGCCTTATCAGTCACACTCGCTACCGCCATAGTTAAAAGTTATTATGCCTTTTTAAAGCACAAACTATCGTCTGTCAAGACGGCAAGGTGCCAATGGATAGCAATATGGATGAGTTGTTGCTGCTTCTTTTTAAAAAAGGTCCATTTCTCCCCACTATGGTCCATTGCTCCCCACGTGCTGGTCCATTTCACCCCAATGGTGGTCAATTTCTCCCCATGTTCATATACATTTTTGAAATGCATTTTGTAAAGAAACATATAGAAATAGGTTGCTAAATGTTTTCCCCTTTTAAAATAAATGAATGTACAACATTTTAGTCATGGTTTTGTTATGTTTCGATAAAATCTGTTCCGATGATGAGCAAAAATTGAAAACTACAAAATTGCTGGTCCATTTCTCCCCAGTCTCCCCTACTGGTATGTTATATAGAACATTAAAGGGATAAATAGGTTAAAGGTAAGAGAGGATCGATGTCACTGCACCGGGTTCTATAATGTATGGCTCGGTATTTTCCCACAGAGCGGCTTGAGGAAAGCGTTGAACAGAGCGCGAACTCTGTAACTCCAACCACGGCCTCTAGGGTTCTCCTTAAAAAAAAATCACTCGTTAACCGAAAGAAAGGATACTTCTTCTTCTGCGTTCATCTGGAATATTTTTGGATGTAATTGCGTTGTGTCTGTTTACTGATTTTTTTTTTAAAATTCGCATATCCTTTTACAGGACATCGCTGTCAACAGCAGCATCTATCAGCTGTCTGTTGATTTCTTGGCAAGATTACGCTCAGTAGTTTGCCATTGCTTTCTGAGCGGCCGGCTCAGTTATCCCGCAAGTCACCAGCCCACGGACCACGGGGGACGAACCGCTCCCAGTTCTCGCCCACTACGAGACTCTGCGTGATAAACGGGATTACGGAGAAAGTGGTGTAACCCCTCGACCAGAGAGACCGGCCTGTTTACTGTAAAGCTACGATATTTGCACCTTTCGGCCGACACATCCGACATCTGCGGGCATTTGTTGACCGGGTTAACCTTCCCGGTTTTTCTGTATGGCAGTGAATCTTGGAATGTAAATGAACACATTAGGAAGAATTTGGAATCAACAGAGTTGTGGTTCCTAAGATGAATGTTGAGAATTCCTTGGACTGCCAGAGTAAATAACGACGATTGCTTGAAAGGGGCTAAAACACAGAACATTATATACAAAAATACGAAAGAGACAAACAGCTTTCTTTGGTCATGTGATGAGCAGAGAGGCATTGGAGAACATCGTGGCGACTGGACAAGTCAAAGGGAAGAGAGACAGAGGCCAACCAAGAGAAATGATGCTGAATGGATTGAGACGGTGATGTAGAGGAATATCATCAGTAGAATGTATCCAGAACACCACAGACCGAGATCTGTAGAGAGACATGAACACCTTGTCAGGGTCTTAAACCTGGCTCGTTAAACCTAACACATGTGAGACAGTACAAGTACAACGTGATTTGACTTGAGACTCAACGACACGAAGTTTCAATGGATTTATTTACAGATCACATACAATACGATCTAGAGATGATCATTACAATACATAAGTTATAACAATACACTTACAGGCAACCCACAGCTTACAGTCTATCTCACAAGATGTACAAGCACTCGACTTTCGGGCACAGAACTACACGAAACCTTTCTCCCATCATACGTCCAGTCGAGTCCGAGTCCCAGAGCTATCTGGCTATTTCGCGCAACGCGCCTGCCCACCTGAAGTGGCTTCACGAGGCCTGCGTGCGTCCTGCTTTGTCCTTGCCTGACCGCTGGCTGTCTCGTCAGCCAGCAAGCTCGCAGGCAGGTAACTAATACTCGCCTGGCGGGCGTAACGATGTTACAGCATCCCCGCTAGGGACTATTCGCCTGGCGGGCGTAACGATGTCCCTGCATCTCTGCTGGCAATACTTTAGACTCTGACATGCTCCCCCGGGGCTTCTTCATGAAAGATGTCATCTTTTATGTATACTCTATATACATAGCGGGTTAATATTTTAACCTTGTCAGAGTCAACCCTTCTGTTATATACATTGGTGTAGAAATACATAAGAATACGCATCTTGGCATAGAAAACACATAAGACATGGACATTGTATCTAAAGACATGTGGTGTTCAACCTTTAACACTTGTCAAGTTTCATCCTCTCGATGGCTGATTACCTTAATTGCATTATTGACCCAGTCAGATCGGTAGTAACAGCTTCCCAAGCAACTACCTCGCAGCCTTTCAAAAAAAAGTAATAATATGCTTTTTGAAACAAAAAACATCTGGCAAGACCGTAATACGGCTTTATATAAGTCGCATTCAACGCTCAAACTCTGACCTCATTTGGCCAGCAGTTCTTGTGTCGGTCTGCAATGTCGGTAACACTCTACCATGCCCAGTAGATGGCTTCTTGGCGTGTTAACAATCTGGCAACAACATGACTATTTACATACAACACATAATCGTATACATTTCAATTTATCGCCCTTGGTGTAATAATGTAATAACAATTAAATGAAAGGGACATAATTTCAAAAATTATGAAATATAATATCTTACAATAATTCTTCTATTTCTCAGCGTCATAGCTTGATGGTTTTCCATACTAGCGAAAAAATGTCGATAGTATGAATAAATTAATCAAGATATGATTCTAAGATTACACTAAATGAAAAATATTAATACACAATTCGTGTATTCGAAATTATTGAATCGTAAATAGTTTAGAAGTGTTATAACTTTTTAAGCTTTTGTTTGTCGTCTGCTAATTTTGAACTAAATTTCTAAATCATCCGGAAGTACACACGAACCGTTGATGTTGAAATCTGTAGAACACACTTGTTCCGGTCTGATGTAGTAAAACGGAATGTGCAATGTTCTGATCGTTCATGTGTTGGTTGTTTGACTGGAAAAACTTCTGGATTTCGATTGACTGCAGTGGTGTAGATGTCAATGTTCAGGTCACACTTTCACACACGGAGTTAAAATATCACTGGATATGTTCCAAATGCAGATACCACGGATAAATTGGACAGTTCGCTTGCGGTAAGTTCAGAGCGAATGTGGCACTGTTCTTGTTTCGTAATATATACAATTAATAAAGTTCACTTTCTACCACACACTACACAATTATTCACGACAATCACTACGTTAATAATAAAATAAGAAAAATATATATATAGTGGGCATAAACCCTATCACATCATATAATAGACATACACAGCTTGCGTGAAAAAAAAAACTTCACTGATGGATGGCTGTGTTGGTCTGAGTGTATTTTACACACTGCACTCAGACATTGGTGCTTACTGGGTCGGTCGGACAACGGGACAAAAGATCGGCAATCGTGTTGGTTTTGCCCGCGATGTGTCGAACTTCAAAGCTGTAATCTTGCAGCTTAAGAGACCAGCGAGCTATCATTTGGTTGGAAGGTACACCTGAATTGATAAATCTCAATGGACTACTGTCAGACTCCACAATAAAATGACGTCCCATGAGGAATCTGGACAATTTAGTTATACCCACCACTAGAGCTAGGGCTTCCAACTGTGGTGTTGGCCAAGCACGTTCTCTCGGTTTTAATTTTCGGGAGACTAAGTACACAGGATGTAGGATGTTATTGTGCTCTTGTAACAAGACTGCTCCAATCGCCACGGAGCTCGCGTCTGTGCGTAATCTGAAAGGGATTTGTAAATTGGGCAATTTTAGAATGGGATTGTTTAAGCTATTATCAGAAAAATAAGATAATACTTTCTGGAATGCAAATTTTAGGCATTCATTGTTTACAATTTTATCAGGTTGATCTTTTGTTAGTCGGTTAGTAAATACTTCGGTCAGTTCAGCCAAATCTGGTATGTACTGCCTATAATAATTTATAAGTCCCAACAAACTTCTGACTTGCTTTTTCGTAGTCGGAAGTGAGAGTTTTAGTATCTTGGACACAATGTTATCGTCTGTCGTGACAAAGCCATTAGATATTTTGTACCCCAAGAAGGATATTTCCTGATAGGCTATGTCTACTTTTGCAGGCTTTACCGTCAGTCTGTGCTGTCTAATGCGTTCAAATGTCTGTTCTAATGTCTTTATGTGGTCTGTCATCGTCTTTGTGTGAACACAAATGTCGTCTATGTAACAAATAATATTCGGTATGTCTACTAGTAGAAGTCGTGTCATACGTACGAATGTCGCTGGAGCATTGACCAGCCCAAATGGAAGTTTGCACCATTCGTACAGTCCCCAAGGTGTGGCAAAAGCTGTCAGATGTCTGCTCTGTTCGTCTACCGCTATTTGCCAATAACCTTTAGTCATGTCTACCTTCGTAAAGAACCTAGCGTCTGTCAGTTCTGTCAATAGATCTTCAGAGTTTGCCATTGGCTCTAGATCTAAAAGAGTTATCTTATTTAATTTCCTATAGTCGACACAGAGTCTTATTGTGTTGTCCTTTTTGCGTACTATGACCATTGGAGATGAGACATTTGATTGCGATCGTCTAATGATGTTGTTTTTCTCTAAGCTAATGATCTCTTGATGTAAGTGTTATTTGTAATGCAATGGAATGGTGTATGGTCTGCATTTTATGGGTGTATTTGACGTGAGTGTGATGTGATGTTGTACTAATTCTGTTTGTCCTGGGTTGTTGGAGAAAATGGTGTTGTACTGTTGTATGAGCTGTTTGCAACTGTCTGTTTCTGCTTGAGTTAACTTTGGATTGATTTTAATTTCCTTCAAGCAGTTTGTCGTGTCTAATGCAGGTATTGGAATTTCGTCACTAGCCTCGTCATCTTCATGGTCTATTATTACTGTACAGGCTGTTGTATCGTCTTGTTCGTTGTCTCTATTGTAATATGGTCTTAGCATATTGACGTGGAATATTTTGTGTTTGTCTTTTATTTGAATCTCGTAGTCTACAGGTGAAATCTGTCTCGTCACTTTAAATGGTCCTTGCCAAGAATCGGTCAATAAGTGTCTGTCACTAGGTAGGAGAAGAAGAACGCCCTGTCCAGGTGTCAACGTTATTGTCCTGTTACCTTTGTCAGCATATTGTCTATATGTAGCACCAGATAATTTTAGTGCATCCTTTGCAATTATACAAGATTTGATGATTCTTTCACGCAATGATGTAACGTATACGTATGATGATATGGGTTTGAGTAAAGGAGTGGATTCAGTTAACATTTGATGATAGATGCTTAATGGGCCACGTGGTTTGGCACCATAGATAAGTTCAAAAGGAGAGAAACCTGTACTAGCATGTGGCACTTCACGATAAGCAAAGAGAATAGCAGGTAAATATAAGTCCCAGTTATTGGGGTGCTCTTGCGTGACTTTAGCAAGCATATGCTTTAAATCACCGTTAAATTTTTCTATAATTCCACTCGAGTGAGGATGGTACGGGGAATTGAAACATTGCTTCACTCCTAACATTTTGGTGAAAGCTTGAGTAGATGCGACAATGAACTGACTTCCCCTATCTGATTGGATTGTGTCTGGAAATCCTATCCGTGAAAATATATGGAAGAAAACTTCCATTATATCATTGGCAGTTATGTTCTTTAGCGGAATCGCTTCAGGCCAGCGGCTACATTGATCAATGACGGTTAATATATATTTATTCCCTCTGGTTGTTATCTGATTAAGAGGGCCCACTATGTCGACAGATATTTTCTCAAAAGGTCGACTGGCTAAGTCAGTAATTTGTAACTTTGCCTGTGGGTGTTTACCTTTCTTTACAAGTTTTTGGCAGATGTCACAACTCCTGCAATATTGCTTAATATCATTGCAGAATTTGGGCCAATAAAACTGTAATAATAATCTTGATCTGGTCTTAGCGTATGCCATATGCTCTGCAAGAGGTATATCATGGGCAAGATGTAAGGCTTGCTTACGATACTCAATTGGCAAAACAGTTTGCTCTGTTGTGGTGTCACCTCTGGTATAATACCTGGTGAGGATACAATTTTTCAAAGCAAAATGCCATCTTGCATTTTTGGTTACCTTTGGCTTTTGGCCGATCAGATTAAAATATTTCGACAATGAAGGATCAGCCTTTTGGGCTGTTACAAAAGTCTCCTTCATGGTTTTAGGAGGTAGTAATAGTGGGCTAAGCATTTCTATAGCCTCAGTCTGATTAATCTCATCTTGCATTCTAGCAGTAGATCTAGTTACTGCGTTCACACATTCAATGATATCAGATGGTGATGAAACAGTGTTATCATTGATGTCATGAGATCTTAGTGCTACATTAGCTACCATACATTCATTAGGTGGTACAACATTATCAATGATGACATTTGATGGTGATGTTGTGATCTCATTTATGCAAAGAGATGTTATGTCATGGGCATATCATTTACCTCTGGTAAATTTCCAATTATAATATCACACAAGGGTTTGTTAATGCTGCGCATTTTACTTTCCCAGTGAGGAAAGGTGTTTGAATATATGCCCATGCTAGTGGGTGCTTTTCAATATTGCCAGAGAATGTTCTGCATGTTACGTGCCTGCCTGTATAGTCTGTAGGCATTATGAACGTTCTCTTCAGTCCAATCAGTGAACTTCCCGTGTCCCGAAGGACTGTAGCAGATTTGCCATTCACGTATCCCTGATGGATGTTTATTCTGCCTTTGGAGTCTATTACCAAATTAGCTTCTTCATTGGCAATAGAAATGGAGTGGCCGCATGTTAAAATGCCATCTTCATAAAAGGTATTACAAACAGTACATTTATTTGCGTTAAACATATCAAAAGCCTGTGCTGAGTTCACAGGGTGTTTCTCTGATTGTTCTTCATCTGATGATGAACTATCAAATAAGGCGGCATTGGCTTTCTTGGTCATTTGCCTACCTTTACAATCATGGCGATAATGTCCATACGCCTTACAGAGGAAACATTTACGCAAATTTCTAAAGGATTTACGCTCCTTATTTTGTCTGTTTACGATGTTCTGTAAATATGTAGGATATGCGGGGTTCTTGTCGCACATCTCGCCTTGATGGTGTGAAATTTTACAATATTTACAGTGGTTGTACTTCTCAGATGTAGGCTTATAAGGTTTTTGCCTACTGTAGGGTTTGTCATAGTTAGCCGATGCTACAAAGTTGGTTTCAGTAGCTTCACCGGCAAAACAATGTTTGTTGGCTGTGTAATAAGCCGAACCACGCCTCTCAATCTGCTCTACACTCGTACATTCATTCTCTTGCAAAAACTTTGAAAATGCTGATGGAATGGATGAAATGACTTTATCTCTAATGATAAGATCTTCTAACTTTTGATAGTTCTTATCAATTTTAGCTGCTGAAGTCCATTTGGTAAATATGTCTCGGACTAAGCAGAGGTAGTCAGAGAACGTTTGAGTCGGTTTGGGGCTCAACATGCTGAATTGTTCTCTGTAACCTGCCTCATCTAACATAAAATGTGCCATAATCTTTGATTTTAGATAATGGTAATCTTTTCTGAGGTCTTTGGGGATAGTCTCTATGACTTTCAGAGGCTCCCCTGATAAACTTCTCATATATATTATATTCCATTCAGACAATGGAATCTGGTAATGGTCCATTAAAGTCTCAAAATTTTGGGTGAAGGCTGCAATGCAGTCACCCGAGGTATAATTTCTTACGATACCTTGGTATTTCTTGTACTGGTTTTCTTTTTCCAGTCTCTCAGATTTCTTAGACTCTTTGTTTATAGCAGTCTCAGTATCAAGTTGTTTAATCTTTAGTTGCAATTCCAGCTCTTCCCGTTTACTTTGAGCTGCTATCTCTGCCTTTTTCAGTTCGATGTCTAACTCTGCTTGTTTTGTCTTTGCAGACAGTTCTAGTTCTGTCTGTTTTGCTGCGGTTGCTGCCTCTGCTTGTTTTAAGGCTGTTTCTGCCTCTACTTGCTTGGCAGCTCTTTCAGCTGCTCTTTCTTCACGCTCGTGGTATTCAGAGTATTTCTTCTCACTCCACTTCATTAGTTCATCACCTGTTAACTTTAACTTTAACCCAAATCGATGAAATCATTTAATGAAGACATGATGGAAAATATCAGACACACAATTTGTTACAAGTTGTTAGTAAAGTGAACAATTTACACTTGTGTTCTACTTACAATCTGTGCCTAAATTTGCATCCGAAAGTATATAGAAAGGAAAATATACTCAAGTGTACTGGATGCGGTGGAGCACGGTTGAAATTCGGGTTAGGAACGGTAGGGTCGCTACTTCACAACACAAATGACCTCTACGGGCTAGGGTTTTCAGATGGCACAGAAAACCTGCTTTGTTTTTGGAGGAAATAAATTAGCGTCTATTTGATGTGGTGTGTATGCTTGTCACTAAGTTTTGATTAGGTTTGTATGGCGTTGAGTGTAATTGTAGGTCGTAATGTCGTCAGTCAACAATTTTTTTTTTCAAAACCACAAGTTACTTTCTTTCCGAAACTTTCTGCTTTACACAACTCACTTTACAAAGACAATCTGACTATATCTCAACACTCTACAACATTGATGGCACATCACTTACATTAAGATGACATTCAGTAAGGACATAGACATCAAGTTTACAAGATGGCGACAAGGTCACAATGGCGACAACTTCACAATGTCGACAAGGTCAAAACGGTGACAAGTTCCACAATCACAAATGTTTTACACGTTTACAAGATCAAACAATATGTATGTACTTTACGTTCACATCTAGTCTCCATGTTTAAACAATGTAATAATATATACCAAAATGAGCCTTCACAATCACATTTAAATGTACTCTAAAGTTGGAAAAAAATTTCTAAGTTCACAACTCTAGGTTTAAATGTTAATTACTTAAACCACGTTCATTTTAAAGCCGGACGAATGCCACCACGTCCACACATGTCAGGGTCTTAAACCTGGCTCGTTAAACCTAACACACGTGAGACAGTACAAGTACAACGTGATTTGACTTGAGACTCAACGACACGAAGTTTCAATGGATTTATTTACAGATCACATACAATACGATCTAGAGATGATCATTACAATACATAAGTTATAACAATACACTTAAAGGCAACCCACAGCTTACAGTCTATCTCACAAGATGTACAAGCACTCGACTTTCGGGCACAGAACTACACGAAACCTTTCTCCCATCATACGTCCAGTCGAGTCCGAGTCCCAGAGCTGTCTGGCTATTTCTCGCAACGCGCCTGCCCACCTGAAGTGGCTTCACGTTGCCTGCGTGCGTCCTGCTTTGTCCTTGCCTGACCGCTGGCTGTCTCGTCAGCCAGCAAGCTCGCAGGCAGGTAACTAATACTCGCCTGGCGGGCGTAACGATGTTACAGCATCCCCGCTAGTGACTATTCGCCTGGCGGGCGTAACGATGTCCCTGCATCTCTGCTGGCAATACTTTAGACTCTGACAACCTACGCCAACTGACAGCGCACTTGATGATGGTGGTGATGATGATGATGATGATGACGATGATGAGATTACCAAATGTTACGAACTAAACCAGTTGTCACGTGCTATAAAGACTTACTTTCACTAGCAAAACAATTTCCTTTAAAGTTTTTTTTCAAGAGTTAGAAAAACAGAATTGTAGTTTGATGGAATCGAATCAGGAGAATAGGTCAGCATGGACAAATGGATAAGAATGCGCATTCTTAAACATCCGGTTTGCTTATGCCGAAATAAGGGGTTCAACCTCTACACGGGAGAATTGAATTAAAATGTTGATTTATCGTCCTTGACTTTGGGACGTAAATTACAAGTACCCCTGAAGTCGGAGTGAGTTCGACTGATGGCGAGGGACACAGGTAATAGGGAATGATAATCTACACGCAAAATTCATTTCGGTGCTACTAGAAGTAGTGTATGGACGACGCTTGCGTTCAAAGCTAGCGAATGCGAAAAATATATGAGTAAGGAAGAATCTCAGTATTCACATTCCTGGCTACTTGCTGCACAATCAGTGAGAGGGTGTGTTGTCTGTAAGCAGGGGAATATTTTGAGTGCGTGCTATCACTCTTTTCTGGTCACAATCTTCTTTTATTTTTACTTTTATAAGGACATCTACATTGTACTATCCATTGATCCTGTTAATCTTTCAGTTGGCGTCCCCATAAACAGCCAGCATCACTTTTTCTGCAGTTTTCTGTGCTCTCGGTATCGCAAACTGGACATTTGGGATTGAAGGTCATTATGGTGACATGTCTCATGTGTTGCCAGTATGGTAGTAAAAGTGTTTTCTAACTAGCACGTATTGAGTCACTGTAGAAAGTGATTTTTACTCGCTTAGTTTTGTATGCCAGTTAACAGGCGCAGAACCAAGTGGGCGCACACTTTTCTTATGTTCAGGCTATTGTATATCATTCTGTTACGTGTTCCTTCATGCAGTTTTAATACACTATCTCTAAAAAATATTTCGAACATACTCCATTATTTCATTCACTATTGCTGCATTTCAGTCGTAGCATGAAAAGATAGTCTCTCGGAGCTTGCTTGGCAGAGCAGCAACATATGAACAGCAACATAAGAACAGCAACATATGAACAGCAACATATGAACAGCAACATATGAACAGCAACATATGAACAGCAACATATGAACAGCAACATATGAACAGCAACATATGAACAGCAACATATGAACAGCAACATATGAACAGCATAATTTACACTGTCTACAGAACAGAAGCATACGAAGGGCGGTAATCATGAAAGTATTGGTCCCTGTGACAACATTAATTTTATCACAGCTCTAGCCTCTGACTTACTTCTTCTGAAAAATCGTTGGAGAAGCAATTGAATTGAGTTATAGTTGAGCTAAAAACTGACATCATTGCGTTCAGGACATTCCCACACGCACTCCGTCCCCTCTTTCAATAGCCAGCAAAGAGTCATACTGCTAATCGTTCCAAATGCCTTCTGATGTAAAGTTCTCCTACTCGTCCCTCTTAGATTTGAGATTCGCCCAGAACCCCTGCCGATCAGCCGCTATATATTTCTCTTCACATACGGGTTCTCAGTCTGTTCTACCGCTTTATCCACAGTCGCCCGACCACCTCTCTCCATTGTCCATAGGTAATCTACCACCGAAAGGTGCATTCCTTGCTAGCCTATCAGACTATTCATTCCTCCGCACTCCCGCATGGCCAGGGTTGAAAATCCTACAATTCTCACATGTGTGACCTCTAAAGCGAGGCAAGCCATTCTACACGAAACATTCTTTTCTCCACCTTACTAAGCATACTCCGTGAGTCCGTAATGACAGTGTATGTTGCTGCAGTCTCCTCCAACTATGGGAAGGCTTCTGTTACAGCTTCCACCTCCATTCTCATGTTGTTCTCATGACTCTCCTCCTTCAAACATCGTCCATTAACCTTCGCAATGAAACCCCAGCCACTACGTCCATTTCTCACCACTGACTCATTGCTTTAGATCCCTATGTCACCTTGATGTCTGTTGCCCTGGATCAATTGCTGCATCTCACACTGTGCCGCCTGCTGCCCGTTCTCTGCACTCACGACCCAGTATTACTATTATCCTGTGCCAGTCCGGCATGTCTTCCGGTACTTTTACCCACTCTTTTTCACGATTGTTGTTCTCTATTTCACACACCTGGCTGATATCTATTTCTGCCTGTGTCAGCCAGGACCTTCTTCTTCTCAGTCTATGGCCCTTGACCATATCCATGGCTTTATGCAGGGGTGATCTCTGTCTGCAGCGACTCTCAGGTACCATTTGGCTTGAAGAACCCTGTGCCTGTCACCAATATTCGGTTGTGCAAGGATACGCATCCTGCATATAATTGGTGTATCTTTTGTGCGCCTCAGGATCACCCTCATGGCTGCATTCGGTATGCGCTCCAACCTTTCAAGCTTGCTCGCTGATACCGTCAGAAGCCTCAAACCATACTCAATAACTGCAATTATTAACTGCTGAAAGAGCATGCAAGGCATCCGCTGCTCTACCCCGGTACTGCCATCGCCCTCAGTGCATTATGTCCCTTTCCAGCCTTCGCCACCAAAGCATCCATATGACTTAAATAGGAGCAGAAATTCCGGTTAAAATGATATTTTGAGCCGTGCACCTCTGGCAAGGTATTATGGACGCAATTAGTAATCCCGCATATCGCGTTCGAAATACAACTACGGGCGATTTGGCAGCAGACCGTATTGCTTTGGTTTTTATAAAATGGTATGAGTGCTGGTAGTTCAGAAAGACATGACAAACTACTGAACGTAAGCTTGCCAATAAATCACAAATAGTCAAACAATGCTGGGGTTGACTGCAACGTCATGTATAGGATATGCAACTAACTAACCTACTGGGAGAATATGTTAAAGAAACAAATGTGTACTTCACGTTTTCAGTGCACATATGAGGGGTTTTGGGTGTGCCTAGTTTAAATTGTCTCTTATTACTCCTTTATAGTGAAGGTAACGGCTTACGACGAGAACTTTGTAAGCTCGATCATGATATCAGAAACAACGGAACCATTTAAGAAAGCTGATGAAATTGGATGGAAAAAAAGGCAAGGAATATATTTTCTGACCAGGCATGAATATATCTTTCTTTAAAGGCAGACACGTCTGAATACAGAATCATAAAACTTGATTAGGGATATACAAAATATACCCATATGAAGATAAAAACCAATGAAGTAGGGTGGCGACAATGCAATTTAAATAAAACTATGGGCATGAAAGCGAAGAAAATGGGGAGACTTGATTACTCTTGGGTGTCAGCATGTCGTTAGGCAGACACGATTTCTTCAAGAGTTATCTTGTTTATCATTTCAATTATAATTGAAAATGGTGTGCATGTACAACAATAACTTGTTTAGTACTTACATTTTTTAACAAGGTGTATCCAACTAAATGTCCAAAAATATCTGTAAATGAAACGGGCTCTCCTCGACTTCTCTTTTTCCACACTTCTTTGACAAAAGTCACTCCAAAGGATCTGAATAACCAAAGGAAACTGTGGTCAATACTGTTCTTGATTTCTTCTCTTTGTTCACCTGGTGATATGTGTGGCCAGTCTGGATGTGAATACAGCTGTGACAAATACCTAGGGGGAAAAAATTAAACAATTTTCTTTCTTATTCAACACAGTGCTGATGGAGGTGATTCGAAACACTTTCCCGACACTAATTTGTGAGAATACAGGCAATCTCGCTTTGAAGTTTCATTCGCGTATTTACACATTGTTCTCACACTCACATATAATAGTATACGCAGAGACTTAGGCAGGAAAGATAGATAAATACACGAAGATGATAATGTTATACTTTGTATGCTATGTTAAGATGTGTTTTGTTCAATCGAACAACGCATTCCCATACGTGCTCAGTCCTCTAGTGCAGCTGCCGTCCCGATGTATTTCTGCTCAATATTCTAATGAGGAATTGGTTATAATAACTCCTTTCTGCACGAGAAACACCAGCCGTGTAGCGTTGAGATACCCCCTTGACTTCCCGACAATGAACCACAGGATCAAGATCTGGAGAGCTCGTGCTTACTTGAAAATAAGTGCCGATGAGCAGCACCCTCTGCATGAAGATATATTCAGCGAAAAGGGCAACAGGCTAAAGAGGGGCAAATCATGGATGGGTCGGGCGGAAGATATCATCAGACAGGTCTGCAGTCCTACCAGTATCAACCCCGGCAAGGAATGGGTGTCTTTGCCTCCAGCTTTTAAGTGCACCTTCTCCTGCATTATCACACTTGACAGACGGTGCAGAGAACAGAACCCTGCCACTGTCAATGCAGAGGTCAACGCGCTCATCAATGAACACGCAGACAACCCCGAAGTGCTCATCTATACAGATGGATCTGTTGTAAAGAAGCAGAGAAGTGCATGGGCATTTACAGCCCGTTCAGCGGGCCGAACCGTTCAAGAATCCAGTGGTGCCCACACTATGCCCACTCGCAGCATGACGATGGAGGTGATGGCAGTAACACAGGCTTTCCTATGGCTAGAATCACAGCATTATACCAACGTGTGTGTACTAAGTGATTCAATGAGCATGATTCGGAAGGTCGAAGCTGGATCTGTACGTAGACAGAGTCGCTGAGGAAGTCTGTTGTCCGTAAAGTCACCTTCATCTTCGTCCCGGGACATGCGGGAGTCGAGGGAAATGAACGAGCTGATAAACTGGCGGGCTCTGCACCGCCTGCAGATGGTCAGCCCATGGATCGTGCCGATGTCATTAACATCCTTAAAGACATGTCGAGAATAGAAGACTTTGATGTCAGTGAATCCACATCGCTGTCCAGGATGAAAGACTTGGGAGTAAGAATTGGCTCGGCCAGACATGAGAGGTACATCGGGAAAACGAGGTGCCTCGTTAACCAACACAGAACTGGCACTATTAGCCACCGAACGCTGATGCGTATGCTGGGGGGAGGATCTGAGCACCTATGGACCTGTCAGGAGTGCAATGAAGATGCCCCAACTGATAACTGATAACTGATAACTCCTTTTTTGACCTCGAAATGCTTGACGAGCCTTTACCTTTAATTAGTGTAGTAGGCAAAGCGTCAGTGTCTCGTCAGTACTCGCTAGACGGATCTGTAATGCATTAATTATATCAGCCCTGATCATGCTTCTTCCCGTTTGTATTGGTGTATTATTTGCATCTTTCATTCCGTCCTGTCCGGGTGTGTATACACCTAGGTGAGTGATGTGAAGAGATTGCTTCCCATTGCTGTCTGTCCATTCATAGCGGAAACTACTGCTTGCGATTTTTTGCATCATGTTCATGCACTCAGGTGTGGTTATCGCGTGCGAGGCGGCCGGCTCTGCTGTACAGCTAGTGCTCTGGAGGCAACACTGGTCTCCATAGTGAGCCGTGATGTAATTGTCTGGAAAGTGCCGCTATCCCCATTGATTGTTTTCCCCATTCTTTTTTGCTATGTATTCCCACACAGCCCTTGAACCCCGCTCCACGGACCCATCTGTGTAGATTATGATGTCTTCATGGGCGTAAATGCTGTTCTACAAATTCGTTATCTCAGTGTCGACCGATGCAGATAAATAACATGTTCAATATCTTCCATGTGTAATGACAAACTGAGTGTTTTTACATGTCTTCAGGAATGTCACTCCATTCATCTCCATGTTTGAGATAATTCAAGTCACAGACCTGCTTGATTATCTCTTCTTGACCATCTACCATTCAGGGGCGACGTCTTTAGAAGGACATTAACTTTCTGGCGTCGTTAGCGCTGTGCGGTTTTATCCGCCGATAATCTCATGCACGCCTTAACCCGTGCAATGTTATCCCTGGTGACCATCGTAGGAAAATCAAGTATGTATTGCATGAACGAAAGAACGAACTTTACGAGGCACCCATTGAGCACCCGAGTATGCATCTCGTTGCTTCATTTTGCAGCGTATCATATTTTTGAGTCTTACTGACAAAAGTGATGTCGAGATATTTCATTTTGTTCGTTCTGTCGATGTCTATTCCATTCACGATGACGACTAGCATAGGTGCATTGACTACCGAAATTTTCAATGAGAATCATGTCAAGAAAGCCTTTTCCGGATCACATGCGCCCCTGATTCCTGGCAACATTCACAGAGTTTGTCTAGTTCTTACTGCACCACTGCTTATTTCATGCTTGTTTTGATATAAACGTCATTAGATGATTTCATGCTTAATACATGGTTCTGTCCTATTTTCTCTGTAATGGTGACTCCTGAAATATACACATTGAAATGAACAGGTGACAGCGTTAATCTTTGTGGTAGGTCGATTGAGATACGCTAAGGTCTCGACGTCTATGCACCACATCGCAACGGCACTGTTCTTTCTGCTGAATCCAGTTGACCAAGTTTCGATCGATGTGCCTGTTCAGCAGCAATCGCATGATCATGTTGTATGCAATGCTCTTGTACTAATCTTTTCATTTCTCAGAATCATCGTGGGAACCACGGAGTACGTGCTCTGCGATTGATGTAATCCTCAGCAGTCAGTGTAGATGGAGTGAAGAGGAGTCGCTTAAAAGTCGACAGGGTCGACTTCATTGCACCGGGTTTTATCCCGTATGGCTCGGTCTCTTTCCGCAGCACGGAAAGCGTCGCACAAAGGACGAACTCCGTAGCTTTTAGCTACGACCCACAGGGGTCTCCGAAACATTTAACTCGTAAACCGAAGGACGCGGCCCGGAATCGAACCCACAACCTTCGGAGCACGAGTCAAATGGCTTGACCACTTCGCCACAGAGACTCCCGGTGAAGAGGAGTAAATCAAGTATGTATTGCATGAACGAACGAACGAATTTTACGAGGCGCGTTCCCTCGGTCCGGCGGCGACTCACAAGAGAAGGGCTGGTAGGGACACCCCCACCTACAACAGGAGAATAAGGACAAAAACAGGACGCCTAGGATTCAAATATATAAGAGTGGGCTATTGGAATTGTCGCAGTGCGAGGCAGAGAGGGTCGGTGCTGGAGAAGCTGCTTTATGACTCTATCATCATGCTGCAAGATTTAAATGGAGATGATTACCAGTGCTATGGATGTGTCAGCCACATTATTTCTTCTTCTTCTTCTTCTTCTTCTTCTTCTTCTTCTTCTTCTTCTTCTTCTTCTTCTTCTTCTTCTTCTTCTTCTTCTTCTTCTTCTTCTTCTTCTTCTTCTTCTTCTTCTTCTTCTTCTTCTTCCTCTTCTTCTTCTTGTGCGTTCATACGGAGTCTTTTTTCGGATGTGACTGCGTTGTGCCTGTTTACAGCGGAGCTGTGATACTGCGCCTTTAGTCCGACACATCCGACTTCTGCGGGCGTTTGTTGACCGGGTTAACCTTGCCGGGAAGGCGGCGGTATTCATTCGCTTTTCAGCATAGATCGAAAGAGCGAAATAAGAACACTTTATGAATGAGATTGGAGGTGATAAGAGACTGGGAAAGTTGTAGAAATTACACAGGCAGATGCAAAGGAAAGATCGTCATGCCACAGTTGGTACAATATAAAGAGATAGTGACAATGGACAAAGAGAAAGGGGAAATTTTCCTGCAGATATTTATAACACATAAAAATCAGAATGATGGAGGCATCAGAGATTAAGTTAGAGAGAGAGAATCTTTAAGGCACGTCTCCGTTGCCAAGGGGTTAACGACTTTGTTCGTAATCTCGTATATCCACGTGGGGAAAACAGCGGTGCCAGATTCGGCAGCGGATCGCGTCGCGCTGGTAACTTACGGGGGTATGTGAGCTGGTAGTTCATAAAGCAATGGCAAACTACTGAACTTAAAACAGCAGCTGAAAAATGCTGGTGTTGAGTGCAACGTCCTGTAAGGGATATGCAGCATTTAAAAAAAAACATAAGGTACCATTAAAGATACCTACTGTGGAGATATAAAATGTATGGAAGAAAGCAAATGACACCACACCAGGGCCTTATTGGGTTAGATATGACCACATGAGGGATATGAGTGATGGATAAATTATGGAGATGGCTGCTTGCATTAACTTGAGCATCAGGATGTCATCAGTACCCCAGGATTGGGTTCAACGCTATTTAACACCACTTGCTAAGCCAGGCAAAGATCATGCATAGATAAATGGGTTCAGGATTTTCACCCTACAGAACATTTTTGGCAAGGTGCTGGAGAAGATCGTTGTTGTTAAGCTTCATGAATATTTAGAAAGGGAAAACCTTCTCTCGAAAGGTTTGGGAAGTTACCCGTCAGTGAAAAGGTACTTGGGCAAATGCTTTTGCCTATGATGTTTATGAAGGGTTCCAAAACAGACCGGAGACGGCGGTGGAAGCACTTGATCTCGAGGATGCGTACAACAGAGTCAGATATGATATTTTGATGTATGCTCTCATGGAGATGAGAGTATGTCCGTGGTTGGTGAACTGGATTGCAGCTGTTTTATATTCTCGAAGAGTGGCTCTCCGGCTGGGAACATGGCCCTCTGAGCCAAGTATCATATCCCCCGGGTCAGAAATTTAACCTGTGCTTTTCAATGTGCATACGAGCAAGATTGCATGCCTCAAAGCAACTGGGGCTGGAAGGGTGCTAACATTTGCAGATAATATTCTCGCATACAGATGCGTGCTTGCTTGCTTGTGTTCGTTGGCTTGAGCTCCAACGCGAAGTCCTGTATGTCGGATGAAGGCATCCTGTTGTCCAACATCAGTGTGATGTCATACAGGACCTGAGGTTTGCGTGAGTATCCGTTGTCCCATGTCTGGCTTATTGGTGTGCAGACTGGTGGTTCCTCGCCGTATAGGCAGACACTCTCCGACTTAGGAGGAATCGGCAATCCTACTGACTTTAGCCAGGACCCCGAAGGGGCTTGCTGCCCAGGACGCTCGACGAGGACGCGTCAATAGGTCTTGGCCAGTATATAACCCGGCCCTGGTGCCTTGGAAACACCCCTGCGTCCCTCGCATACAGATAAGAGAGGAACATAAATCAAACAGCTGAGGAACTGCAGGCGACAATGGAAAAAGTGATGGATTGCTGCACATGGATGAATGCTGTTATTAACCCAGAATAGACATCTGTCCTGTGGCGCTCTCTGGACAATAGGATTGTTAAAGCTGACCTCCCACACCTCACATTAAATGGTAGAAATGTGAATAGAGAAAGAAGTCTAAGCTGACTGTTGAAGATGAGGACTGGGCGCTTATGGGAATGTTCCGAGGGCAATGATGTCGGTTCTTGACACAACTCAACTCAACACTAATCTTCTAAGTCAGTGGGGAACACAGCCGTTTCTAATCTCGTCTGGAAACCCTCATACATGACGAATGCGAATACTGCAGTATTGCACCAGGTGTGCTTCCTGCACGATGACCTTCCACATCAGAGGCTAGTTGACTATTCGACCCCAGTCTTCAGGGCACTGTTCTGTTCACGACATTTCACATGAGTTTTCCTATGTTGCATTCTAGGGAGTCTACGTGGCGAAGTGGTCAATCCGTCTGCCTCGTGCTCTGAAGGCTGTGGGTACGTCTTTCGGTTCACGAGTGCATTTTTCTCGGAGACTCCTGTGGGTCGCCGCTGGAGCTACGGAGTTCGTGCTTTGTGCGACGCTTTCGGCAGGCCGCCCTGCGGAAAGCAACCGAGCCGCAAGAATTTCGTGAGAGATTACATGATGTTAATTGCAGGCACTGCAATGCTATTTCTCTAATATGTTTAAAATTGTGCAGAGAAATTCTACTAAACATTGCTGGCAAGATGAAATCCGATGGTATTGCATTCAAGTCACTGAGTTAGTTATAAGCGCATATATTACTTTTCTGTAAATGAAAATGTCTGTTCATCTTTATTAAAACACTGACAGAAAAAACAATCCATTGCCGAATTACAGAAGTTTAACTCGAAGACGCCGGGACAGAAGCACGTTAGCGAGTTAATTAGACAGTGATGTTCAGAGATTACTATAATAACTTATCAGCAGTACTTTTTTTTAACGCATATCCTTTACAGGACATCGCTGTCAACATCAGCATCTTTCAGCTGATTATTGATTTCTTGGCAAGATTACGCTCAGTAGTTTGCCATTGCTTTTTGAGCGGCCGGCTAGTTATTCCGTAAGTTACCAACGCGGCGAGAACCGCTTCCAGTTCTCGCCCGCTACGAGACTCTGCTTTATAAACGGGATTACGGAGAAAGTGGTGTAACCCTTCGGCCAGAGAGACCGGCAACGATATAATTAGATATCAAATAATCCAGTGGAGTATTTCGTAATGCATTTCAGTTTAGACCAATACATTATATTACGTACCCTAATAAGTGAGGCATCACTCAAATATTCTTGTGTTATTTTCAATGCTAGACATATTGGGTGAAACGATAATACAAAACTGCATTTACAGATCGGCATCGCACACCTGCGCTACTGTAATCATAAACTGTAAGAATGAGCAATGAGTTCTTAATTAAGCATTTAAACGATCCAATGTGTCAAGTATTAAATCGAACAGTGAAATAATAATGTATTTCTAAATAAAACCCCTAGAAAAAGTATTACATACGAGAGGGATTCAAAGGAAACCCTTATAAGTATGATACAAATTACAATAACCATGCCATTGTCTACAACTTCGATTAATCGTCACCGTCGGGATCAGGGCTGTGACGGATAACCACCTAGACGAATAACAGAAATCTCTTTATACATATGTACAGTAACGTGATTTCACTGCGGCCTTGGTACGAAAATGAAAATAAAATCCTTTTTAAAAGTGAATAATACATGCATAATGTACTAATTTTACAAAACGATCAATATAACCTTCAATATAAGAGTAGTAATGTACAGAAATGTATTGTAATACTAAAAACCTTCTTCTTCTTCTTCTTCTTCTTCTTCTTCTTCTTCTTCTTCTTCTTCTTCTTCTTCTTCTTCTTCTTCTTCTTCTTCTTCTTCTTCTTCTTCTTCTTCTTCTTCTCATCTTCTTCATGTGTGTTTGAATGGGGGATATGTGTGGGTGGGTGGAGATGTGTGGATGGTTTGGGGAAGTATGTGTGGGTGGCGGGGTTGTGTGAGTAGGGGATGGTGTGGGTGGATTGGGGATGCAAGAGCGGGTGGGGAGAAGTGTATGGTGTGTGGGTTTGGGATATACGTGCGGTGTGTTGGTGGGGGATGTGTGCATGGTGTGTGGGTGGGTGTATGTTTGTGGTGTGAGGGATGTGTGTAATGGGTGCGGGGAATGTGTGTATGGGTGGGGGATATGTGTGGGTGAATAGGGGGTATGTGGTGGTTTGGGGAAGTATATGTGTGTGGGTGGGAGATGTGTGCGTGGATGGGGAATGTGCGGGTGGGGGTGTGTGAGTAGCTTAGGGATGTGTAGGTGGGTGAGGGATGTGTATTGTCGGGGTGGGATGCGTGAGTGGGTGGAGGATGTGTGTGGGTAGGGGTATTGTGATCGAGAGATGTTTGGTTGGGGTGGGTGGGTGGGGGTGTGTGGGTGGGGGTGTGTGGGTGCGTAGTGGAGGATGTTTGCGTGAGTGAGTGTGTGTTGGTGGATGGGTGGGGAATGCGTGTGAGGGTGGGGAGAGGTGTGTGATGTGTTGGTTGGGGATATTGTGTAGGTGAGGTATGAGTGTGTGGGTGGGGGTTTTTGTGGTGTGTGGGTGGGGGTATATGGGGTTGATGGGTAAGGGTATATGTGTGGTTGTGGGTGCGAATATTGTGTGGTATGTGGGTGGGAAATATGTGTGTGGTATGTAGGTGGGGATGTGTGGTGGTATGTGGGTGTGGGATGTGTTGGTGAGGGATATGTGTGTGTGTGGTGCGTGGGTTGGGAATATTGCGTGGTAGGGGATGTATGTGAAGTGCGGGTGGGGGATGTGTGTGGTGGGGGATTTTGGGTTAGGGCATGTGTGGGTGGGTGGAGGATGTATGTGTGGATGATGGGGGGTGTGTGAGTGGATTGGGGATGTATAGGTGGTTAGGGAGATGTGTGTGTATGGGGGGGGGGGGTAGGGAGATGCCAGTTGGTGGGGATGTGTGTGTATGGTTTGGGGATGTGTGAGTGGATGTGCGATGTGTGGGTTGGTGGGGGAATGTGTGTGCGTGGGTGGTGAATATGTGGTCGATGGAGATGTGGCTGGGGGATGGGTGGTTGGAGGTGTGGGTGGGGAGAGGATGTGTTGGTTAGGATGTGTATGTGGGTGGGCGTGGGATGTGTGGGTTGGTGGGGGATGTTTCTGGGTGGCGAGTGTTTTTTGGTTGGGGGAACAGGTGAGGGCAGTGTATGTGGGTGGGGGTTGTGCGGGAGGGGGATGGATCGGCTGGTGGGGTATGTATGTGTCCCTGGGTGTGTTGTGTGTGGGTAGGTGAGGGTGTGTGTGGGTGGGGTAATGTATGGGTAGGTGGGAGATGGGCCTCATAACATGGTAATTTGCCTTGTTTATGTTTACAACATTCATTTCACAATGTTTATTTTTCTTCTTATGTAAATGTATAATGCTCTTGAAAGACGAGTCATTGGAAGGGCCGAATGTAAGACGGGCCTGCGTGCCCAATTTGTGACCCTTTTAAAATAAATTTGATTTGATTTGATTTTTCTTCAGCGTTCCGAGCTATTGAGGTTCTTTGCTGCAGATTCAACCCGTCTCCATTTGTCTCTCTGGTTGACCTTCTCTTGCCAGTCGTTAATTCCAAGTGCTTGTAGGTCTGTATATATATATTATCTCTCCACCGTCTTCTTGGTCTACCTCGGGGTCTACGGTTATTTATTTCCTGAGTGTAAGCGAGTTTTGTTTCCCTATTATCTTCCATTCTTTCTATATGCCCCAGCCATTGTAGTCTATTAGCCTTCATGATACCAGTGATTAGCGGGGACGTAACCAGATCATAAATGTCTTTGTTACTTCTTCTTTTCCACTCTCCACTTTGTGTATCCCTAATGAGTCCAAAGATGCGTCTTAAAACTTTGTTCTCAAAGGTTTGTAACAAAGCTTCGTCTCCTTTCGTTGTACTCCAGGTTTCAGAGCCATACAGCACAACTGGTCTGATCAGTGTTTTGTATATTGTGATTTTGGTGTTATTAGATAGCGCATTTGATTTAGTAGATGTTGTAGTGCATAGTATATCTTATTTCCAGAATTAATTCTAGTTTGTATTTCTTCCCTTATGATGTTGGAGCAGTTGAAGATTGTACCCAGGTATTTGTATGTTCCCGTTCTTTTAATGGTCATATTATCTATTTGTATGTTTCCAGAGTTTTTAGCCATTCCTTCTATTGAAATTACCATATATGCTGTCTTATCTTGGTTGATAACCAGCCCCATCTGTTGGGCTTTTTCCTTTAAGTGAGACAATATTTCTAATGTCCTTTGTTCATTTTCCCCTATTATATCTATCTCATCTGCATAACCAAGCAGCTTGGATGTTCCTCCAATATCACATTCCTCCTTTACCTTCCTTACAATTTTCTCTAGACCCAGATTTAAGAGTAGCGGCGATAGTGCATCACCCTGTTTCAAGCCAGATGTTGTTTGGAAAGTGTCTGATTTCCTGCCTTTATATGTTACTATATTATAAGTATCTTCCATGCATAGTCTGGTCATGTTAATTAACTTCCTTGGTAATCCAAATTCCTCCATAGCATTCCGTAGACTATTCCTATGGACACTATCATAAATCTTTTTAAAATCCACAAAAATGTTATGGAGATCTCTTTTATATTCCCAATTTTTCTCGGCTATTTGTCGTAAGATAAATATATGATCTATTGTTGATCTTCTTCTTCTTCTTCAGCGTTCCGAGCCATTGAGGTTCTTTGCTGCAAATACAATCCGTCTCCATTCGTCTCTCTGGTGGACCTTCTCTTGCCAGTCGTTGATTCCAAGTGCTTGTAGGTCTGTACATGTATTATCTCTCCACCGCCTTCTTGGTCTACCTTGATCTGCTTTGTCTAAACCCGACTGGTAGTCACCTAATATGTCTTCTGAATATGGTTTTAGTCTATTTAGTAATACTGCGGATAGTATCTTATAGCTTGTGGACAGTAGTGATATCTATATATATAAATCAAAGTGTATGTATGTAAATATGTATGTATGTAAATATGTATGTCCTTTATTTTTTCGCTAACGGCCCATCCGATTGAGATGAAATTTTCTACACGCCTTACTTTCATTCCAGAGCTGTCAACTGTCATAGTTTTTTTTCCTTCTTCCTCCACCTCCCTCCTCCCCCTCCCAAAATACGTACGTAAATATATGATGATGATGATGAAAGAATCCCCGAACCAAAACGCTAGGGAAAGGGAAGAAAATGACGTGACTACACATTAGCTAAGGGACTTAACTCTAGAAAAAGTTATTTCAAGGGGCATAACTTTTAATAACATTGTTGTATAACTTATAGTCATATTGTTGTATCGTTTTCAATGATTTATAAACTCTTTGTCTATAGTTATGTACCGGCATATGAGTTATAATAAATAATGATACGACATTTTCAAAGTTTACATAAAAATAATGCATAATGCATAACATTGTAACTCATCTTTCTATACTTAAGAAGTTATCTAAAAGATGTTGAACAATATCATCGCATATTTAGTGTTTTCCGCCATCATATCGACACGATTCGCTTGACAGCACTTCTCAGCGCTATCAAGCCAAGACGCCTTACACATTTCAAGCATTCTGATACGGGGGGAAAATGGCACGTCGTAATAGCACAAAGAAACAAGCAGCTTCCAAGATGCATAGTGAGAAAACCGACCAGACTATCAAGAAGACGAACCTGCCTTTGGAGAGTCTGCATGCAAGCTGTAATAAAGTATCTGAACCTACAGTCAATGAAACTACCAATAAGAAGAGCGACGACTACCCACAGACGAACACAAAAACTTGTGAGAGGAAGGAGGACCAAGACACCAGAATCAGAAACACTGATTCAAACACAGTCAGATGGGTGGTCAAGCGGCTAAAAATGGAGCTTACTGATCAACAAATACAGAAGCAGCTGCAGGAAGAAAATCTTCACGTCAACATTTTGAAGGCAGAGCGGATTCTTACCTACTCAGAATTAAATGAGATGCTCCACACCAGGGACTGGGCGAACCCGGGCCGGGTCAGGCAGACAGACAGACAGACAGACAGATAGATAGATAGATAGATAGATAGATAGATAGATAGATAGATAGATAGATAGATAGATAGATAGATAGATAGATAGATAGATAGATAGATAGATAGATAGACAAAAAGACAGGGAGGGAGGGAGGGATAGACGGAGGGATGGGTCTATTAGACAGACAGACAGACAGACAGACAGAGATAGATAGATAGACAAACAGACAGACAGACAGACAGACAGGGAGGGAGGGAGGGAGGATGGAGAGACGGAGGGAGAGACGGAGGGACGGGTAGGCAGACAGATAGACAGGGAGGGAGGGAGGGATAGACGAGGGAGAGACAGAGGGATGGGTCTATTTGACAGACAGACAGACAGACAGTCAGACAAGCAGACAGACAGACAGACAGATAGTAGGTAACGGGAACGGGAACTTATATGACTACTTATATGAATTAAATGAGATGCTCCACACCAGGAGCTGGGTAATGCCGGGCCGGGTCAGACAGACAGACAGACAGACAGACAGACAGGCAGACAGACAGTCGGTAACGGGAACGGGAACTTATATGACTACTTATATGAATTAAATGAGATGCTCCCCACCAAGGACTGGGCGAAGCCGGGCCGGGTCAGCTAGTTCCTCTATAATTTTCACATTGGAACTTGTCCCCTTTCTTAAATATAGGTATCAACAATGACTCTTTCCAGTCATGGGGTTATTCTTCAGTCCTCCAGATTTATATTATTAGTTCGTATAGCTTTAGATGTAATGCATGGCCACCTGCTTTTATAAACTCAGCAGCAATTTCATCAGCCCCAGTTGCCTTATTGTTTTTAAGTCGTATGATTACATATAGGATTTCTTCAAATGCAGGTTCTTCAATTTGTGGTTCACACGTTTGAACCTCTTCCTGTGGGAAAGTGTTACTTGGAGCTTCACAATTTAGTAATTCAACAAAATATTCTTTCCATGTGTTGCACATTTCCTCATTGGTGTTTATCATATTCTCATTTTTGTCTTTTAAACCACATGTGTTGTGTTGGTGCTCTCGTTTCATTGACTTCAGTTCTTTAAAACACTTTTTGGAACCGTTTTTCTGGTGATTAGTTTCCATATCTTTGATTATATTACTCATATATTCTCGCTTCTGCCGTCGAACTATTTTTGTAGCCTCTTTACATTCATTTCTATATTGCTCTTCCTTTTGGATGTTGTTGATGTCATTTAACCATAAATGTCTGGCATTCATTTTCCTAATGACTGCTTCTTCACATGTTTGATCGAACCATCTGTTCTTTCTATGCGTGGTTAACACACCGAGACATTCTTCTGCGGTAGTTTGAATTGTTGTATTCTCCTTATTCAGTGCTCAATTCTAGATAAGAGCCATTGTCTGCAATAATGTGGAATATTAAGGATCTCTGCATTGCACAGTAGACTCCTCTTATTGTCATAACCACTGTAATTGGGCAGGGGAATCTGCATCCTAATAAAGATCACTGCCTTCAAGCAGCTGACGCTTTAAATTGTAAAGATCACTGCTATTCCAGCTGTTGATTTCTTTACTTTGTGAGAACCATTGCAATTGTGCATTGGAATCTTATGCCATTACTGATCTATGGGGAATATTCACGTGACTTGGCCAGTCCTGTTTTCCAGACTAGTATATTTGCTTCCAATAATTCCGGTCAATACTGGTAAGCATAAGCTATACCCACGTATTCACACCCCTTCAAGGTGGTTCTGATATTGACGAACCTCGATATTGCTGAGTAGGAACGCCTGATATTCGCCATATGTAAACGTTTTGCTCGTGTGGGCGAGAGATAACGGATACTTTCCAGTCACTCGAAGCACTTTGCTAGAGCGTTGCTTGGGATATTACAGTTGGAATTTCCACTTTGAGATTCTAGCTTAGTAGATGTTACAGTTTTACTGCATCTGCTAATTTGGTTTCTACGTTGGAAACGGCTAACATTTCGATGAAGGCTGGCGTGTCAATCCACGACAAGTTTGAAGTAGGATTGCTCGCTATTTCAACTATAGAGCAACTAGAAAGAGGAAATGCTGACACGTCTCACAACAGATCAGAGTAGTGTCGAACGGAATGAGAGAATCTCAACCGATGAGTGCACCTCTGAACCTTTGGTAATGACTACAGAAATGAGTCAAGGAACTACAATGGGAATTTAGTACCATCTGCAAACGAGAAGCGTATAGTCTTCTTTCACAAGTTCTACAGTGGCAACTGTATACTGTTCAACCGGAAGTGATTGTTACTGCTCCGGTGCTGGTCAGAAATTTTAACCCAGTTCCATATGCCAGGATTATTATTGTTGGGGAAGGATGTTCAGTCAATACTCTCTCATGGAATTATTATTCTGTTCGCGGAGGAAGGATGATATTCTGTTAATGATGAAATGTTGAGAGATATACGGAATTACTACCATTCTCTTCAAACATCATCTAGAAGTTGATGTAATTGCAAAGCCATTACTTCTTTTACTGAATCTCTATGGTCCATTCATAGATTGCGGAATGGTGTGACTCAGAGAGATCATATATCACAGACAAGAGATATGGCATGGATGTCAGCAGTGGAGTACTGTCAGAAGTAAATGGAAGTGCAGTTCACAGATGAGTGGAGTCATGACTCTTGATGCTCCCAGTGACTTAATGGAACTTAATGCAGGGCTAATTTCACGGGCTTTGCTTTTGCCACCAAATTCATGACTAATGGATGAATGTTGGAGCAGATTTCTTTTTATGAAAAGAAAAATTACTTGGTTCCAGATGCACTACTCTAGTTGGGGTAATGGGAGACAATGAACAATTGATGAGCCTACCTGATGGATCTGGGAATTGTGGTGTCTGCTATTATCTATCATCCCCTGATGATTGATTTAAGAGGGGGGCTGTTACATGGTGAATCAGTCATCCACGTCCCCAGTCCACCGCCTCCTTCTCAATTCTTAAAACTTGAACGGAGACCATCTTGATAGCGGGGATATTAATAACTTCGAACATTCTAGAACCTGGTGGGGAAGGAAAAAGGCACATGCCCGTCTTTTGATTGGCTAATACTTGGGGGACAACGCTATCCACTAGGCCAAATTCAAAATCTGGTAGTTGAAACTCGGATTCCACCCGGAGCGGTCGCTATCTGTGATGTGGTGATTATAACGCCCAAAAGATTCCGTAATATATTGTTCTCTGGATAACAGGTACCACTTTAAAACATATTTAAATGCGTAGATGCCTAGTGAGCGAAAGAGAAGAATATAAGAGTATTTTATGAGGAAAATGTGAAAGTGAAATCAGACATTCATTGTGAAAGTATTCTGAATACCGCTTCTTCAACCTGTCAGGTCTTCCACGCTGTATACTACAATTGCCTATCATTCCCCTGTTGTGACTGGTTGCGTGTACTTGATGACTGTAAATCACGCTCAATGCATATTCGCAAACCTTTGTGTATTTTAAATGCCTATTATCGCTCACTCTTGATCAAAAGGTAGTAATGCTCCTGTGAATCTACGCCTATGATCAGAATGTGTGGTGTATCATGTACAATTTCCTTTGTAAATGCTGAGAATGTTGGAGTGAGTGAGTTGGTGATTTTATAAGTAGCCACTCACATTAGTAGAAGGATAGATGCTTCAATATCCATTCGTAGGCAGGACGTGTATTGCACGCCAGAAATACCAAGTTTTTGTGATGCCTGGTGGCCAAATTACGCTCAGGAGAATTAATACAATTTCTCTCTGAAGTACTACACTAGTACCTTTGCTGTTTGTTGGGTTCATGTGAACAAGTTCCTAAAAGGACAATGTGTGTTCGAACCCGTGTCTTAGTTGGCTGAATATATTGTATGGCTTATGCAAATTTCTAAGGAATAACATCTTTACAATTGCTTATGCAATTTTGCTTCTTTTACCTACTGTAAGTAGATGTGGATATCACTCAGTGGGGGAAAGAGCACATGATGATGGTGATGATATGATGTACTTGTGGGCCGAGTCTGGTCTGAGAGGGGTGAGGTCTGGCATTGCTGTGTGAGTGTGTATGGAGAAGGACATCCATGTAACAAAAGTACCACCCATTGGTTTGGTCACTGTTTATTTGCAGTTTGTCAAATTGTGTTACATATTGCATATTGCAGTTGTAAATGATGTCTGCCTCACACTGCCTGCTCATGTTGCTATTTCACAATGCCTGCTCATGTTGCTATTTCACAATGCCTGCTCATGTTGCTATTTCATAAGGCTTGCTCATGATGCTTGTCTTACAATGCCTGCTTCATAGCGCCGGCTTTACTGTGTCTGTTCCTCATTGTGCCCAGGTCTACTGTGATTAAAATATGTGAGAACATAGACATATAAAATGCTTGTAATTGTGTAAGGCTACCCCTGTATGAGCATATGGGCTTGTGACTATCACAGATAAAGGTGAATAATGAAAGCATATCAAAAACAGTCCATCAGAGTGGAATACACTCCATCACCAACAAGGAGAGGTGTGTTTGGTCAATACCCTCCCCTCCACTCCCCATTTCCATCTATGTATGTTGATATCTGATATGGCATTGTCTTTGTACAAATATAAAACGAATGTTGTACCTTTTATATATCAACAGAGAACGGGGATGGTGGAGGGGCCCTCTTTTATTCAAGGGGACATACATATGAAAGTCCCTACTTCAGGATTACAACTCCTTTGAAAAATGTGGAAACTATCATATAAAAGTAACCACAATGTCTTCAGGAAAATCCAAGTATAAATCTGTATCATTATTTGTCCAAGCTGAAAGACAATTCCAATTCCAATTCCAATTTTCAAAAACAAAAATTCCAAATTCGGCCTCGTCTAACCTGCTTCATCAGCTTTGGTTATTGTTGAGGTCCGTGGTTTTTGTGGGTATTTTCACCCTAATTCTTGTCTTGTGAGTCCTATCTCGGACTGGTTATGTATCGTTTGTGTCTGTTACGTCAGCAGCTATCCTTTGTGCTCGTCTGTGCTTGTGGCTTTCTTTGTTTGTGTAGGCTCCTGGCTCGCCTGGCTGCAGTCCTTATAAGGACTTTTCGTAATCCCACTCCAGCCGGGGGATCGGTCGGTGGCTGTCCTTTGTGCATGTTTCCTCTTGTTTTCTTTGTTGGTGCAGGCTCCTAGTTTGACTGGCTGCCGTCCTTATAAGGACTTTTTATTTGGTATTTTGTCTTCTCAATTGTGAAGTAACTGTAGAAGCTTTTCGATGTGATGTGCCTCCTTGCGCTTTCATTCATTCCACTTCCCGCGTTTGAGTTGTTGTTGTCTTTTGATTGCTTCCTCCGAGTTCAGCCATGGGATGATTTCTCCGTCTTCAATGTAGTACCGCCATGGGTATTCATCTTCGGGTTCCATATGTGGAAGACATATTGTGTCTTTAAAGCAGGGTATTGGTTTCTTGTTTCCGTTGAGTTTCTTGTACTTCTCCTTTTTGTCATCTTCCATGCGCTTTCTGTATTGCTCGCACGTGAGTTCGTAGTGTCTCTTTCTCTCGGAAAACATTATTTCTACTTCTGGCTTCGGGACGTCCTCTATGCCGACGACAGGGTGATCATCTCGATTTTCTTCTGATGTCTGGTGGGATATTGGCTTCCCTTTGAGTGATTCGGGCGTCGTGTTTGGGCTGCTGGCTTTCGCTTGTGATTCCGGCTCGGTTTCTTGGTTTTCATCCTGCGATTTCTCTGTAGTTTCTTGTTCGGCTTCTGTGGTTTTGTTTCGGGGTATTTCCATTTGAGCTTTCTGTAGTTCTCGCTCTGATTTAATGGTTTGTAGGATCTCTTCATTCTTCTTCTTAATCAGTGCCATATGTTCTACTTCTTGCTTGATGTTTTGCTGTATCTCCTTCATTTCCGCCAGTAGTTTTTCGTTGTCGTTATTCGGGGTCGTCGTCAGCAGTGCCTTGACTTGTTTCTTCAACTCGTCTATTTGCTTTTGAAGTTGATCTCTTTCAGCTTGTGCTATACCAGTGGCTGTCTCGCCCCTCTGCATTGCTTCCTTGAATGGTGTCTTTGTGATGATGGCGATTTTTAAGACGTCTCTATGTCTCTGCAGGTACGGACAGCCCAGGTATCTTGCTCCATGTTTGCCCAGGCAATTGGCGCACTTTCTTTTATTGTTAGGAGCTCGGAAGTCCGTGTCCAGCTTGGCCAGCGGACACTCCTTGAAGTTGTGGTGATCGGCGCAGTATCGGCATATTTCCGTCTTACTGCGACACGTAGCTCTGCTGTGGCCGGCCTTCTGACATCTGGAACATTGCGTGATTCTTGGGATGAATCTCTCTGGTTGCTGCATTCTCTTGTTGAATGATACTGTGGTCGGCATCTCGCTGCCCTCCGATGACACCACTGCCAAAGTTGTAGGTATCTTGGAGTAGGTGAGAAGCCGCTCCGCCTTCAAGAATCGGATGTGAAGATTCTCTTCGCGTAGCTGCTTCAGGATTTCTTCATCTGTCAGCTCCACATGAATCCGCTTGACAACCCATCGGACTGTTTTTGAGTCGGTGTTTCCGACTCTGGTGTCTTTCTCCTCCTTCTCTGCTGCCTTGGTTCTTGACTGTGTTGGGCTGTAATTCTTCTCCCTCGTGGCAGCTTCAGTAATAAATGTAGTATCAGGCTCTTTGATGTAGCTAGCAGGTGGGCTCTCGACGTTCTTCTTCTTGTTGTCGGCTGCCACGCTGCACATCTTGGCAACAACGTGTTTCTTGTTGTTGGACTTTCAACGTGACATTTTCCCGCGTATAAGGCTTCTTGACAGAATAATGCGACTTGACTTGTTAGCGCTCGCAGTGTGAATAACACCGCTGAAAGACACTGAAAGGGTCTCAATTTATACCCAAACACCAGATGGACGAATCCAGAACACAATGCCAAGGATCAGTCTAGGAGCGTAGTAGGGAAATCGACACTTTGTCAGAGTTTGGTTAGCTTCCCCGAATTTGTTTACCATCGAGTCGAGATGGTTACAGTATTTCATAGTGGACTATCAACCATCTGCCTCCAGCAATTATCTACGTGCTAGTTGTCCTTGGACGTCCTAATCCATCAAGTCATATCGACTGGAGAATATCTTCATATGGAGTACCCTCCTGGACTCAGTTGTCTCAGACAGAACATGATCAAGATAACAGCTGTGAACCTGAGACTTATCATTATTGCCCTGGAACTGTAGCAGCAGTATTATCCAGGAAATATTTACCTCAACTCATTAAGAGTTGTGGTATAACAAGGATATTGTGATCCCATTTTTATTGTTCATTCCATGAAAATTGGATTAATGTGCACTTACAAGCAAGAACCAGAATCCTGTATTTTATCCTCATTCAGAAAATGATTTGGGAGAGACTTGTGGAGTATTGCTGTATAGTGAAGTTATATTTCTACTGACTGGATGGTATGCAGACTATATGTATTGTTTAATCCCCGGCCGCCAGCTCCTCAGACAGTCTACTCACCATTGAGAAGCCATGATTATCTGTTCAGAAACTGTTCACCGGAGGAATCAGACTTACATGGGAACCGTCAGGGGAAAGCTGCAACCTGGGACCTACCCAACACCATTGCAGGTGATAACAGGATGTTTACGGACCAGAGGAGCAGTGTGTCCCTATGTCTGCCCCATTCTAGAAAGTCACCCAGTGTGTTACACTGAGTGACAGTTGAAAAGATAATTCATGATGTATTTAAGTTGTCAAATAGATCACATTTTAATTAACAACAGAAATGCATCAAACATACAGCAAGTCAGAAGTTATAGAGGAGCTGAGTGCCACAGTGACCACTTCCTCGTTGGAGCAAAATTTAAAATAAAACTTAAGAGAGCTTTCTATACTAAATTACAAAGATTACACCCAACATATAACAGAGAAAACCTGCAAGACATTACAGTCAAAGAGAAATTCACAGATGAAATAAAATGTAAACTTGAAACTCTGCAAAACCCTTTGGAGGAAAGCATTGACCAAACTTGGTTGAACATCAAGAATACAATTCAGTCTACCGCAGAAGAATGTCTCGGTGTGCTAACCACGCATAGAAAGAACAGATGGTTCAATCAAAAATGTGAAGAAGCAGTCATTAGGAAGAAGAATGCCAGACAAGTATGGTTAAATGACATCAATAACATCCAAAAGGAAGAGCATTATAGAAATGAATGTAAAGAGGCTACAAAAATAGTCAGACAGCAGAAGTGAGAATATATGAGTAATATAATCAAAGATATGGAAACTAATCACCAGAAAAATGAATCCAGAAAATTTTTTAAAGAACTGAAGTCAATGAAACGAGGGCACCAACAAAACACATATGGTTTAAAAGACAAAAATGGGAATATGATAAATACCAATGAGGAAATGTGCAACACATGGAAAGAATATTTTATTGAATTACTAAATTGTGAAGCTCCAAGTAACATTTTCTCACAGGAAGAGGTTCTAACATGCGAACCACAAATTGAAGAACCTACATTTGAAGAAATCCTATATGTAATCACACGACTTAAAAACAATAAGGCAACTGGGACTGATGGAATTGCTGCTGAATTTATAAAGGCAGGTGGCCATGCATTACATCTAAAGCTATACGAACTAATAATAAAAATCTGGAGGACAGAAGAATTACCCCATGACTGGAAAGAGTCATTATTGATACCTATCTTTAAGAAAGGAGACAAGTTCCAATGTGGAAATTATAGAGGAATATCACTACTGTCCACAAGCTATAAGATACTATCCGCAGTATTACTAAATAGACTAAAACCATATTCAGAAGACATATTAGGTGACTACCAGGCGGGTTTTAGACAAAACAGATCAACAATAGATCAGATATTTATCTTACGACAAATAGCCCAGAAACATTGGGAATATAAAAGAGATCTCCATAACATTTTTGTGGATTTTAAAAAGGCTTATGATAGTGTCCATAGGAATAGTCTATGGAATGCTATGCAGGAATTTGGAATACCAAGGAAGTTAATCAACATGACCAGACTATGCATGGAAGATACTTATAATATAGTAACATATAAAGGCAGGAAATCAGACCCCTTCCAAATAACATCTGGCTTGAAACAGGGTGATGCACTATCGCCGCTACTCTTCAATCTGGCTCTAGAGAAAGTTGTAAGGAAGGTAAAGGAGGAATGTGATATTGGAGGAACATCCAAGCTGCTTGGTTATGCAGATGATATAGATATTATAGGGCAAAGTGAACAAAAGACATTGGAAATATTGACTCACTTAAAGGAAAAAGCCCAACAGATGGGGCTGGTTATCAACCAAGATAAGACAGAATATATGGTGATTTCAAGAGACGGAATGGCTAGAAACTCTGGCCACATACAAATAGATAATATGACCATTAAAAGAACGGAAACATACAAATACCTGGGTACGATCTTCAACTGCTCCAACATCATAAGGGAAGAAATACAAACTAGAATCAACTCTGGAAATAAGATATACTATGCACTACAACATCTACTAAAATCAAAGGCGCTATCTCGTAACACCAAAATCACAATATACAAAACACTGATCAGACCAGTTGTGCTGTATGGCTCTGAAACCTGGAGTACAACGAAAGGAGACGAAGCCTTGTTACAAACCTTTGAGAACAAAATTTTAAGACGCATCTTTGGACCCATTAGGGATACACAAAGTGGAGAGTGGAAAAGAAGAAGTAACAAAGACATTTATGATCTGTTTAAGTCCCCGCTAATCACTGGTATCATGAAGGCTAATAGACTACAATGGCTGGGGCATATAGAAAGAATGGAAGATAATAGGGAAACAAAACTCGCTTACACTCAGGAAATAAATGACCGTAGACCCCGAGGTAGACCAAGAAGGCGGTGGAGAGATAATACATGTACAGACCTACAAGCACTTGGAATCAACGACTGGCAAGAGAAGGTCCACCAGAGAGACGAATGGAGACGGATTGTATTTGCAGCAAAGAACCTCAATGGCTCGGAACGCTGAAGAAGAAGAAGAAGAAGATTTAAGTTGTGGTGTAGGAGGAGTGGGATGGAGGAGAGTTGGAGAGTTTTGAGATTGGGTGTCTGTTGGTGGGTTCTTAGAGAATGTACTCAATTTTCCATTTTCATACTCACATTGTATATGATTGTTTTCTTCGAGGTGTAATTGTGGAGATGAAACATGGGTTCTCCCTCAACCCCTACAGTCAGCTCAATAAAAGATTGTGTTATGAACCGTGTTGAAGTACATGTCCCTGTAATGTCTTGGTCAGCTGGTGTGAAGTACATTGTTTGTAAATGTCCTGTCCAGCTGTTGTCAAGTACAGTTCCTGGTGCATGTCTTGTTCAACTGTTGGTGGTGTCAGTGAAATGTGAAGGGTGTAGAAATGTTATCCAGTATCTCTCATGATGTATATCTTGTTCAATTGTTGGTGTAAGCATTTCCATGTGAATGTAAGTCCAACTTTTGTCAAGAACCTGTCATGCAGATGTTCTGTCCAACTGATGTAAAGTACAGTTATTGTTGAGTTTATGTCTACTGCTGTTGAATCCTAAAGTCCTACATGTCTAATTGTATAACTGACATATGTCACTTTGACAAATATAATTAAGGGGAGATCTAATGTGGCGGGCTGAAAGCACACTGACAACATTATGGTGAGAGAACTAATTCCTCGGTTGTACAGGGGCAAATGGTCCAGATCTCCTTATGGCCTTTGAGGGGACCTTTTCTTTCTTTTATAAATTTTCTGTGTAAATACTTGGGCTTAGGTCTAAGATGCACAGTGGGGGTTCTGAGCCAGGAAAACGGGTTCCTCAAAAGGGCTAAGCGGGAATGATTATCTATCTCATTTGAGATTCCTCTAGACAAAAACTTGCCAAATCATACCTTTTATCTTGTCTATCTATTATACAAGATATATTTCCAGAGACCACTTCTAATTGGGTCCTCTGTCTTCTTCTAACAAGCGCACGGCCACCTCCCCCTTGTCCATAGGTAATCTACCACCAAGAGGGGCATTCCCTGCTAGCCTATCAGCCTGTTCATTCCCCCGTACACCCGCATGGCCAGGGCAAAATATCCATACAATTTTCACAATCTGTGACCTCTGAAGCGACGAGAGTCATTCCTTGATGTGTGTTGCTCTGGATCAGCTGTTGCACTTCAAACTCTTTGCGGCCCGCTGCACATTCTCTGCACTCACGACCCAGTGTTATTATTACATTGTGCCAGTCCGTCATGTCTTCCGGAATTTCAACACACTCTCTTTCACGATTGATGGTCTCTAGATCACACACCTGACATATATAAAGTTCTGCCTGTGCCATCCAGGACCTGCCTCGTCTTAGTATATGACCCTTGACCATATCCATTGCTGCATGCAGCGGGTGATCTCTCTCTGCGGCAATTCTCAGGTACCATTTGGCCTGAAGGACCCTATGCCTATCCGTCATTGTTGGTAGCGCCAGGATATGCCTCGTGCATTTAATCGTTGTGTCCTTTGTGCACCCCAGGATTAACCGCATGGCAGCATTCGGTATGCGCTCCAACCTTTCAAGTTGGCTCTTTGATACTGTCAGCAGCCCCAAACCATGCTCAACGACAGAAATTATTAACTGCTCAAAGAGCCTGTACAGCATCCTTTGATCTACACCGGTTGCTGCCATAGCCCTGAATGCATTAAGTCCTTCACCACCAAATCCTCCACATGATCCTTAAAAGAAAAAGACCTGTCAAAGGTGATACCGAAGTACTTCAATTTACTCTCTCGACTAAGAGGACATCCATTCAACATAATACCTGTGATGTCTGCCTTGACTTCTGCGTTCCACCAACTTGTTATTTTCTTTATCCGTGTTGTGTGTTATTTTTGGTGGTTCCACATGTTATCTTTCAATCAATCATGAGCCATGCCGGAAAGCGTGGGCGGTCATGACTCGCCATTTAACTCGATCACCAGCGTCGTAGATCAGCTCAGTGTTCATGTCTCATCCATGCCATGTGGCCAAGCCATCCAGGTATTTTCCTCTTGGTCTTCCTCTTGGTCTGTTCCCATCGATCTTGCCAGTTATCACTAAGTTCTCCAATCCATTTCTTCTCATAACATGTCCAAAAAATTTTGACTGTCTACGTCTAATTTCTGTAATCAATTTAAGATTTTCATTTGTCTCCTGTAATACTTGGTCATTGATTTTTCTGTCTGTTCATGGTATTCTTTGCATTTTCCTCAGAAACCACATCTCTGCAGCGATCAGATGTTTTTCAGCTTGACTGCACATTATCCAAGTTTCAAATCCATACAAAAGAACAGGCTCTATGTATCCCCTCAACACTCATTTTCTCATTTCAACTAACATCTTTTTATTGATCAGAATGTTTTTCATCTAGCCAAAGGCTACTTTTGCCATGGCGATTCTTTTTCTAATCTCTTCAAGGCAAATGCTTGTTGTTTCCGGTACAAATGGCGACGAAGTAACGCGTTTATTCTTCGGGGAGACGCTGTTTAGTGTTTTCCTGTGGATTATGTGATGTTATTTCGTATTAATTTATTGGAAGTGTTCAAAAAAAGCCACGAAAGGCAGGTGGTGGATGAAATTTTGAGGGCAGCCGACATATATTTGTTGGTTATGCTCTCAAATTTCGCGACGGCAGGCAGAGGATCTCTTCCTTGAGAAAATGGCTGCGGTCAAACGACCAGTACGGTTACTGCCATAGAGGAAATCACCGGCAAACTACTTCTTTAAAAATACCTAGTACATTATGATTCGCCTTAAGACTGATTCGCCTTATGTTATTTTTGCAGTATTTAAAATGCTTGATTTGAACATCTCCCATTCTTCTTCCACTGTCTTTCTGTCTTTAGGTAATTTTACAAATATTTCAGTTAGCTCTTTTTCATAATTTTCCCTCACTTTGAAATTTTTTAAGGTTACTGATTCGCATCTCCTGTATTTTCTTGGTCTTTGCTTTCTTCTACTGATGGTTCTTATTGTGGCAACGAATGCTTTGTGGTCTGTGTTTATACCTAATTTGGGTACTGCCCTTGCATCTAATATATTTCTCTTTCTGTTATTTCTTGTTGATATAAAATCAATTTGGCTTTTAGTATCTAAATCGTTCCATTTATACCAGGTGTATATTTGTGAGTCTTTGTGTTTATAGAATGAATTTGTTATTTGGAGGTCGTGTTGGCTGCATAGCTCTGTCAGTCTACTTTCGTTATCATTTCTTTCATTATGTTGGTCTCCAAATGCTCCCAGATGTTTTCTATGCCCGCTCTGTTGTGTTTCCCATTGAAGTCTCCCATAACTATGACGTTGTCCTGCTTATCTATTTTATTTAGCACGTCATAGATGTCTTCGTAGAAGTCCTCGGATTCTTGCTCATTGTTGTTTATATTACATGGTGCGTATATTTGTACATATGTTATAATATTTTGTTCTTTTATTCTCACTGTTATGATTCTTTCTGATATATATTTTATTTCTAGTATTCCTCTTGCTAGCCGTGGTTCAATTTCCCACACTGTGTCTTGCCCTTTCTTGCTGTTCCACTCCAGAGTAGACAAACGTGTAACTGTGGTGGATCTACTTGCATCCTTCGCCCTTTATTCGGGTGTCTGATATTCCCATCATTATTATTTCCGCTCTTTCATTGCTTCTGTAAGTTCTTTTTCTTTACTATTAAAACCGCACTCCCGTGTGTTGCCGGGGCCCATAAGGGAAGCAAAGAATAGCAACATTGTAGCTTACCACGCATGTCGTAAGAGGCGACTAAGGAGGCTTCATGGTTCCGTCGCCCTGCTACTGAATGAGTGCGTGGCGCGACACTGTGAACTGTGAGTTTCGTGTGAAATGCTTCTGAATCTGCCTGAGGTGTTTTGGAACGTGACTGCATGTTCGGAGCGATGGCAGATGGCTATGTCCCAGAGTTTACCGGTTTTTGCCTTATGCAGAAATGCGTGGCTGCTGGGCTTCTGGTTGACTGCCACTGCCATCGACGATGAACTGTATTTTCGTGTACTGTGTGGGTGAACATCTAGGAAACATCCAGATGGGAAAATGACTGCCAATTCCATCAGAAATGAACTGGATGTTTCGTGGGGGACTATTGTGTTGACATTCTGGCGGCGGCATTATGCACAGTGTATCTGTGCGGGCTGTTGTTTGTCGAGACTCCTGTCTTTTCCACTTTTCACATTTATGTGATATTCACTGGCACAGGAACGGAGCATAATGGGGACGACCCGTTGCTGTGAAGTTGGAACCGCGACTAACCAACTGTTAAAACCGCAGACGTTCATTGTTCCTATTGTTTGAATCGCTGATCTATCTCATAGTCCATTAACATTGCCGGGTCTATATCCATTTGGGTCAGTCCGTTTATACTTCTTAGTTTTTCTACGAGCAGTATGAAGATCCCCTGCCGGCTTGCTAGGCCAGTCGCAGGTTTAGGACAAAAATCTGACAATAGGGAGTCCATCCCCTATGGCGAGCCATATCCCCGTTAGCCCATGACCTCGCGGTCATGGTTTCCCAGTCTACACCACGTGGAGGTGGGGTTGACTTGTGTAGTCAGCAGGTCATCGGCAGGTTACTAATTTTCACTATATATATATATATATATATCGAGAGGTTTTCCGGGAGGATGTTATGGGAGGGAGGTTCTGCAAAGGACATGCTACTGAATGAATGAATGAAATATCAGGTTTGAAATAGCCAGCAAACAGTTCAGAGGTGGCACTATCGGACTTTTAGACCCGAACCACACAGGTAACCAATGAATGAACAACTTCCCACTGACAGATTATCTACCCTTTACAGCCAGGTCCGGTCACACACCACTCAAAAATCCTCATGTTAAGTATATTGATATGTAAATGTTTGGATTAATGGGCACTCGGTGGGCGATGTGGTCCTTGTCACGTTGTTACTTTCCAGGAAATGTCCTTACGTGCATCTTAGCCTGTCTCGACATTGAAGTTAAGCCAATGAAACAATTTAACGCAGTGATAGGGATTCCAACACACGACCACCGGGTCTGTAGATACGCGTGCTAATCACTGCGCTACAGCGTCACTTTCTCTCTTTTCGTAAGCCACTGGATTAAATCACACTTAACACAGGCAAGTATCTCTGATCTCTGATTGTATACCAGTATTAGGAAGAGCGGTACTTTTACATGACTGTTACAACTAGCTAGACAAATGTTACCAAGTTCAGTACAAGGAACAATGCACATTTATGGCATATAAACACCAAAAATAAAAATATTATGTGTGTGCTCAATATTCTGCCGAATAATGAATAGTGTAAGGCAATACATGGCCATCATTGGAAGGCAAAGAAGCAAACACCTTTTCAGTTAAGGGAACACTATAAAAACAAAGACCAATTGAAGTCTAGGTAGTACAAAGTAGTGCAATAGTGCAAAGAAGAAAACAAAAGAATAGAACACACACACACACACAGACACAGACACACACAAACACACACACACACACACACACACACACAAATAAAACCCTAGAAAATTAGAATATTAAGAGCTGTGAAATGGAAACAGTGAGCAGAGATCTTGAACATTCATTCAAATTATTGCATATTTAGATCAAGATCGAATACAACTGCTCCTTAAGGTCAGTGGCAATCCTAGACCAAAGGCCATGGTCCATACGGGAAGAGACAGCCAATCAAATAAACGAATAGGCAAACATACAATAAGGCAGAGAGAAACACAAATAGGATACACGACATACATCCATCAAGACACCTTTTCGTAAATGACATTTACAAGGGGCTTCTCATAAGTCTTTAGCACGACCATGAAGGAGTAGGTGGAGAACACTGAAATCTCTCAATGGAGCCACCACCTGAATGTATGCATTTCTGCCATCTTTGTGTGACCTTGAAAAGACCTTCAGAATAAAACAACCTATTATTCGAACTAAACCAGTTATCACAAGCCAGTATGACATCTTCGTCACTGTCAAAACGCTTTCCTTTCAGCTGTTTTTTAAGATTTGGGAAAAGAAAAAAGTCTGACGGAGCCAAATCTGGAGAGTATGGTGGGTGTGGAAGAATTTCAATATTCAAATCGTTGGCAGTTTGCAGCACTAGCAGTGCTTTATTGGAGGGCGCGTTGTCTTGAAGCAAAGGCAGAATTTGCGTACGCGCTATCTCTCGTTTTCTGGTCACAGCCTTTGTTAGTTTGATAAGGAGATCTGCAAAGTACTGCCCATAAACCGTGTTGCCATGAAGCATGTAATCTTTCAATCTGTCACCTTTTGGGAAACCCAAAAAACAGTCAGCATCACTTTTCTTGCAGATTTTTGTGCTCTTGGCTTGATATGTGTTGGCGAGCCCGGGGTTATCCAGTGCATGCTGGCAATTTTCGATTCTGGGTCATAATGGTGAATCCAAGTTTCATCTACCGTCACCATAGTCGTCAACATGTTTTTTCGACCGCCACATGTTGAGCAACTGGCCACAGCAATCAACCCGTGTTTGTTTCTGTTCACATGTCAGCAGGCGCGGGACCCAGCTGGAACACACTTTTCTCATGTTCAGTCTGTTGTGTAAAATTCTAAAAACTTTTCTCTTACTCAGTTTTGCTGAACCCGATATCTCTGCAGTTGTCATTTTCCTATCCTGGTCTATGATTTTCTTCACTTTTGCATCATTGCACCCTGATGACGGTCGTCCTGATCTTGGCAGATCCGCAACTTGGGAACGACCACACTTAAACTGCAAACACCAATTTTTTACAGATGCATACGAAGGGAAGACTTCCTCAAACACTGGCTCCATCTCCCTGTGTATTTCTGTAGGTGTTTTTCCCTGTAACATCAAAAATTTTATCACAGTCCTGGCGTCTGATTTCTCCATTGTTCTTACAAACTGTTGAATGTGCAGATATGGTCAATAGGGTGTGTTGTGCCATGCACCATATCGGGAAAACAAGTTGAGGAGGGAAATTCATAATTCATATGTCCATTACAAATTGAATGAGCCATACATGTGTCAAATTTCAATTTTCTCAGCCTACTCCTTCATGGTCAGGCTAAAGACTTATGAGAAGCCCCTTGTACATTAATGTGTGTACCGTTTGCTTTATCTTCATCATCTTCTTTCTTTTTCCATTCTATCGTTTCACGTGCACACGCACACACGCAAACACGCGCATATACAAGCTCACACGCACACATGCAAGCTAACACTCAGGCACATAGTTACTTACCAGGCTGATCCTGACAGACCACCAACATACATTGCCATGTCAAGGACACCAATTTCTGAGAGTGCAGACATGACACCACTGTAAGCTGTCATTGCACGAAACCCTCCACCGGAACCGATGACAGCTATAACTGGTACCTGGACAACAAGTACGTTATGTTAAATGTAATGTTAATTAATGATGCATGTACCTCAAGCAATAAAAAGTTCAGAATATATAGGTTCAGGGTAGTTGATAAAGTTAAGTGTTAATGTTGATCGCAATGGATCACCACAACAATAATGATGAAGTCATCATCATCAAGTGCCGTGCCGGCTGGCGTAGGCGTTCATGGCTCTCCATAGATCTCGGTCTTTGGTTTTCTGGATCAACTCTGGTGCTGATATTCCTCCATGCCACCGTCTCAATCCATCCAGCATCACTTCTCTTGGTCTACCTCTGCCTCTCTTCCCCTCGATCTTTCCAGTTGTAACGATGTTCTCCAATGCCTCTCTTCTCATCACGTGACCGAAGAAAGATGTTTGTCTCTGTCTTATTGTTGTATATAATGTTCTAGTTTCATTAGCCTGTTTCAGGCAGTCGTCGTTAGTTACTCTGGCAGTCCAAGGAATTCGCAACATTCGTCTCAGGAACCACATCTCTGTTGCTTCTAATTTCTTCTTAATTTATTCATTTACGTTCCAAGATTCACTGCCATACAGCAAAACTGGTTCTACATAGCATTTCAGCACTCTCTTTCTTACATTCAGTGATAGTGACTTATTGCATAAGATACTCTTCATTTTCTGAAAAGCGGCTTTTGCCTGCCCTATTCTACTCCTAATCTCTGTTGTACATCTTCCATCTGATGTTATAAATGCCCCTAGGTATCTAAAACTATCAACTTGGTTAAGGATTTTCCCTTCTATTTCTATGTCACATTTTGGTGTCACCATTTTCTTTGATATTACCATTGTTACTGTTTTCTTGATATTCAAGGAGAGTCCTTTCCTTGCACTCTCTGTTACTACAACGTCTAATAATTGTTGTAGGTCTGTTGAATTATCCGCCACCAATACTGTGTCATCTGCATAGCGTATATTATTTATATTATAACCTCCAACTAGTATTCCTGGCATCTCTTTGATCTCTCTCATTATTACTTCGCTATACAGGGAGAAAAGATCTGGTGACAAGACACACCCTTGTCGTACTCCTAGCTTTATCTGTTCGTAACTACCCTCTTTATTTTCCATTTTAATTGCTGCTACTTGGTTCCAGTAAACATTCTTTATTATTCTTAAATCTTTTCCATCAATGTTGATATCTTCCAACATTTTAATCAGTTCATCATGTTTTACTTTATCAAATGCCTTAGTATAATCTATGAAGCACAAATATATGTCTTTCTGTTTCTCTATTGACCTTTCTATTAGTGTCCGTAATGTATAAATTGCATTGTTTGTGCCCTTTCCTTCCACAAATCCATACTGTTCTTCACTAATTTCCATTTTTATTTTCTTTTTGATTCTTTTCATTATGATTCTGAGTAGAAGCTTAGTGATATGGTTTATAAGGTTAATTGTACGAAAATCTTCACAATCAATTGCTCCTGGTCTTTTTGGTATAGCTATAAATAAAGATCTGTAAGGTGTGGAATGCGCCTGGCCCTGCAGCCAGCAGGGTTAGGATCGGCTAGCCTCTCCCAGGAGGGGTGAAGAGCGAAAATTAGTAGCCTGCCGATGACCCGCAGACTACACAAGTCAACCCCCACCTCCACGTGGTGCAGACCGGGCAACCATGACCGCGAGGTCATGGGCTAACGGGGCTATGGCTCGCCATAGGGGATGGACTCCCTGTGGTCAGATTAGTGTCCTAAACCTGCGACTGGCCTAGCAAGCCGGCAGGGGATCTTCATACTGCTCGTAGAAAAACTAAGAAGTATAAACGGACTGACCCAAACGGCTATCGACCCGGCAATGTTAACGGACTAAGAGATAGATCAGCGATTCAAAAAATAGGCACAATGAACGTCTGTGGTTTCAATAGTAAAGAAGAAGAGCTTATAGAAACAATGGAGAAGAGGAATATTGGTCTGATGGGAATAGCGGACACCAGAACAAAAGGGAAAGGATGCAAGGAGCTCCACCGCAGTTACACGTTTGTTTACTCTGGAGTAGAACAGCAAGAAAGGGCAAGACACGGTGTGGGAATAGTCATCGAACCACAGCTAGCAAGAGCAATACTAGAAATAAAATATATATCAGAAAGAATCATAACAGTGAGAATAAAAGAACAAACAATCACAACATATGTACAGATATACGCACCATGTAATGCAAACAATAATGAGCAAGAATGTGAGGACTTCTACGAAGACATACATGATGTGCTAAATAAAATAGATAAGCAGGACAACATCATAGTTATGGGAGACTTCAATGCAAGACTAGGACATAACAGAGGGGGCATAGAAAAACACCTGGGAGCATTTGGAGATCAGCAAAATGAAAGGAATGATAACGGAAGTAGACTGATAGAGCTTTGCAGCCAACACGATCTCTATATAACAAACACATTCTATAAACATAAAGATTCGCAAGTATACACCTGGTATAAATGGAACAATCTAGATACTAAAAGCCAAATTGATTTTATATTAACAAGAAATAACAGAAAGAGAAATATATTAGATGCAAGAGCAGTGCCCAATTTCAGTATAAACACAGATCATAAAGCAGTCGTTGCCACAATAAGAACCATTAGAAGAAGAAAACAAAAAGCAGGAAAATACATGCCATGCGAATCAGTAAACTTAAAAAACCTTAAAGACGAGGCAGTAAGGGAAAATTATGAGAAAGAACTAACTGAACTCTTTGTAAAATTACCTACGGAAAGAAAAACAGTGGAAGAAGAATGGGAGACGTTCAAATCAAGCGTTTTAAATACTGCAAAAATAACATGCGGAACCACGAAAAAATGCAAAACACGGATAAAGAAAATAACAAGTTGGTGGAACGCAGAAGTAAAGAAAGCAGTAAAAGAAAAAAAGGAAAAATATAAAAAGTGGTTGAAGAGCAAACAGGAATGTGATCTCATAGAATACAGAATATCGAGAAGACATGTGAGTAGAATAGTAAAGAGGGAAAAACAGAAAGACTGGGAAGAGTATGGAGAAACCCTAAATAAAAACTACAAGGAGGCAACCAGAAACTTCTACAAAAAGATAAGTGCAATGCGAACCAGAGGAGTACCCTTTGACCCAACTGAAATAATTAACAGCGAAAATGGAGAACCAATAAGTGAACAAAAACACATCCTAATAAGATGGAAGCAGTATTTCGAACAACTTCTCAACATCCCATCAGATGTCACAGGAATTCAAGAGACCTACACAGATGTCACCGAGGAACTAGAACCAGACATACTAAAAGAAGAAATTATAGAAGCCATCAGATTAGCCCCATTGAACAAATCACCAGGACAGGATGAAATACCAAATGAACTAATTAAAGCAGCAAGGGAAGTAGGAACAGCTTGGCTACATAGACTATTCAACCATGTTTGGGTAGAACAACAGACACCACGAGACTGGGGAAACGCCATAATTATCCCAATTTGGAAAAACAAAGGCAGCAAAAGAGATTGCACACAATACAGAGGCATTTCACTGTTGAGTCATACTGGGAAAATATTTTGCAAAATTCTTGAAAAAAGATTACGAACTACTTTAGAACCCCAGCTAAGCGAAACGCAGCTTGGATTTAGGAAAAACAAAGGATGCACAGACGCCATTTTTGCTCTTAGACAACTTATAGAAAAATCAATTGAATTCAATGAAACACTCTACTTAGCCTTTGTTGACCAAGAAAAGGCATTTGATAGGGTAGATAGAAACAAGCTGTGGGAAATCCTTAAACAATATGGAGTGAGTACACATCTAACAAACCTATGTAGAAGTTTATACGACAACAGTGAATGCATAGTGAGAGCAACTGGAGGACACTCAGAACCCTTCACCATAAGATCTGGAGTACGACAAGGTTGTGTCCTGTCCCCTCTCTTGTTCATAACATATATAGACAACATATGTAAAGAAACCAGCCAAGCAGAGACAGCAAGAATACCGCATGACGAGAACACAGAAGAAGAACCATCTGCAAATCTAACCATTAGAGAACACCTGTTTGCGGACGACCAAGCACTAATAGCAAAATCAGAAGCTGAATTACAAGACCACATGAATAGTCTAAACGAAATGTGTAGGGAACATAACATGAAAATTAGCACAAGCAAAACAGAGGTAATGACTATAACTAAAGAAGAACAAACAGCAACAATTCACCTAAACGAACATCCCTTGAAACAAGTAAAGAGCTTCAAGTACCTAGGAAGTATAATATCATCAAATGGCAGATCAGAAGACGAGATCGAAAATAGGTGCAATAAGGCAAATCAACTCATTGGACAAATGGCACCAATACTAAAGAACAAACATGTATCAATAACTACTAAGAAAGCACTTTACAACACAATCTTCCTACCAACTCTGTGCTACCAATGCCAAACCTGGACAATGACAGAAAAAGAGAAAAGAAAAATCACAACAACAGAAATGAGGTTCCTGAGAAGAATACTCAACGTATCAAGAAGAGATAAGATCAGAAATGAAGAAATCAGGACTAAAGTGGGGGTTAAAGCTGCTCTAGATTTTATTAGAAAGCAGCAAGTCAAATGGTTTGGCCATGCAAGTAGGCTACCAGTCAACAGCATGCCACAACAGGCAATGACGTACAGACCAGATGGAAACAGAGGAAGAGGCCGACCACGTAAACGCTGGACGGAGGGAATAACAGAATACATGGGAATGTCGATATACGAAGCCCATAACCGGGCACTCTCACGAAGTTTATACTTCACCTCGACACCGCAAGGTACAAGAGGAACATGATGAGAGATAAATAAAGATTTCAGCATATCACTGGGTAAATATCCACTGCTGTAAATATCATTCAACATTTTGGTTAATATATCTACTCCGAATTCTCCCAATACTTCTAATTCTTCTATTGTGATTTCATCTGGCCCAGCTGTTTTTCCTTTCTTCATACGTTTCATAGCGTCAGCGACTTCTTCTTTCAGAATAGGTGGACCTTCTAAGTTACTATCTTCTGTTAATTCTCCCCTTTCTCCTTCATATAATTCTCTTATATACTCATTCCACCTCTTCATTATAGCATCTTCCTCTAATATTATCTTTCCTGTTTTTGATTTCAAATACCCTGTATTTATTCTTATTTTTCTTCCTGTAAGCTCACTGATTTGTCTGTGCATATATTTTTGTATCTTTAATGGAATTTAATTCAATTTTTTTGCATTGCTCGTTTAACCAACTTTCTTTAGCCTTCCCACATTTATCTTTTATTTCTTTATTTATCTTAGCGTATTCTTGTTTGTCATTTTTACCCTGTTTTCTTTTGTCCATCAGTTTTAAGATATCTTCATTCATCCATTTTTTCTTAGCTATTTTGCCTCTCTCCGGTAATACTTCTTTGCTAGTTTGATGAATGGAGTCCCTTAACATTTCCCATTGTTCATCTATACTCTGTATTTTAGTTATTGCATTGTACCTATTTTTCACAGTCACTCTGTATTGTTCTTGCATTTCTTTATCTATTTTCAGAACCTCTTTATTAAGTCTCATGTTCTTAACCATTTTTTTCCCTCTCTTTAATCTTACTTTTATTTGTCCACATAGTGGTACATGATCACTATTACAGTCAGCACCAGGCATTGTCTTTACATTAATTAAAGCATTTCTAAATCTTTTATTAATTAGTATGTAGTCAATTTGGTTGCGTATTTTCTTATCAGGGCTTATCCATGTGTACAGTCGTCTTTTATGGTGTTTAAACCATGTGTTTCCAATTATCATCTCATTGATATTTGCCCATTCTATTAGCTTTTCCCCTCTTTCATTTCTTGTACCTAAACCATAATTCCCCACTACATCCTCCATTTTTCCCTTTCCTACTTTTGCATTAAAATCACCAAGTATTATTTTTATTTCTTGTGATCCAATTTGAGCCATCGCCATTTCTATTTCGTCGTAAAAGTGTTGTATTTCTTCATCACTACTGCTTGCTGTTGGTGCATATACTTGTATAATATTTATGTCTATTGGTTTGCCTTTGATTTTTACCATAATAACTCTATCTGAAATACACCAGTATCCATTAATTGACTTGGCTGTTTTTTCGTCTAATATTATTCCTACACCTTTTTCATGTGTATCCCCCTCCAGAATAAATTATTGTGTGTTTGTCAGCTATAATTTTGCCCGATCCCTTCCATCTCATCTCACTAACGCCTAGTATATTCATTTTCATGCTATCCATCTCTCTTAGAACATTGGTCAACTTTCCTAGCTCATTTAATGTCCTAACATTCCCTGTTCCTACTCTAAATTTATTTATTTTAGTTATGATTTTGCCATCAGTAGCTGGATGACGGTCTGGTGTCACCTGTGGCTCATGACTGTTCCCTACCGGACGAGGATGCCCTAAGACAGCCATTAACGTCCTTCACTAACTTTGATATATGTTTTGCCATGAAGTCTTGGGAAGATAATGTGGTGGTTTCCCCTTGCCTTCCACATCCACATGGTGGTCTTTTACCTCTGCCTTTGACAGCCATTTCCGACTGTAAGGACAAGTGAGTGCCCTGCCCTGCTCAGGTGCAGAGTTGTCCACTTATTCCGGTGGATACTCGGTCCCCAGAGCTGTGTTAGCCACACCGTAGTGTGTTTCCATCCTCTACCGCGGGGAGGTGCAGTTGGGATTTTCCCTTCATAAAGTTATGGTCTCTAACCAAAACTCTCCAGTACTTTTAGAGGACTTTTAGAGGAATGATGAAGTAGGAGATATTATTGTTTCATTTTTTGAAAAATAATGAAGTAATTGTGTGACTGAAACAGTATGAAGGCTTCAGCTTACTGACATCATTGGCACCTTGCCGTCTTGACAGACGATAGTTTGTGCTTTAAGAAGGCATAATAACTTTTAACTATGGCGGTAGCGAGTGTGACTGATAAGGCCAATTTGCGCTGTAAATGTCCGTTCACAGTGGGTGCATGTGAACACGTGGTCATTTCCACCATCATGCACCATCTTACGTCTCAAACGCTTGGTGTGTGACTTTTCTGCAATAATTTTCTCCTTTGACTTTATTCCATTTCTGATATTTGCCCTCCATGCAACACGTTCAGCGGCGACTTGCTCCCAATGTGCATTATCAATGCCTGTATCAATCATGTCCCGCTTACACACATCTTTGTATCGTAGTAGAGGCCGACCCTGAGATCTCTTACCCATCTGTAATTCACCAAAAAAGATATCCTTTGGTATTCTACCATCATCCATCCTCCTAAGATGTCCTATCCATCTAAGTCTACGAAGACTGAGCATGGAATAAACTGTCACACAACCTGATCTTTCCAATACTTCAGTATTTGTGATTTTGTCTTGCCACTTAATACCAAGAATTCTTCGCAGACACCGCATATGAAAGCTGTTTAAATTGTTCTCTTGGTGTGAGTAAGTTGTCCAGGTTTCACTGCCATAGAGAAGAGTACTAAGGACACAGGCTTGATAGACAAGGACTTTTGTTTTGGCAGTAAGCTTCCTGTTCTCTCAGACTCTTTTTCTTAACCTGTTCATTGTTGTTGCTGCCTTACCAATCCGGATGTTGATTTCCTGATCTAGGGATAATTTGCTATTTACCACTGATCCTAGATATGTAAAATGGTCTACTATCTCTAGTTCGGCGCCGTCAATAAAGATTGATGGTACCCCATGTGCACCTTGTGACATAATCTGTGTCTTCTTTTTGCTAATTGTTAAACCAAATTCGAACAAGCATTGGAGAATGCAGATAGTAGACATTGCAATTCTTCCTCAGAGTGGGTCGTAACTGCAGCATCATCTGCAAAAAGCAACTCTCTGATCAGTACCCTCCTAATTTTGGTCTTAGCCTTCAATCTCTGAGCATTGTAGAGGCCGCCATCTGAGCGTGAGTGAATGTATATACCACCATCCTGATCACGAAATGCATATTTCAGTAGAAGTGAAAAGTATATTCCAAAGAGGGTGGGAGCTAGTACACAACCTTGCTTAACTCCACTCTTGATTTCAAATTCTTCAGAAGTTGCACCATCAAACTTGATTATACCCTTCATGCCTGTGTGGAACGATTCCACAATGGACAGAAGAGTTGGTGGGCAGCCAATCTTCTTTAGTGCCTTGAACAGACCCTCACGACTGACCAAATCAAATGCCTTTGTGAGGTCGATGAAGGCAATAAACAGTGGTTGATTCTGTTCACGGCATTTTTCTTGCATTTGTCGCAATGAGAATATCATATCAGTGGTAGACCGGTTCTGTCGAAAGCCACACTGTGATTCGGGGTAGACTTGATCTCCTAGGACTTGAAGTCTGCGCAGAACAATTCTGGCAAATACTTTTCCAACAATACACAGAAGTGAGATACCCCTATAGTTGTTGCAGTCGCTCCGATCGCCCTTGTTCGTGTACAGTGTTATGATGCTTGAATCTTTGAAATCCTGTGGGACTTGTCCTTCACGCCAGCATAGCTCTATTAGCTGGTGGGTCTGTATAGTGAGTGTGTCTTGCCCACTCCTGATAACCTCTATTGGAATCCCATCCTTACCTGGAGCCTTGCCAGATGCAAGTTCATTTATAGCACACTTAACTTCTGTTATGGTGGGAAGTGTGTCCAGGTGGTCAAGAGTTGGTAGAGCCTCTATGGCGTTGAGGGCATTATCCGCTAGTTTGGTCTCACTTGAGTAAAGCTCCAAATAGTGCTCTACCCATCTGTCCATCTGCTGTTTCTTATCAGTGATGACTTCTCCATTCAAGGTTTTCAATGGTGCACTTCTTTTGATCACTGGACCACAGGCTTTCTTTATTCCTTCATACATGCTTCTTATGTCTCCCTTATCACTTGCGATTTGAATGGACTCACATAACTTGATCCAATAATCATTTGCACACTGCCTGGCAGCCTTTTGCACATCCTTCCTAGCTTGCCTTAGCTCACTCAGAGTGTTACGCGTTGGTCTTTCCTTGTTTCTTAAGAGAGCTTTCTTCTTCTTATCAATCAAGGGCTGCAGACTCTCGCTGTTGGCCGCAAACCAGTCCTGCCTCTTATGATCCACAGTGCCGTAAACCCTTACGGCAGTTTTACAAAGAGTTTCCTTAATTTGACCCCACTTTTCATTTACTGTACAATTTTCTGGTGTATCAGTGAAAGCGTCTTCAAGTTGCTGTTGAAACTGAAAGCACTTTTCAGGATCATGAGTGTTAATAATATTAATCCTGGGGCTAGATTTGTGTTTAGCTGTGTAGATTCTCTTTGGTCTCAGTCTAACCCTTGCAACAACCAAAGAATGATCCGTATCACAGTCAGCACTGTGGTAACTACGAGTCAATGATATATGGTTCAGATGTTGTCTCCGTGTGATGATGAAGTCCAGCTGGTGCCAATGGCCGGATCTTGGATGTTTTCATGTGACCTTATGCATCTCTTTTGTTTTAAAAAAAGAGTTTGTAATACATAGGTCATTACTGGTGCAATGCTCCAGCAGCCTTTGCCCATTTTCATTCATGCGACCGATGTTGTATTTTCCAAGGCACACTGGCCATGAACTCGAGTCCTTGCCCACACGAGCATTGAAATCACCGAGCATATAAATGTAGTCGGATTTTGGAACTGCAGCTTACTGACAACGACGATGGTATTAATACATGCTATTCAGATTATCTTAAACAAAACACTATGTTTGCTTCTATTCGTCGCAAAACATTCATTTCCTTCTCTCCTCCCCCCCCCCCTCTCTCTCTCTCTCACACACCACACACACACACACACACACACACACACACACGCACACACACACACACACACACACACAATAAGCACAATTCGAATATCTGTTAGAATGATTTGTAAAGTATAAAAGTGATCATTCTCGCTTGAAATAAATAAAAGTATGGTGTAAAACTTCAGGGAATGATACTAACTTACCTACTGCATATATTAATATTTTCTTTCTTAAATAATAGCAATAATACAACAATAAATAACTAGCTGTAGTAAAAAAAATAAAAAGACTGGTGAAGAAAAACACTTCATATGCAAAACACGCAATAATGTCATTCAAATATACTTTCGAGAGTGAGCAAGTTTCTCACCAAAGAGCTGTCGGAAAACGCAGCACAGAAAACTGGGAGTGTCAGCGGGGTAATACATCAGGGACAGATGTCCCTAGAATAAGTCATGGGTCACATAATGCAGAGTTGAGAAGTGTCAAGAATCGACATCATAGCATTTGGAACATTCCCACACGTTCTCCGTGCTCATTTTACACACAGCCAGCGAAGAGGTCAATACTAATAATACCAGCTATAGTCTGATAGTGTGTGCGTCAGACCTTTGCGGATTACTAACTGTGGACCAGATCATATCGCATGATGGAGAGAAATAGGAAAGTTAGGGGAGAAGTTTGGACATTTAGTCAGTGCTTTTGTGATGGTACAATCAGACCACTGGTTGCTTAGCTCACCAGAAAATCTAATTTCTAACATAAGAAATAAAACAAAAGGAGAGCTAGGGCTATAGTTTCTGAATTTAACTAGTAGATAAATGAAGAACAATCAGAGACACAGAATAAAGGTATTATCTGTCGAGTGGCGGTTAATTTGTGTACAATTTCAAAATGAAGAAGTATAACAAGGGCTGCGGATTTAGGTCGCTGAAGAGGTGAATAAAATGACAGTTAAACATTTCATAAATGTTTCCAATAGTGAATTTGAATAACAAAGACACAAACAATATATTGCACAATTTATTGCCTGACGTATTTCACTGCATCTCGTCAGGTACATATTACAGATTCACACAACATAAAGTAAAATAAATAGATAAATCCTTCAATCTAAAATATACACATGTTCGCACAGTAATGTCTACCACGGTAATTTTAAACTGACTATCATGTCTTTCTGTTTCCACAAAACTTGCCTATGTAGATTAATCATGATGGCTTCTGCAAATTTTAACAAACGACTATTTTATGTATTAAACAATACGCAAAAAGCGCTGTCTCTATCATTATCAATCACGTGACCCGTTTCCGAAACATGCCAAGCAATGGATGACGCCGGAAGATTGTAATTGTGGTGTGTCGGCCTTCCTATGGACGACGAAGAAGAAGAAGAAGAAGAAGAAGAAGAAGAAGAAGAAGAAGAAGAAGAAGAAGAAGAAGAAGAAGAAGAAGAAGAAGAAGAAGAAGAAGAAGAAAGAAGAAGAAGAAGACGAAGAAGAAGAAGAAGAAGAAGAAGAAGAAGAAGAAGAAGAAGAGAAGAAGAAGAAGAAGAAGAAGAAGAAGAAGAAGAAGAAGAAGAAGAAGAAGAAGAAGAAGACGAAGAAGACGAAGAAGAAGAAGAAGAGAAGAAGAAGAAGAAGAAGAAGAAGAAGAAGAAGAAGAAGAAGAAGAAGAAGAAAGAAGAAGAAGAAGAAGAAGAAGAAGAAGAAGAAGAAGAAGAAGAATGACTACCTTCACACAAAAACTATGACAACTTGAGATAATGTACATCTGTGTTAACCTCTTTATAATTTCGTGGAGCTGCAAAGCCATAGTGATGCCTGAAAGCCCTGTAAATTTTCCTCTTTCTGGCGTCTATGAATTGTTTCTCTTCTGCGCACAAGGTGAGACTGAATCGAAGATCGGGCTCCTCTCTGTGAATATTTAAAAATCTGATGTACTGTCATTTATTGATTTGTTATTTAAATTATTATTAAATGTACCACAGTCCAAATACACTTCCGCTTAATTTCGGAGCCAGAGATTACGATATCTGCTAGTGCTCGTTCCTTTTCACGAAATGTGTAGATTCTTCCCGTGTCCTACTGTCGTCAGGTCATCATGGGTTTCTAGAAACAACATCCATACGTGTTGCCATTTCTTTTCGGCTATCCTTGTTTTTTTTTTTTTTCCTATGCTTGTTCCAACTAAGGCGTGGATGATGGTGGTTGCGCACATTTTCATTTTTAGACCTCCGTCCACGGTTTCTTTCTACAACTCCCAATAAGCACACATTTGAAAGCTGTACCTGTCTCTCTGCCGTCTCTGTGGCGAAGGCGTTACGGACGCGGTTCGTAATCCCGTATACCCACTTTCGAAACACAGCTGTGCGCAATTTGGCAGCAGGCCGCGTTGCGGTGGCTTTTTACGAAATGGTATGGGTGCCGGTCGTTCACAAAGCAATGGCAAACTAAAAAAAAAAATTGTTTGCATATCCTTTATATATATCCTTGCTGTCAACATCAGCATCTTTCAGCTGATTGTTGATTTCTTGGCAAGATAACGCTCAGTAGTTTGCCATTGCTTTCTGAGCGGCCGGCTTACATACCCCCTAAGTTACCGACGCAATTCGAACCACTGCTGATTCTCACCGTCGTCACGTTACTTAAGAGAGTATACGAGATTACGGAGAAAAGTCGCTAACCTCTAGGCCAAACTATGGCAAACTACTGAACGTAAAACTTGCCAAGACATCAACAACAGCAAAATATGCTGGTGTTCACTGCAAACGTCCTGTAAAAGGATATGCAACTAACTTTTGTAAACTTGTCTCTGTAATGTTCACTGCTAAATCTGGACACCAAGACAGAAACAGGAAGGTAATCACGTATATGATAACATTGTGTTTTTCAGTCTACCGATTCTGCCATTCGAATGACGAATACAAGATTAATGGCAAATTCTTCAGCTCCTGATCTCATTGACATTCTTCTTGGGCTGCCATTATTAATACAGACATAGTCTGACTCCACAAAAGCTTCCTGTTTCAATTACCTATCTGCACCTAGGTCCGAGCATTAAAGTTTCCATATACAAGAAGCCTATCACTAGACCACTGTTCTAGCTCTTTCAGTCATAATCTGTAATGATACAGAATGCTCAAACAGAACAGTAAGTCAGACATGGTTGCATGTTGTGCCCTCATCTCTTTAACTTTTATACTGAAAACAACAGGAGGAATATCAAAAATACGAGTATTATTCAACGCGAACAAACTTATTCCTTTACAGCCACAGAAATATAAATAGATAAATGTTACAGAAGAGTATTAAACATTGTTTGATGGAATGGATACCAAACAAATGTACAACAATAATTCAGATGCTACTTTTTGCTTGACTTAATATTCAGTCTTCTTTAAGACTGAATATTAAGTCAAGCAAAAAATAGACAAAATGAACTATTTTGTACATGGACACACACACGGAAGTCAAAGAGAGAAAATTTAAATATGATAGGGGATGTGAGACAGAGAAGAAGCGGGCGATAACGTAAATGGTTTCAAGATGTGTTATGTAATCTACAAATAATAGCAACAAGGACAGGGCATATGACAGATGCATTATCAGTAGTCTCAATACTCATTCATTCATTCATTCATTCATTCATTCATTCATTCATTCAGTAGAATGTCCTTTGCAGAAACTCACTCCCATAACAACCTTCCGGAAAACCTGCGTCCCGCATCCGATACACCCATCTGGAGATCATCTGCCACATCTTGCATCTATCTTCTCTTTGGCTTTCCTCTTCCTCTCTTCCCAGGCATATACCCCTCCATTATTGTTCTCTCCAAACTTTCATGACATTTCAAGTGACCAAAATATTTAAATTTTCTTTGAACTTATATTTATTTCTCCATAGTAGTTCTATCAGTATGCATTATCTTTGTTTTTGTTATGTTAAGATATAATCTGTGATTTTCACTATTCAATTGGGTTGAGGCTATTAGTTTTTCTATACCAGTCTGTGTTGTGGATAGCAATACTGTATCATCAGCATACCGAATCTCTGGTATGTCATGACCACCGATATTTAGGGCATCATATAGCTCCCTGTTTATATCATCTCTTACATTTCTCATTATATTTTCGGCGTACAGGTTAAACAAAGACGGGTACAGCACACATCACTGACGGAATCCTTGCTTGATGTCAAACCAATCTGATGTCTCACCATCTATTCTAACCGCTGCTTGTTGGTCTAGATAGAGCATTCTTATGAGTTGTATTACATGTGGTGGAAAGATCATTTTCCTCATGATTTCCCAAAGTTTCTGATGTTGTACACAGTCAAATGCCTTTGAATAATCCACAAAACATGAGAAGAGGTTTACATTAAATTCTCTGCACTTCTCTATTATTAAACGCATATTGGGAATGCGATCTCTTGTTCCTCTTCCTTTTCTAAACCCAGCTTGAGCCACGTTAATTTCTTCTTCCATTTTCTTACGAAGTCTTCCCATTATAATTTTTAATAGAATTTTACTTGCATGACTGATCAGGGCAACAGTTCTATAGTTGATGCATAATTTCAGGTTGCCCTTTTTTGGTATTGGAATGAAGATAGTTCTCTTCCAATCTTTTGGCCATATACCATATTTCCATATCTTTTTACATAATGCGTGATAGATTTCTTTCTGATGACTGCCGTTTCCATCAACAATGAACTGTATCTGTCATGGAGGACTTTTGAGGTGGCATTCTGGCGGCGGCATTATGCACAGTGTACCTGTGCGGGCTGTTGGCTTGCCGACACTCCTGTCTATTCCATTGTTCACATAGGGCAGTGAGGAGCATTTTGTGTGATATTCACTGGCACAGGAAAGGAGCAATATGGGGACAACTCGTTGCCGTGAAGTTGGAACCGCGACTAACTAACTAACTAATTAACTAGATTTGTATGCTTTCTTCTCCTCCCGTTTTAATTAGCTCAGCTGGTATCTCATCACATCCAGGTGATTTACCATTCTTCCGATTCTTTATTGCCAATGCAATTTCATCTAATGAGGGTTCAGGATCTGTCTCTGCTGTTGTTGGCTCATGTATCTCATTCATATCCTCACTGTCACTCATAGCATACATTCCACTGCAGTACTCCTGCCATCTTTCTAGAATTTGTCTAGATTCTGTTAAGGTATTTCCCATCCTGTCACAGATAACATTCAATTGAGGTTGAACATTTCTTCTCAATAACTTCATTTCTTTGAACATTTCGTAATCGCTTCCAGTCTTATGATATTGCTCTATTCTGCTACAGCAATCTTGTATATATTGATTTTTGTCCTTTCTTGTGTTCTTTCTTATTTCTCGAGTTAAAGATTTATACTTCATCCTGCTGTTATCGGATTCACCTCCTTTCTGTTTCAGTTCCCTTCGTTTTTTTAAAATTAATTCTAACGTATCTGATGTAATCCATGGCTTAAGTTGCTTTTTCTTGATCGGAATTAAATCTTTGGCTGCAGTTATCAAGATATCTCTTGCTTGTACTGCCAGTTCATCAAGTGTCATTTCCTCTTGTATAGACATCAAGATCCAAAACATTCCTAACTTCTACGGTGTGTGCATCTGGTATTTTTGTGAGATCAAAACGAAGTGGCCCTCGGGTAAGCTTTTTGAGTTTTAATTTCAGATCTGCTTCTAATAACTGATGATCTGTATCACAGTCTGCACTTCGTAGGGTTTTTGCAGATATTATGCTTGATCTCCTTCCTTCTTTGTATTAAAATATAATCTATCTGATTTTTGGTAATACTGTCCAGGGACTTCCATGTGAAGAGTCTTCTTGAGTGTTGTTTAAATTAATTAATTAATTAATCATTAATTCATTTTCTGTACAAAATTCAATTAATTTGTCACCTGTTTCCCAATCCAAATTTTCCTAAAACGTGTCTCTCATTTTCAGCTCTTCCTGCACCTACGTTTGCATTAAAATCTCCCAGTATTATTGCTATATCATTATGACCAATCTTATTTAATGTGTCTTGCAGTGTGTTGTAAAATTCTTCAATTTCGTCCTCCTCTACTGTTGAAGTAGGTGCACATATCTGTACGAGTGTTGTGTTTTTAGGAGGGCCTTTAAGTCTAATAGTGAGGGTTCTATCACTAACTGGGTTATATCCCAATAAAGCTTTCGCAGTTGTTTTATCTAAACGCCGGCTTCCTGGCCTTTAGGTTAGCAACTTTTCTCCTTAATCTCGTATACTCTTGTAAGTAACGTGACCACGGTGAGAATCAGCAGTGGTTCGAATCGCGTCGGTAACTTACGGGGTATGTGAGCCGGCCGCTCAGAAAGCAATGGCAAACTACTGAGCATAATCTTGCCAAAGAAATCAACAATCAGCTGAAAGATGCTAATGTTGACAGCGATGTCCTGTAAAGGATATGCAAACATTTTACATTTTTTATCTAAACAAAATGACACTCCACTCTGGCCTCGGACGTCTCTACCAGAATAAATGAAAAGACTTCCATTTTCAGTTGTAAAATTTCCCTTTCCTTTCCAGCGATGTTCACTGATGCCTAAAATTTGAATATTTAACCTCTCAATCTCATCACATACTACTTTAAGCTCCCCTCATACAGACTTCTCACATTCCACGTTCCTATTCTCACTCTTTTTCTTAGTCTGACACATGGGATTTCCTTGGTAACAGAGTCAGGATTAACTCCGTCATCACGATTACTAGTACTGGTCTCTGTGTCACACTCTTCCCTGGTGTTATCTGATCTGCCTGGCCTGGGTGTCTCGCCACCAGATCTCTTTCTTATTATGTTTTCTGCCATAGTTGTTATGGTTTCTTGGCAAGTTTTGCAGTAGGTAGTTTGCCATTGCTTTTCTTCTGGGCAGTGACTGTACTAGTCGGTGGCCATGGCCATTGTCTCTACCGATGAGATCATTTGCCTATCGCCGCAGAGTGCAAGACCATAACCAATAACAATCCCTCGGCTGCTCTCACACTCCATCCACCACCTGCTTCAATGGCTTAACGTAACCCTGATTGGGGAGCTAAACGGGTACTCCACCATACCCAAGTGTATCCCGTAGACTAACGAAGGAATGGAGGCGTCTTACAGTCTCAATACTGCAGAACAAAATTAGTTAAGAGCTAATAGAGCTAAGAGCATCACTCCTTGAACTGTGTGAAGTAGAAGCAGAAAAACTGAGGAGGAAGTATAAGAGGAAGAAGTATAGGGAAAAGGAAATAGAGGAAGAACACGAATAAAATGAAGATCAAGAACATAAAGAAGAAACAAATGATAATATAAGAACAAAATCACGCTGGTAAGGGTAATGATACACCTTAATATTATTTCACTAATTCGATGCAATGGTAAATTTCACTT